>CM037791.1:41810358-41860358 GCA_021229015.1 Solen grandis
TTTTGGCCCAATCTTCATGAAACTTGGTCAGGATGTTTGTCTACATAATATCTCGGATGAGTTCAAATGGGTCATGTGGGGTCAAAAACTAGGTCACCAGGTCAAATCTTAGAAAAACCTTGAACACTCTAGAGGCCACAGTTTTGGCCCAATCTTCATGAAACTTGGTCAGGATGTTTGTCTACATAAAATCTCGGATGAGTTCGAAATTGGGTCATGTGGGGTCAAAAACTAGGTCACCAGGTCAAATCTTAGAAAAACCTAATGAACACTCTAGAGGCCACAGTTTTGGCCCAATCTTCATGAAACTTGGTCAGGATGTTTGTCTACATGATATCTCGGATGAGTTCGCAAATGGGTCATGTGGGGTCAAAATCTAGGTCACCAGGTCAAATCTTAGAAAAACCTTGTGAACACTCTAGAGGCCACAGTTTTGGCCCAATCTTCATAAAACTTAGTCAGGATTTTTGTCTGCATGATATCTTGGATGAGTTCGAAATTGGGTCATGTGGGGTTAAAAACTAGGTCACCAGGTCAAATCTTAGAAAAACCTTGTGAACACTCTAGAGGCCACAGTTTTGGCTTAATCTTCATGAAACTTGGTCAGAATGTTTGTCTACATGATATCTCAGATGGGTTTGAAAATGGGTCATGTGGGGTAAAAATCTAGGTCACCTGGTCAAATCTTAGAAAAACCTTGTGAACACTCTAGAGACCACAGTTTTGGCCCAATCTTCATGAAACTTGGCCAGGATGTTTGTCTACATGATATCTCGGATGAGTTTGAAATTGGGTCATGTGGGGTCAAAAACTAGGTCACCAGGTCAAATCTTAGAAAAACCTTGTGAACACTCTAGAGGCCACAGTTTTGGCCCAATCTTCATGAAACTTGGTCAGGATGTTTGTCTCCATAATATCTCGAATGGGTTTGAATATGGGTCATGTGGGGTCAAAAACTAGGTCACCAGGTAAATTCAGGTAGGATCAAAATGTAGGCCACTTAGTCAAATGTTAGAAAAACACTTTAGATGCCAGATTGTTTGTCATTTTGCCTAACACAGCCATCTTAATCAGGTGAGCGACACAGGGCCATCTTGGCCCTCTTGTTTATAGTTTGTGCTTGTCGATTAGTGAGTTTTTATTATATGTCTCTACTGAAATTCCTCTAAATTTCGTAATTGAAATTGGTTGAGTTTGCCCTACCTTATTGGAAGTTACCCGGATGTCACGTGTTTTCCGTCCGCCATTTGTATGGAGTTTCATTTTGTTTACTAGCGGTTTGGAGCTGTGATAGAGATGATTTTTACATTGTAGTAAGTTTGATTCTGGCTTGCTTGGTTCAGGTTTCATACGCAGAGTAAGTTTGTACCTATTAATTTAAATGTCAAGCCTGTAAGAGTTTGCAAACTCTTGTTATTAGCGCGCGAAAGTTGATAAACTTATGCTATACCTAATACAGCCTCTTTTTTTTATGTTGTGCTACTTTGGAGCTTGCATGTTTTCGGTTTGGCGATAGTTACATAGAAAGGGGCTTTTTAAGATTATTCACATTTATTCCGTGGGTGAAGGAGTAGTTGACTAGATGGAAAACGAAAACCTAGCCTGTTTTTTCTTCACTTGAGAGAGTGTTGTTTTCATGACATCATAGAGTTTCACTGGTTATAATCATACCATGCAGGTCACCAAGTCAGAAAAGTGGGAGGAAAATGTAGTTGATTTTGTGTTTCGGTTTGAATGGGTAAGGGGATTATTGTTGGGAGACAAGGTTTATTGTCCTATTATGTATGACTAATGATAAAAACATGAAAAAGGACATTTTTATATACATAGAGTAAAACCTATACAGTATACATACAACAAGGGTGGGAGTGAATAACCGAAGTCATTCAGATCATATCGGGTGAGACCCATTTCTACCAGGAGAGTGTGTGACTCTCCCCTCTGTCAGGACTCCAGCCGTTCCGGTTTTGGTTTGGCTGGTAACTAAGTTTCAGGGTTGGGGGAATTCTTTGTATTTTTGAGTTTAAACTATAGCAGAGATCGGGTTGAAGTGCTTGTGTTATAGCATGCAGTCGTAGTAGACAGAAGGGATGGGCCTGAATACGCCCGGAGAGATTTAAGATCTCAGACGTGCCCCTCCCGCAAACCACAGGGCATGCCCTACCACAAGCGCCTAATGATTCCTATGTTTTTGAGAAATTGTATAACAAGGAAATGAATATTGCTCTTGTGTTTTTTGTCTGGGAAGAGGAGTACTTCTCGATTTACCACGTTATATCCTAGAAAACGAGTTTGTTCTTCTAGTTTGTCTCTTTCTTGCTTATAGGTGGGGCAATTGAAAAAGATATGCTCAAAAGTTTCATTCTCGGGACACCAGGGACAGTTTTGTTTGGGGTAGTGCTCCCTTCCTACGTTGCTTGCTCTGACTCTAAGTTGGGATATGATTTTGTTATGTAGGGGATTCTCTAGGCATGGGTTATTTTGGTGGGACATGGACCGTACGAGAAATCCTTGTTCATTCTGTATGTTGTAAATTGGTTAATTCTGAATTCTTCATTAATTTTGGCGTTAATAATGCTGTACATTTCTCTGACACTAATTTTTATTTTGATCTGGTCCCCATTAATGGACCCTGATTTTGCGTTGTATCTGCTGTATCATTACCAGTGATGCCAACATGATTTGGTATTCATATAAATGCAATCCGAATTCCCATTTTTGATAAAAAGTCCTTATTTTCTATGATTTGAAATAGGAGATTCTGTCTCGAGTTGGGAGAGCAGGCTGATAAGGCCTGAAGTGCACTTAGTGAGTCAGTAAAAAGAGCAATGTTGAAGGGAATGGTGCTTTTTGTTGCTTTGAATATAAGCCATTGTAGAGCTGTGTTTATTGCTGCTAATTCACAACTAAAAATAGAGAGCCTAGGGTCAAGTTTGAGACCTTTGTTATGGATGTTTGTGTTGTGTTGATCAAGTATAACAATTCCTGCACCTGCTAGGTTTCTATCTTTATCCTTACTGCCATCAGTATATATTGACCATTGTCTATCTATTGTAGCCATGTATTTGTTTGCAGTTTCATGATTGATAGATTATTCATCCTGTTTGTTGATGTATTTAGATAGACTGGTGTCAATGACAGGGGGATCTTGACTGCATAGTGCTTCATAGGAAACTTCTTGGATGTCCTCACTGGTAAGGCCATATTTGTCCCTGAGTTGCATTATTTCTTGGGCGTACGGTCTTCTAAGTTTTTTGAGTTTGGCAAGTTTTGATGAGTAGCCAGGGTCAATTTTAATTTCTTTATTAATTGGTAACTTATTCCCAAGTGTAATGGATCTGGCCCAGTATTTGAGCATACATTTTTCTCTGTGTAAGTTAAGTGGAATTTCAGCACGTTCTATCAATAGGGGTATTGTAGAGGTAAATGATTTGCAACCTGTAATGAGTTTCAGAGCCTTATTTTGGAGTATTTGCAATTTTTTAACCCTTTCCCTCATAGAGGAAACCATGAAAAGACCTATGCGAACAACATAAAACCAGATCAGCCTGCGAGTAACTCGCAGGCTGATCAGGTTTTATGCTGTTTGCTGCTCCTCAGTAGTCTGGAAATGAGGACTTTATAATTAAATCTGGTAAGGTTTAACTGTGTTTTTCTGCAGATCAGGCTTTATGTGGTACCTATTGAGTGCGTTCAAATGAGTATATATGAGGGAAAGGGTTAAGTAATACGGGCTAGCCGAGTTGTATGCTATGCAGCCATAGTCCATTTTTAGCTCACCTGAGCACTTTGTGCTCAAGTGAGCTTTTAGGATCGCCCTTCGTCCGTCGTCCGTCGTCGTGCGACGTGCGACGTGCGTCGTCAACAATTTTCTTTGAACGACATCTCCTCTGAAACCGCTGGACAGAATTTAATGAAACTTGGCAGGAATGTTCCTTGGGTGAGGCTCTACAAAAGTTGCTAAAATAAACTTGATTCATGTAGAACTCTGGTTGCCATGGCAACAAAAAGAAAAAAAAATGAAAACTTTAAAAATCATCTTCTTCAAAACTACTGGCCAGATTTTAAAATAAATTTGTACAGATGTTCCTTGGGTCAACCTCTACCAAAGTTGCTAAAATTATTCCGATCCGTAAAAAAACATGGCCGCCAGGGGCGGGGCTTATTTGCCTTATATGTATATAGAGAAACCTTTAAACAACATCTCCTCTGAAACCACTGGACAGAATTTGATTAAACTTGGCAGGGATGATCCTTGAGTCAACCTTCACAAAAGTTGCTAAAATAAACTTGATACATATAGAACTCTGGTTGCCATGGCAACAAAAAGAAGAAAAAAAATGAAAACTTTAAAAATCATCTTCTTAAAAACTACTGGCCAGATTTTAAAATAAATTGGTACAGATGTTCCTTGGGTCAACCTCTACCAAAGTTGCTAAAATTATTCCGATCCGTAAAAAAACATGGCCACGAGGGGCGGGGCTTATTTGCCTTATATGTATATAGAGAAATCTTTAATCAACATTTCCTCTGAAACCACTGAACAGAATTTGATTAAACTTGGCAGGGATGATCCTTGGGTCAACCTTCACAAAAGTTGCTAAAATAAACTTGATCCATATAGAACTCTGGTTGCCATGGCAACAAAAAAATAAAAAATGAAAACTTTTAAAATCATCTTCTTAAAAACTAGTGGCCAGATTTTAAAATAAATTGGTACAGATTTTCCTTGGGTCAACCTATTTATCTCAGGTGAGCGATTTAGGGCCATCATGGGCCTCTTGTTTAACCATTTCCCTCATAGAGGAAACCATGAAAAGACCTATGCGAACAACATAAAACCAGATCAGCCTGTGAGTAATTCGCAGGTTGATCAGGTTTTATGCTGTTCGCTGCTCCTCAGTGGTCTGGAAATGAGGATTTTATAATTAAATTTGGTAAGGTGTAACTGTGGTTTTCTGCAGATCAGGCTCTATGTGGTACCTATTGAGTGCGTCAAAATGAGTCTATATGAGGGAAAGGGTTAAGCATTTGAAGGACCATGCAGATTATGATTTAATGATTGATGGATTACCTTAAAATTAGACATGGTAGTTGTAATTCACACAGTATGAAATGTCATGCATAATTATACAAAGTATTGAAGATATAAACTTGTTTGAATTATTTTGACAGCTGCTATGATAATACTGCAGTGTCAAGTGATTTTCAAATTTGGCAAGGTTTTCGGGCATAAATATTCCTAGGAGAATGGAGGAAATCAACAACAGCATTGATTTCTTACATTTTGAGAGTTGTTAAAGGTTATAAAATCAAACGTCTACCTAAGGAATCACAAATGTAACATTTTAAGGTATTTAAAGACCGGAGCTTGTAACATTATTTTATTTGGGAGTCAAGAGATTGCTGGTTTGAGTACAAATGCACTCAAGTTTAGAGGAGAGTAGTTTTCACCGTTAAAATTTTAAAACTTTTATTAGAGCAAATATTAAGTGTTTGTGAAATGGTCCAAGGGATTTGTTCTCAAAGGAGGTATTAACAAGCTCATCTGATATTGATTCAAAGTCAGTTGGTTATACCCAAATGATGAATAACTGTTTCTGAACAAAAGTTCAGATTCTTTTCAAGTTTTGCTTTATAAAAATTGGTTGTTAAGGTTATTGAACTCCATGAAAGACATTACACATACACTCAGTAACTGGACTTTCCAAGATTTTTCAGACTGGTTATTTGATAAGATTTCTATGTGTAATTAATTGAAGTATGCCTCTCATGGGTGATGGTTTTAGCTTCACCTTCTCTGTCCGTCTCCCTTGGTCTGTCTTTGTCAGATTTTGATGAAACTGCACAGATTAGAAATCAGTATAAAGCCTAGTTGTGCATATTAGTTTGGATGCTTTTTAGCTCACCTGAGCATAGCTCAGGGTGAGCTTTTGGGATACTTGATTGTCCGTCGTCCGTCGTCCATCGTCAGTCGTCCGTCGTCCGTCAACAATTTTGATGTTTACACACTAGAGGCCACAATTTGATCCAATCTTCCTCAAACTTGGTCAGAATGTTTGTCTTGATGATATCTTGAACCCTTTCGAAAATGGGTCAAGTTGGATCAAAAAGTAGGTCAGTAGGTCAAATCTTAGAAAAATCTTGTTTCACACTAGAGGTCACAATTTTGATCCAATCTTCCTCAAACTTGGTCAGAATGTTTGTCTTGATGATATCTTGAACCCTTTCGAAAATGGGTCAGGTTGGATCAAAAAGTAGGTCAGTAGGTCAAATCTTAGAAAAATCTTGTTTGCACACTAGAGGCCACAATTTTGATCCAATCTTCCTCAAACTTGGTCAGAATGTTTGTCTTGATGATATCTTGAACCCTTTCGAAAATGGGTCAGGTTGGATCAAAAAGTAGGTCAGTAGGTCAAATCTTAGAAAAATCTTGTTTACACACTTAAGGCCACAGTTCAGGAGTTATGTTCCTTTTAATGTTTAAATTTGTGTGTTAAAGCCATACTATCTCTCAGTCAAGTATGACTTCAAATTTTAACCACAGGCACTGTTTTGTTCATTGAACTGAAATGATGTCATAGATTATGTATTCTGACAGTACATCTATGCTATAATTTAGTAACTTGTACAGGCAATGAAGGCAATTTTTTCAGGTGAGCGTCTTTAAGGCCATCTTGGCCCTCTTGTTGATTTAATTAGGCCTTTATAATTATACTGTAATTAGGGCTTTTTTGCTACATCCCCAGTTATGACCTTTTATGCACCTTATAAGGTTCAAATCTGATTCACATTTTTAGCTCGACTTTTCGAAGAAAATGAGAGCTTATACTGTCACTCGGGCGTCGGCGTCGGCGTCAGTGTCGGCGTTGCAACACAAGGTTAAAGTTTTTTTCAAACATCAATAACTTAAATACTATCAAAGGTATTCCACCCAAACTTAAAATACTTATTCACCATCATCACTTCTACCTTACTTCTAAGGCCCACAACCCTGGCTACCCTATTTTTGGAGTTATGCCCCTTTCATACTTACAAAACAGCCAAAATCAAGGTATGTTTTTTTACATAGTTGTACTATCACATGCATTTGACTGAAACTTCAAGTACTTATTGACCATCACTACCTCTGCTTACTAGCAAGGCCCATAACCCTGGCTGTACTACTTCTTGAATTATGCCCCTTTCATTCTTAGAAAACAGCCGAAATCATGGTTAATTTTTTTACAAAGTTGTATATTTTCAATACTATCACAGGTATTCCACCATAACTTGGAATACTTATTTATGGTTTACCCACACTACCTCAACTTTACTGGCAGGGCCCATAATCCTATATGCAGTGTATTTTCAATTTTACCCTTTTATACTTAGATATTTTTTGGCTGTATTTACAAATAGCAAATAGGTTGGGCAACAACCTCTAATAACATCAAAGATTGGCCCTTTCTTTAATGGCCTTAGTATGTTTTGTTTTGCAGTTGGTGAATCAGCAGACCACATTCTCAAATTGATTCTCCATTGCTAATTTCACCAATTACAATTTCAGATTTTAGCACTGGAGTTGGCGGATCAGCACACCACATTCTCAAATCGATTCTGCATGCTAATTTCACCAATTAAAAATGTTATATTTGTTTATTGGAGGTGATAGAATAATTTCTACTATAACTAGAACATATCATCATTAATATGTACCATACTATTAAAATCCATAAAACTGTGTCTTAGCAACTGAGAAAAGTCGAGCGCGCTGTCTTATGGACAGCTCTTGTTTGATGATATTGAGAATGTGATTTTTCCAGGTCAATTGTTTATCAAAGGTCATCCCTTGTAGAGTGGCCAAGTCAGAATATTCCAAGATTTTGCCGCAGAGTTTCAGTTTAGGGATGTTTGCCTGTTTTTCATCAAATAAGTTCCGTTCTTTACGAAAAATGACTTTGATTTTTTAAGCGGATTAATGACAAAACCAAATTTTTTGCTCCATTTTTTCTATAGCATTCAGGGCAAGTTGTATGCTATTTATTCCATTATTGATAGAATGATATGCTATGGTCCAAATTGCTCCATCATCTACAAATTGTGATAGTTTGATTTCATATGAATTTTTCTCTATTCTATTATGCCTAGCAAATTGGTCTCTAAAAGTATTCATGATAAGGGAAAATAAGATGGGTGATAGCATCTGTTTTCAGTTTCTCCATATTTAACTTTTATTTTTCTTTGTTTTAGAAAATCAGCTATCCAGTGTAGCTTTCTACCCTCTATGCCTATTTTTTTTAGCTCACCTGAGCACTTGTGCTCGGGTTAGCTTTTGTGATCGCCTTTTGTCCGACATGCGTCGTGCGTCGTCCGTCGACAACAATTGCTTGTGAACACTCTAGAGGCCACAGTTTTGGCCCAATCTTCATGAAACTTGGTCAGGATGTTTGTCTACATGATGAGTTTGAAATTGGGTCATGTAGGGTCAAAAACTAGATTACCAGATCAAATCCTGGAAAAACCTTGTGAACACTCTAGAGGCCACAGTTTTGGCCCAATCTTCATAAAATTGGATCAGGATGTTTGTCTACATGATATCTCGGATGAGTTCGAAATTGGGTCATGTGGGGTCAAAAACTAGGTCACCAGGTCAAATCTTAGAAAAATCTTGTGAACACACTACGAGGGCTGAAAGCGAAACTAGTGTAAGTGTATTTTTGAAATTTTACAGGAGAGGGAAAAAACTATCTCATTTTATTACAACCAAATTATACTTACCAATCTCTTGGCAATATATAAAGAAACACTTGCTTCACTTCCTCTTAATTAAGTTTTTTTAATTACACCACCACGAAAAAAGATTTTGGAATAAATGTCACTTAGAACAGTTTCACACTTAAAAAACAAGAATAATGCGGAAAAGTTTAAATGCGAAAAAGGTGTATGTGCACTATTTTAAAATCTCAGTTTCAGTTTAAATAGCCATTTTTCATATACTAGAAGAATTTAACAGGTTTCTGTAATAAAATTTTATACTTCTGGATGAAACGTCACATAGACCTTTTTCACGTTTAAAATGCTGACATATAGGAAAGTCTTCAAATGTAAGTTACACATATAATTTTGTGAAAAAGTTTTAATATTTGACAGTTTAATTGATTTTTTGATAGTAAATACTGGGATTTAAAGCACTTTGAAGAAGACTTTCATCCGTGATCAAGCCGTTAAGATTGTTGGCACAACCTTTCACTGATCCAGGGTCAGGAGTTTGACAATGGCAGTTTCTTAAAGATAATTTATGGCCATCCAGGACTGGTTTTATTTGGTAAACTGCCTTACTGAAATAATTTTACAAGGATGATATAGATACACAAGTAAATGACTGACTGTTGCCACAAAATTGTCAGGTTAATTTTAATGGGGGGGAGGGGGGGGGAAGTAAAATTTAATTTTATTATCCAGAATAGTAGATCAGAATTTGAAACATAATCACAAGGTAATTGATCCAAATTTACTTGTATATCACTACTATAAAAGTAGGTATAAAAAAATTAATTCAAGTTTAAAGGTTTAAAAACTAACATGTTTACATAATTATAGTGCACAGTAATGTGATAAACATACATGTGTATTATATGTAAATCAAACCACAAGCTATAAAAGTTAGGTGGTAATGCACCACTATTATTGCAATCTAGTGATATAAGTTGATTTTACTGGAATTATAATGTTGCTTATACACATTTGCATGTATACTGAATCAAAAAAGAAATGCCCTTTTCTAGAAAATTGATTTTTTTTTTCAATATCAAATGTATTTTTTTCCAAAATCTACATATTGTACCTTTTTATGGCTGTTATGGCTTAACATAACAGTCATGTGATTAGTCGATAAAATCATTGACCGTATCAATGTAATGAAATTAATCACAGGGCTTAATATGTATCTTGCTATTTACAAAAATACAACCGGGGCGTTTCTTTTTCGGTTCAGTGTATATTGCAAAAGAAAATCATTCATATTCTAACAAGTTTCCATTGCAACTTTTGAGTCTGATTGATTACTGCGGTACATCAGACATCCTCGTAACACATACAACTGAACTGTCAAATTGTTTAATTCTTGCATGTATATACTTGATGCACACAATGTTCATCAAACAGATAAGTGTGCATCTGCCTGCTCAGTACAGTAACTGGTTTCATGTGGCAACATTACATAGAAAACATGGTTTGCAGCAGGAATAATATTGTCCAGGCAAAGTGAAATAAGGTCCTTGTATTTGTTGTAACTAATTTTTATATAGTCACTTCTTAGAAAACTAAGATTAAGTACATTAGGGTCAGGTATACTGGTACTTGATCGTCGAATACGTGACACTAGATTTACCACTTTGATGACAGTACTGTCATAAGCATATTTAAAACTGTACTTGTTGGGTTCTTCAAACTCTACTTTTAACACTCGTATTTCGCTCATATACACTTTCTGTCTTTCTTCACTCAAATCAAAATTTTTCAAACACTTTGACAAGACTTTAAAATCATAAAAGTCGTGCAAAGACATCTCATAAACATTATATGGATGTTTGCGTCTAGCGGTCTGTACAATTGCCGCCCACTGAGATGTTGTGTACACATTCAAATGTCTAGATGCATGTTCTACAGCAGCATGAATGCTGTCATTTTCATTGAAGGTGTGCCCTTTCTCAAGATATTTGTGTTCAATTGATTCCAAGTTAAATTTTTGAGACAGAACCAGATCATAGTAATATAGAACCTATTCTTATTCTGAGCCGAACAATTGTCTGAGTAAAAGATGAACCTTTTACATCCTAAGCGAGCTCTTTCTTTAATGAAACTATATACGCATGAGGCAATTTCACATGCACCTCGACCAGCTATAGTCTCGTCCCATATGTAGCAATGGCCATCCCTTGTACCAAGATTGTAAATTGTAAGATTGAAAGTGTTCAGTCTCCTTTTGAAATAAAATGCTGAGGATTTTCCTTGCGGGGTTAGCAAAACTTGTTCTAAATCAAAACAAGCAACAGTAACAGCCTTATCTGTCAGTGCTAAATGTTTGTCATAGACTTTGTTTTCTTGGGCTAATTTGCTGTTTCTGATGTGTTCATTGTACTCTGCTTCCAATTGATCTTTTAACTCTCCAGTTGCATTTCCAAATGAAGTACAAAGATCACACTGGTCTTTAACTGGCCTGTGAAAACTGATATTAAACTCAGTATTAAATATTTTGCGATAAGTGTGAATGGGCACAGTTTCAATTGTAAGAGTGTGGCAATGGTCACAGTACTGTTCATACATCTTTTGAACACTTAGTGTAGGGTCAATGTATTGCCTATTTGTGTCTTTACGACAGTAATGTGAATCAATTGTCCTAAAGGACTTGATGTGGTCTCTGACAACATTAAGCTTGCTATCAGGTACTGCATTTACCCTGCTGCCACTAGACCTTCCTCTGCCTTCTTTATCTACCACCCCTTGTAGCTTTAATTTGGAATGGGCCGTACTTATTGATGAGTAGCAGATGTCCAGAGTGTTCAGGAAAAAAAGTTTGCATACATGAATAGACGAATTTGTACTAGGGTTTGGCAAGTGGTATTTGTATGAAAATTTCCTGCGTGATACTAGTTTTTTTCTACCTCTGCATTTCTCAGATTTACTTGCAAACTTTACAATAAACTGTCTCTGCCTGGTTAAACAACCCAACTGCCAATATGAGTGCAAAATCTCTTCCCGCTCATTTGAATTCAGGTGTTCTGAACATTTAAACCTACACCTATCACCACATGCTGGTTTTAACACTCTTCTCTTAACAATCTTACCATACCTATTAATATAACTCTGCCCTTCATTACGTCTTTGTTTCGCTCTATTTACTTTCCAATTTGACTCATCCCTTACCCTCTTTCGTCCCCGTCCACTTTCTTTAACATACTCACAACTAACTGCTTGTTTTGATTTCTGTGTCTGATCTACACCAGAGACTGGAATCTCTGTAGATGTACTTCCTAAAAATCTACTGTGTCTACGCCCTTTAAAAACCCTCTGATTCTGTTTGGAAACAAAACTCAAAGGCATATTGTCTTCAATGTCACTCACATCACTATGGCTTATCACATAATCTATAGTATCACTGTCGTTATTGTCACTGAAAGTTTCAATATCAATAGATTGAAGAAATTCAGCGGAGTTATTAAGATTTACCAAATTCTCATCTATCAAAATGTCAACTTCTTCTGTATCCATATCAATAACTCTATCACCTGATCCAGTCCTCATAACACCTTGGGTATGTTCATATACAAAACCCCTATCACTGCTACAACTAACTCCCCCACCCCTATCAGTAACATAACCTTCTCCAACACTCTGATTAACTACACTGTCACCAACGCCTCCTACAATATCATTCACTACACTGTCATCACCTCCTCCAACACTCTCATTTACCTCACCACACATTCAAATACCAGTCACCTTCAACATCTTTCCCACCCCAATTTTTTTTCACCATCACTTCCACCTCCAAAAATATCATTTTCTATACCATTATGATCAGCACTACTGCCAAAATTCTCATTCTCAATATCTTCACCACCACCTCCGACAGTATCATTTACTACAAAAACAACATCATCTATCACACTGTCATCACAACTTCCAACATCATTTTTCTCTATACTGTCACCACCACCTCCAACATTCTCTTCCACTGCACCATCACCACCTCCAACATTCTCTTTTACTGCACCATCACCACCTCCAGCATTCTCTTTCATTGCACCATCACCACCACCTCCAACATTCTCTTTCACTGCAACACCACCTCCGGCATTCTCTTTCACTGCACCATCACCACCTCCAACATTCTCTTTTACTGCACCATCACCACCTCCAACATTCTCTTTCACTGCACCATCACCACCTCCAACATTCTCTTTTACTGCACCATCACCACCTCCAACATTCTCTTTCACTGCACCATCACCACCTCCAACATTCTCTTTCACTGCACCATCACCACCTCCAACATTCTCTTTCACTGCACCATCACCACCTCCAACATTCTCTTTCACTGCAACACCACCTCCGGCATTCTCTTTCACTGCACCATCACCACCTCCAACATTCTCTTTCACTACACCATCACCACCTCCAACATTCTCTTTCACTGCACCATCACCACCTCCAACATTCTCTTTCATTGCACCATCACCACCACCTCCAACATTCTCTTTCACTGCAACACCACCTCCGGCATTCTCTTTCACTGCACCATCACCACCTCCAACATTCTCTTTCACTGCACCATCACCACCTCCAATATTCTCTTTCACTGCACCATCACAACCACCTCCAACATTCTCTTTCACTGCACCACCACCTCCAGCATTCTCTTTCACTGCACCATCACCACCTCCAACATTCTCTTTCATTGCACCATCACAACCACCTCCAACATTCTCTTTCACTGCACCATCACCACCTCCAACATTCTCTTTCACTGCACCATCACCACCACCTCCAACATTCTCTTTCACTGCACCATCACCACCTCCAACATTCTCATTCACTGCACCATCACCTCCAGCACTCTCTTTCACTGCACCATCACCACCTCCAGCATTCTCTTTCACTGCACTGTCATCATATACTTGGCTACCATGATTAGTTCCATATTCATTTTTCCCTACAGAAGATGATGCGTTGTTGCAGTCCCCTATATCAGTGTCTCTTTCTGAACACTCTGACGACAAATTGACATCTAAGTCATGCAATACTTGCTTTTTCTTTTCTTCTATCAAATACAGATGACATGTATATTCTCCCTCACTCATAGTTGAAAATCCTGAAAATTCACTTACAGATTCATCAACATGTAGATCAGTTTGAAAGCTTTCATTGTTTTCGAAAAGTAATAAATGATTGACCTCAAAACATATTTCTCTGTTGGTGAAAAGAACTGAAGTCAAAAGACAAACATAGTTAACAAAGTTTCTTAAAGAAGAGTGTACTGTTAAACTTGCTTTCCCATCTGCACAGGGCATCCCACAATCATTGCGGCTATGGGAATCAAATAAATAATACCGTCCATCCCTCGTCTTAATGACAGCCATGGTGTAACAATCTACTGTCAGGAAACAGAACTGATTCATCTTTTGTAAAGAATCGTACAAGGTATAAAACGGCATGTCTGTCACTTCTTTTTGTACAGTACCACTGTAAGATTGGGTCAGCTTCATCCGAAATTGAGAAGTTTCTGAAGGTAGTTCGCAGACAAGCAAGAACTTGTCTATCCCAATTGATTGATATAAATGATCACCATCATGCAAAATTTTGTCTAAGTCTCTTGATGTCCAAAAAGATGGTGGATTTTTTGCAGCCCAAAGCATGGCAACAAGACTGTTAGCAGTGCACTGTTTACCAGCACTGACAAACATCTCGTCAGCTTGATGTGTTGAGGCCTGGACAGAAAACATCCTGTAGAAAACAAGATGAAAATCAACATGCTATATTGTAATGTTTTGGCAATATTTTGCTTATACTTAAAGGGAGTATATTGGCATTTTACCCCTAATTCCCTGTCCTAATTACACACACCAGCATGATGATATACCTATAACTTAGAGATATACGCGTCTAAAGTGTCTAATTATATAACCACCTCATTACACCAGGTTTTAAAAGCCACCTTTTTAATTTTGTTTACATTGCCATTTTTAACGAACCACTTTCTGATTTCTCAATCAATCATTGTACAACATCAGGCATACTCGTTTTCAGGCCTTGCCATTTTCTATTTTTCAATAAATTGACATATTTATTTAACTTATTTATTTAATTTATTTTACGTCGAAAAACAAGTTTTCACAACTTATACTAATCCTTCTCTACGGTTCCTGGATGAGACCAGTACTTTGCGCCTGGGAAGGTCATGAAAAAATCTTGCCCCAGACGGGGATCAAACCCACAACCTTTGGATCGAAAGTCATGTTCTTGACCACTGTACTACATGCAGCGCCCCTAAATAATAATTCCGTATATGCTCGGAAAGTTTATGGAGTTCAGGGTAAACATTGTTCAATACTTTAATGCGTGACGTATAAAGTTTTAAGTTACTGTTAAGTCTTTAACTATCTGGTAACTAAAGGTTATAAATCGATACATAATCATTATTTTGTGCATACAGCATACGGGGAAATTCCAGATAAACAGCGTGTTTGCATTTTTTGCTAATATAATCCCTTAAACAATTTTAAAAATGTCTGATTACTGTCATGGGGCAGTGCCTTCCGTCTAAGATAAAATGAATACTTAAACAGTCAGCCAATCTGCAGGGTTGAATTTCAAAATGTGTGTGATCCTGCATTATTTAGTTTCTGAGGAAATTACAGTCCCAAAGATAAAGGTGTTATCTTTCATTACTTTTTTTTTATGTCAACTCTACATTGTAGAGGACACAATCTATTGTTTCATGTTTAACAGTTTGGACAAGCTCATGTTCTTTACAGTGGATTTGACTTGCAGACTAGCTGCCAAGTGTGACAACTATGTCTAACCACTGCCAGGGCTCAATAAATACATTTTTTACATAAAAAGTAATTTTTTTTTTCATCATATGGCAGTTATATTAAAAGGAAAATTCCTTTAAAATTTATTTTATCAAATTTGATGTGGATTGGTATTGTCCATTATTTTATTAAACAATTCCAAACTATGCAGAACTTGTGTCCTTAAGTATATATTAGTAAGATACCCAGTGTATGATAAGGAAGCCACTATTAAAGTCCCAGGATCACATTGATTTTGCTGATTTAAAAATAAATTTAGTGAAAGAATAATGCGTATTCACTCTAATACACTATTGATTGATGTATTGAAGTTATTTCTCCATGAAAAAGAATTGACAGAAAGTCTTTGTTATTTTGGCTATATCATACAAAAAAAAATACCACATTAAATTACTAAAATGTGCATCATTTTAAGAAGTTATGAATGATTTTTGGTACAAATAACGATCATTTTGCTGGTGAGAAATCTTTCTTGGTAAAATAAGAGCTCCCTGTTATTGATCCTGGGACTTTAAGGGAGGGGATGAAAATCAAGCCTTAGATAAACATTTGCCTAAGACTGGTTAAGATAAAGTTTATGTATTTAATCTTACATCATAAAATATATCTTAAATATTTTCTTACCTTTTCTGTTGCTCTGAATTTCTAGGCACACTTTGTAAACATTTTCTTCAAAATGCACGTTTTATAAACCCAAAATATAATAATTCTGAAATTATTTCATTTTTATTTGATCCAAGGACAACAATTTGCAAACCTCATGTTGATGACATCACTTATGATGTCATTTATTACATATATTATTCATAAACATTGTATGATAGTGCACATACACTAGTTTCACATTCAATATACTCCTTGTAAATTTAATAATGTTAATGCGAAAAAGGTGTAAGTGACATGTATTTTTTTTACATGTAAGTTTTTCTATCAAACCAAAATGTAATGTAAATTATTTGTATACTGTGTCAAATACTGTTTAAAAGTATATAATTTAAGAGAACTTTGCAGTTCTAATGTCACATAGAGGTTTAAGACCAAATTGGAAATTACCAAAAGTTAAATTTGAAACTAGTGTAAGTGCCTTTGTCACATACACCAGTTTCACATTTAAAAGTTAGAACATTTTCACTTACATCATTTGACACAATTTGCAATACTTTTGTTAAATATTGGAATTTAAAGAAAATACTTTCAGAGCAGATAGGAAGGGTAATTTTACATATGATAACGCAAAAAAGTGGTTTTTGCAAAAAATGTCACATAGACTAGTTTCGCATTCAGCCCTCGACTAGAGGTCTACATTTTTGTCTCAGTCTTCATTAAACTTGATATAAATGATGACTGCATGTATTCCCAGTTGAGTGCAAATTCAGGTAGGATCAATATGTAGGTCACTTAGTCAAATGTTAGAAAAACACTTTAGATGCCAGATTTTTTGTCATTATGCCTAACACAACCATCTTAGGTGAGCGACACAGGGCCATCTTGGCCCTCTTGTTTAGATATAGGATGGTTCCTGTATTCAAACGTTTGTCAAAAGCTGATGAGAGGTAAAGGAATACTGCTATTACATACTTATTTCTGGCTTGGGCTTTTCTGATATCATTTTCGAGTTTGACAAGATTATCTTCACATGAGTGATGTGCCCTGCATCTGGATTGATAGTCAGAAATTAAGTTATTTTCTTCATGGTATTGGCATAGTCTAGGTTTGATCTTTTTTGTAACAGTTTCGTAAAAGTAGAGGTGAGTGAAATTGGTCTATAGGAACATGTATTTTCTTTAGGTTTTTTGGGTTTTAGTAGTGGAATTATTACTGATTCGTTCCATGAGTCAGGAGTTTTACCTGTGCGCCATGAGTTGTTTAGGGGGGGGGGGGGCAGAAGAGTTTGCTGGGAGATTTCTAAGAACTGAGTAATGGATGCCATCCTCGTCTGGGGCACCATATTTTGTGTTTTTTAAAGCTTATGGTAAAGTCAGTGTTGTAGGGCAAATCCCATCTTTCTTCTGATTCTGTGAGTTTCAAGTAATTATTTAGTATTCTTTGCTAAGTTGTTTCTGTTTGATGAATTATGGGGTAAAATCTGAATCACTACTGACATGTTTAAAATGTTGTATTAATGCATTGGCCTTGTCTGAGGGTTCAGTTATTACTTGAATATTTTCTATAGAGGGGGAGTTGCTAGTGGGGGGCCTTCCTTTGATTTTGTGGATAAATGACCAGAGTTCTTTTGAGTTTGTTTTACTAGTTATACCAGAGCAAAATTCTTCCCATTTATCCCTTTTGGCTTTGTTTATAATATGTTTAGCTTCATTTCTTGCTTCTTTGTAAGTTTCATAGTCTATAGGATTATTTTGCCTTTCTCTTTTCCTAATTGCCTTATCGCATTTTTCAGTCCACCATGGTACAGGGGGGTTTCTGACTTTCTTAGCTTGTTTCTTTTTGGGCATAGTTTCATTCAGGATGGATTGGAGGATGTTATAGAATTTGTCAAAATTGGCTTCTACACCAGTTTCATTTATTGTGTAATTTAGCAGAATTTCTGCTAGTTTTTTTTTTTTTTTTTTTTTTTTTAATTTGACCAGTTTTCATGTGTGGCTTTGTTAAAGTTCTATTTTGCATTTGAGTTGATTTTTTCACATTGGGCATTGAAGGTTATTTTAATTTCAGTTGGAAGATGGTCACTGCCTAGTGAGTTGTTGATTCCTTACAGTGATGAATTCCAATTCATTTTGGACCTTTATTGGTGGGTGGGGTGTTGACCAGATGTTGGGGCGGGGATTGGTTTTTCAGGGTATCCGAGTTAGTTTCATCCATGGTTTCTGAAGGGGTAGGAGTTTCAAGGATGTTGGGTGGTCTATTGCCATTTTTAGCTCGACTGTTCGAAGAATATGAGAGCTATTGTAGTCGCCCTGGCGTCGGCGTTGGCGTTGCAGCTTTTGGTTAAAGTTGTGCGTGCAAGTTACTATCAACCTTATATCTCAATAACCATTTATGGTATTGACTTGAAAGTTTATAAATATGTTCAGGGGCATCAGACAAACAAGGTAGATAAATCTTGACTGAATTTAATATGAATTATGGCCCCTTTTTTAACTTAGAAATTTTGGTTTAAGTTTTGCATGCAATAGAAAATTTGGTTAAAGTTTTGCGTGCAAACTACTATCTAGTTTGTATCTCAATAACCATTCATGGTATTGACTTGAAAGTTTATGAATATGTTCAGGGGCATCAGACAACCACGGTAGATAACTCTTGATGGAATATATTACAAATTATGGCCACTTTTTAACTTAGAAATTTTGGTTAAAGTTTTGCATGCAAGATACTCTCATGCTTATATCTCAGTATCCAGGCATGTGATTGATTTGAAACATCTTTAATATATTTAGGGGTATCATACTTTCATGGTAGATAACTCTTGATGGAATATGTTACAAATTATTGCCCCTTTTTAACTTAAACACTTTGGTTAAAGTTTAGCATGCAAGGCACTTTCATGCTAATATCTCAGTGTCCAGGCATGTGATTGATTTGAAACATTTCTAATATGTTTAGAGGTATCATACGTTCATGGTTGATAACTCATGATGGAATTTGTTACAAATTATTGCCCCTTTTTAACTTAAACATTTTGGTTAAAGATTTGCATGCAAGGTACTTTCATGCTAATATCTCAGTATCCAGCAATAGGATTGATTTGAAACATCTTTAATATGTTTAGGGGTATCATACTTTCATGGTAGATAACTCTTGATAGATAATGTTACAAATTATGGCCCCTTTTTAACTTAGAAATTTTATCTCAGTGTTCAGGCATGTGATTGATTTGAAACATCTTTAATATGTTTAGGGATATCATACTTTCATGGTAGAGATAACTCTTGATGGAATATATTACAAGTTATGGCCCCTTTTTTGCCTTAGAAATTTTGGATAAAGTTTTGCATGCAAGGTACTTTCATACTAATATCTCAGTGTCCAGGCATGAGATTTATTTGAAACATCTTTAATCTGTTTCGGGGTATCATACTATAAAGGAAGATAACACTTGATGGAATATATTAAAAATTATGACCCCCTTTTAACTTAGAATTTTGGTTAAATTTTTGCATTCAAGCTACTATCCAGCTAATATCTCAGAAATTGCTTGTGGAATTGACTAGAAAGTTAAGGAGCGTCTTCAAAGGCATCAAAAACTAAGGAGGATAACTTTTGGACTGATGCAAATTATGGCCTTTTTCTTACTTGGATTTTCGGTTAAAGTTTAGCATGCAGTGTTATTGTGCTTATGTCTCAGTAACTAGACATGGGATTGATTTTAGACATCAAAATATTAAGGGGTATCAGACTATCAAGGTATATCATTTTTGACTAATATTATGTACAGGGTATGTGAAGAACAAGAATTGAAATAGATTTCATTTGATTTACCAACAATCATTTTGAATAGTCGAGCGTGCTGTCCTCTGACAGCTCTTGTTTCTTTCGGAGATAGGAAAAAGTTCCCTTCTCGTTTTGTTTTCGGGGGTCCTTGTTACCATGGAGTTATGTAATGTTTTGTTTGGGGTTTCCATTATGCCTATTCTTACCAGGATTTTTTTCTCTAAACAGTTCTTTTGGTATTTTCAGTGCAATTGATTGTGCTGAAAACTGGGTTCGAGTCCCAGGGAACTTGAGAAATTACCCTGAGTTTGAGAATATGGCACAAAGGAAAAGGTACTTATAATAGAGTTTGATTTTTACTTCTGATTTGTATAATTGCAAGTAGCTTTTGCTGGGGTTTGACCTATATTTTTTAGAATGTAGTTCCTATTTCTAGCAGTTGTGGTTCAGTTTGATTGGGATTATCAGAAAGTTATTTTTGTAGTTGTGATATTTGAAACTTTGGTATAGAACAGAATTTTAGTGGCGTTTGACCTGAATTCTACTGAAGGGCAATATTTATCATTTGTAATCAGTTTGATGAAAGGAGGACTTGTGAGAAATGATATTTTTTTATTAGGTAGCCATCTGGGGGAGTGGAAGAATAAATGGAATGGGACAAATATCAACACAGAGATAAAGAAACAGAAATGAATAGAGCATAAACTGAGATTTGAGACTTTAGAGAAGAATAAGTCCACATAAAGACAAATGTACACTTAAGCACACAATGAACAGAAAAAAAACAGACAAAAAAGGAAAACAAATAATAATAAGCAGACCACTAAACACGCGTTGGCTGCTTAATAAAGTTGTCCGCTAATACAGGTTCAATTGTAGACATGTTTTACAAACCTTGAACATAAATATGGCTACACACTACACTTCCTCAACAGGGTGGGGACAGATTGGGGACCCACCAGGTAACTCATCATCGGTTCTAATCATGTCGCCTGTCGAAGACGAGGCTGGAGGGGGAGGGGCATTTTGTCGGTTAGTCCGTACTTCCCCATACCGGACTGATGAAGTTAGGTCATGATTAGTAAACGGTTCTTTTCTCTCTGTTTCTTTGTACATAGACATTACACTGGCGGATTCAAGGTCTGCATTTGCTTCTGGCACAGTGAGATAACATCGTTTACGATTTTCCGTACAATATTTCGGGCGTCGAAGGTGGCTACGTAGGTGATAACAATGTATACGAGCAAATATAATTATTCACGATGCTTGATTTTAGATAGACATGCAAGTTTTATAGTAGTGCTCAGTCCAAGTTTACATTTGACCTGCGATGCGTATCAACCTCCGTGCGGAGGCAGCAGCAGGCAATAAATTTGGAGACGAGGTCTACTTGAGACAGATATAATGCTGCCACATTGCAGTATCACGCCGTAGACATGAGGCATGATACCACACCCAGTCTTATTATCCTGACACCGGACCAACCAGTCCTGTAACTACCCATATATGCAGCACGAACATGACTGTATTAATAAAAATTTCAAAAGACGAAATCCAGCCAATGAATCTTCAAATATCTCCGAATTGATTAACTCACTTGCGCGTTTAGTTTTTTTTTTTCTTACACATTTCATTCAGTAATGTAGTCGTTTTTACATAAAGATAACAGCACTATGTGATAAGACAGAAAACTTATTTTTAAACTATATCTCAAGAAAAGGAGAATTTAAGAGTCTAAAAGTAGCCCCAAAATGATTTCAATACAGAATTGTGTGCTAACACAGAACAGAATTGCAAGCAACCTAGTTAAAAAATCTAAAAAAAAATATGGAGCTACGGAAATGTAAATGGTTATATTTTAACACAAGCATTTTTAGCTCACCTGAGCACAAAGTGCTCAAGGTGAGCTTTTGTGATCGCCCGTTGTCCGTCGTCCATCGTCCGTGCGTGCGTGCGTGCGTGCGTCCGTCGTCAACTTTTCGTTCAAACGACTTCTCCTCCTAAACCACTGGATGGATTTTGACCACTTTACAGGAATCATCCTTATCATGACCTCTATCAAAGTTATTCAAATTATTTTGATTGGGTGAATAAGTAGGTCACAGGAGCTAAAAATAGATTTTTAAAATGCAATCTTAGAAAATCTTCTCCTGCAAAACTGTAAGGCCTAGAGCTTTAATAATTGGTATGTAGAATTGTCTTATGAACATCTACAAAAGTAGGGGGCCCCAGGGGTCATTTTATTTTTCATAGGTTTATATAGTGAAACACTTTAAAAATCTTCTTCTATGAAATAATAAGATATTTGGCGTGTAGCATTGTCTAGTGAATCTCTACAAAAGTTGTTCAAATTATGACCCTGGGGTTAGAATTGGCCCTGCCCCGGGGGTCACTTGTTTTACATAGACTTATATAGGAAAAACTTTAAAAATCTTCTCCTATGAAACAATAAGGCCTAGAGCTAAGATATTTGGTATGTAGCATCATCTAATGGTTCATTACCAAGATTGTTCAAATCATAGTCCTATGGTAATAAATGACCCCGCACCAGGGGTTACTTGTTTTACATAGAGTTATATAGAAAAATCTTAAAAATCTTCTTTTATGAATCCATAAGGCCTAGAGCTTAGATAATTAGCTCACCTGAGCACAACGTGCTCATGGTGAGCTTTTATGATTGCCTTTTGTCCGGCGTCTGTCGTCCGTCCATCTGTCCGTGTGTGCGTGCGTCTTGCGTCAACTTTTTCCATTAAACAACATCTCCTCCTAATCCGCTGAAGGGATTTTGACAAAATTTCACAGGAATCATCCTGATGATGTCCTCTAACAAAATTGTACAAATTATTATGATTGGTTGAAAAAGTAGGTCACAGGAGCTAAAAATAGATTTTAAAATGCAATCTTAGAAAATCTTCTCCTGCAAAACTGTAAGGCCTACAGCGTGTAGAATTGTCTTATAAACCTTTACAAAAATTGTTCAAATCATGGCCCTAGGGTCAAAATTTGCCCTGCCCCAGGGGTCACTTTATTTTATATAGGCTTATATAGGGAAAACCTAGAAAAATCTTCTCATCAGAAACCACATGGCCTGGTGTTAAGATATTGGGTATGTAGTATTGTCTGGTGGATCTCTACTTAAGTTGTTCAAATCATGGCCCTTGGGTGAAAATTGGCCCTGCCCTAGGGGTCACTTGATTTTACATAGGAAAAATAGAAAAATCATCTCCTGAAATACTGGAAGGCTTAGAGCTCGGATATTTGGTATGTAGAATTGTCTTGTGAACTACTACAAAAGTTGTTAAAATAATGACCTCTGGGTCAAAATTGCCCTCGCTCCAGGGGTCATTTTATTTTACAAAGGCTTATATAGGGAAAAAACTAGAAAAATCTTCTTATCAGACACCACATGGCCTAGAGCTTAGATATAAGGCTTGTACCATTGTCTAGTGGATCTCTACCAAAGTTGTTCAAATCATGACCCTTGGGTCCAAATTGGGTCTGCCCCAGGTGTCACTTGATTTTACATAGGCTTATATAGAGGAAGAAAGGAAAAACTTCTTCTCAGAAACCACAAGGTCAAGAGTTAAGATATTTAGTGTGTAGCATTATACAGTGCCTTTAGAGCAATGGTACTCAGGTGAGCGATACAGGGTCATTCATCATGGCCCTCTTGTTTATATACCGGTATATATTTAATTCCATTTTATACTCCAATATTAAAGTGTTTATTAATTTATATGATTACATGTAAATAGGTAAATAGTATCTACTACACGGGGGGGGGGGGGGGGGGGAGCCCACAGGTTTTCGAAACACATACCATTTCAATATTAACGGGTTACTCTACAAACTCAGCTTTCAAACCTGTCAGTGAAACTGCTTGCCATTAGACGGTTTGAAACGAAGCGGAATGTCATTCATTATAACCAAGCACGATGCAAATGTCAAGAAGCAGTGAGGACATCAGCACGCATGGTGTTGCTTGAATTTCATAAAGCATGATTGTCCTTGTAACCAAGGACAATGGAAGACAACGAAGCACTTTGCCATTAAGCAGAATGTGAATGTCAATACACATAATGCAATTGTCAAAACAGGGGCCTCCGTGGCCGAGAAGGTAAAGTCGCTGACTTTAACACTCACTCAGCCCCCACCGCGTGGGTTCGAATACCGGAAGGGTTATTCGGATTTTCATGTGAGTTTGCCTTCCAGCTGGCTTGCGGTAGGTCGGTGGTTCTACCCGGATGTCTCCGTGCATTCGGGGTCTTCCTCCACCTGTAATTAGCTGGACGTCGCTATATGACATGTTATTGTCTTAAAATTTATGTTTATAATACTATATAAAAATACTTTTTTGAATTTAATACTTGTGTCGTAGGGAGAAAGAAATTAAATAAAAATTGTTTTTGAATATTGTTGTTTTTATTCCCCCCCCCCCTCCATTGCAAACTACAAACTAAGACGACAATAATATTATAGTTCTAACCATTATTTATACTAACTACCTAGTCACGTGTTAATTTTGGCAGGTCTACATACAAAGCCACTACTAACACCGAACGTGAAGGCCGTCTTTCGAAGACCGAGATAAATTTTATAAATTTCTGAAATTAATTATTATTCAGGTAATGATTATTTAGAAGATTTTGTGTATCTTTGTATTTAATGTTTTCAATTTGTGTATATATTTTTATTGTCAAAGTAACTAAAAAAAATATTCCACACTCTGCTTCTTCCGCACACAGTGAACAAAATTTAAATGTGTAGGAATAATGTGTAGAGTTTTAGTTTACATAAAAAGGTTTAACTTTAAATGTTAAATACAAGTGAAATTAATTGCATTATGTTTTGTTAAAAAGTATTTATTTATTAATGATTCAAATTGTCTTTTCATTTTTATTCATCATTTTACATGTCATTTATTATTTTCATTTTGTATGTTTCAGATATATAAACATATTCATATAAAATATCCATCATCCTCCATCCTGACTTCATTTATTTATGAACCCCCACACTTGCATTGTATTATTTGCATTGCGTGTTTTAGGCCATCCCAGGATCAAAGAGAAAATGTTTCAATATCGTTTCTCAATGACGCAAACTGTAATCCTTCAATATTCAGCATATTAGTGTGCGGTTAACCACACATGTAACAAATTGGCATGGCGGGCGCCGCCATCTTGCCTGACTACTTTCACGCCCTATAACCTCCGAGGTTATTTCGAAGAAATGGGCGAGGTGTTCCGAGTGATACGCCGCCACAAGAGTCACCGAGAGTGATTAATCTAAGTTGTGAGAACTCGTTTCGTAACCGATGTAAAATAAATAAAGTTTTAAAAAATGATTAACTTGTATTGTCTCTTGTAGAAAATAACAAAACAAATAAAATTCAACAAAAAATATCTGAGAAAAAGATATGCGGTATTGATTGGGATTATTTAAAGTCATGGAGACTTGAGGACGGTTATTTATGATGTGCAAAGTAGTATCAGCGTCCGCCTCGGGATCGGGAGGATGTCGATTCGAGCCCCGCTGCGACAAACTAATCGTAAAATATGGCATTGTTATAGATTCCTTGCTTGGCGCTCAGCATATAAGGGTAGTTGCAGGACTGATTGGCCCGGGGTCAGGATAATGTCACTGGGTGTGGTATCATGCCACATGACTACGGCGTGGTACGGCAGTTTGGCAGCACTATATCTATTTCAAGCACACATCGTCTCCAAATGACTGAATTACTGTTGGTGGGACGCTAAACCCAACAAAATAACAACACACTATCTTATGTATGTTCTTTATAGGGTCGATTTCTGTCTTCTTTCTTTGTTGTGTTAAATGATTAAACCTAAGTTCCGATAAAAAAATCAGGAATTAATGTCTTATTCAGACTAATTTAGAGCTTTACTATAAAAAGACTACGCGTTTCATTATTGTTAAGACTTATTTGCCCATTTCACTGTCGCTAGATGCATTACGGTAGGGCAGTTCGTTGAAGACAGTAAATGTCGACATATTAAATGGCTACGGGAAACACTAGAGAAACAGCATGTTGTATTTTGTATTTTTGTATTTTGTTCCATCCTTTTCAACTATACAGTATAAAAGCAAATTGACGGAACTTCTAGATCTTCTGTCCTGACTGCACACGAAGATTGCAGGCCTATAGATATGATTTTTGTAACATCATTTTAGGCCAATCCGTTCACAATCGATTTCACTGTGTCTAATTGTGAAGACAAATATTGTATGAATAACTGGTTAGGCGACAATTTTAATAGAATTTTTGGCGTTTTTAAATGTCCGGTCTTTCAAATCAATTGTACTCATGCGTGTAAATGCGTAGGACCAGGCATGCCCTTGGATATCGGCTTGCCACTTTTCCTGGGCCATGATAAAGGTCTAGTTACTGATGGACAAGGAATTCTCTCAGATTTTTTTTTTAAATTTAATGCTGTAAAATAGTGCATATTTTTTATTGGGGGGGGGGGGGGCTACATTTTTGTATGGTCGAGCAATTTCTGAGGCGGGCGCACTGGATGAGCCCAACGCCCCCATCCTCCTTTAATCATCTAGTGCATTTGTCGAGTTGGTCCATAAGATAACTGGCTAACAAGTTTGTCATGCAGTTTAAAGACTTGAATGGCCGTGTGCACGTCGTGCAAGTTCATTTCGCGATCGTAAAAATGTGTTTTTGTTTGTTTTCGTGTGTTTTTATTTAAGGTTCAATCAATATTGTTTCAGTCAATTCGATATGACATTTTATCTTATGTGTTATGTGATACTGATCGAAATCACTGAGATATAACGGTTGAATCTGAGATAGATATAGAATTTTGGTTTCTAATCGGTACATTGAAATATTGCAAAATAGAACGTGAAACGGATGAAGATTCCCATGACGTCACGGTTACGTCATGTAATTTGACGTGAATGGCTCCAAGTGTAGGTAATGTCTGACTAGTTTTATACAAAATCTAAAGAAAGAGACACACGGTAAAAAGCAAATGTGCTTTTTTATGAATGTATATAGAATATAATTTACTTCAAAATGCGATTTATTTATGTGCTCGAACTTCGCACTCATTACAATATCTAAAGATGATTGCTTCATAGTGAGATATATATCATATTCATTCAAAACAAACATATATCCGGGGGCCTCCGTGGCCGAGGGGGTAAAATCGCTGACTTTATCACTCAGTCAACCCCTCACCGCGTCGATTCGAATCCTGTCTGGGTAATTCGGATTTTCATGTGAGGAAGCCTTCCAGCTGCCTTGCGGTAGGTCGGTGTTTCTACCCGGATGCCGACATGCATTCGGGGTCTTCCTCCACATGTAAATAGTTGGACGTCGCTATATGACTGAAATACTGTCGAAGCGATGGTAAACTCAAAAAGTCAAGTCACGTCAAGTGAAATATATATCTACATTAAACCGGAGTCATATGTTTTAATTTGTCTAGTTTTATTCCAATGAAATTAACTAGATCTAGCATGTTTTGAGATTTGAAATTAACCGGTTTTCTTATTTTAATATATCGATTTAAACATGCTATGAAGAATGTAAAAAAGTGCCTTTTTTCATCGGTATTGTTGAGTTTATATCTAAATCACATTTGTTTCACGACGAGGTTACGGCGGCTGTCCGACCCCTGAAAAAGAGAGAGATACCTGCGACGACCGCAGAAAGTTAGCGATTACCGCACAGTCTTCTTAGGGCATATCATTATGATTTACAGGCCGTAGTGGTCGTCGTAGAAATATATCGCGGAGTTATAACAACGTTTAGCCCTACGGTTGCCGTACCAATTCGACCCGGCGTAGCCAGATAGTAAAGCGATTCACAGTGACCATACTTCGAGCGTACGTTGGCCTAAGATAATTGACCTTTTTGGATCTCAATAATCTACGATTGCCCAACGGCAGTCGGAACGCGCGCACGGTGGCTTGCAACTTGCCGCGCTCCACCCGTACGTCCTCGTGAGGAGTCTTCACCATGAGTGTTCAGTATTTTTTTTCACATGTACACTTTGTTGTTCTCTGACATCTGTCAATCATTTAATTGCGTACGACCTACGGCCGCTACAGGTATGCAGTGCGGCGACTGCGTCTCATGTATTATAAAAGTACGGTCACCCTACGGTCCTTACAGATCGTACGGCGACTGTGTCTCATGTGTTATAAAAGTACGGTCACCCTACGGTCCTTACAGATCGTACGGCGACCGTGCTTCATCATTTAAAGGCCGTACGGATGTCGCAGGTTTTCTGTCAATACAAATTTTCAGCTAACCTATGTGACTGCTATGGGATGTAACCTTAGATATTCTGCGGCGGCCCTAGAACTGTTACAGTCCAGAGAAATTCTAGACTCCATGGCCGCCGTGACAAATGTGATTTAGGTAGAAGTCATAAACTTAAAGTGTTAGGATGGTTTAGGGATTTCTGTCGATTCAAAATGGTCCGAACAAAGACAGAAAACTACAGAAGCATCAGTTTTCTATATTTTGGCATGGTTCAAAGTATTTATTGTATTAATCTTAAATGAAAATGTTCGTATAAAGCAACTTTTGTTTGTTCAAGCAACATTTTTCTTCCTAAATTACTAGAAAATATATCGTTATAACTAGATACTTTACTCATTATCACGACACACGCCAGTCGTAATAACGAGATAATACTAACTTTACTCATTGTAGCGGCATACGCTAGTCGTAAACACGAGATAATTTTCTCTTTACAACACGATACGTAAGTACTAATTATGAGATAATACGAACTTAATTCATTATAACGGCACATGTTTGTCGTAATTACGCGATAATGAGGTTATCTTGAGCCACTGTACACAGAAGCCCCGTATCAGGTATAATTTATTATACGATTTTAGCAATGGCGGATTAAATGGAAAACACAATTACTCGGTGTGTTGCTGTAACCGAAAACCTGTCCATTAAAAAAAACTTAATATTTAACATGGAAATATATTAAAAATCATTGATCTGCATAATATTTGTTGCTTTATTTTGGTACTTTCACACTTTTATATTTTACTGTATGAGGAAGAAGTATAATCAACATAACGAAACATTGCTATCGTATTAGTTCCAATAATCGGTACTAGTATCACTTTACAATGTACATGCATCAGAACACATTGCCTAAGTCTGAGAAAGAAGATTAATGCAACAAACACAATTTAGGATTTAAAAACCAAGCGAAAATGAACTCAACAGTTTGTTTAATCTAGACAACAAGATATGCAGCATCGTATATACTCACCCGTGAGCATTTTTACATGTAATGTAGTAAACTTGAATGTTATAATCCAACCGGAAACATTTATCGCACTACCGTATATCAGGACAAAGACCACAATTAACTTTACTATATGTTCTATATAAGCATATATACAAATGACAATTTCTATAAGGGAAATTGACATCCAAACTTACTATCATAAAATAGATCTATTCAAGAGAAATAGTTCTTTGCATTTTAAACCTGGGGTCACCCGACTACTTTTTGACATATGTAAGGCCAAATTATATACGTATGAATTTAGTGCACCGGTCGGCCATTTCACACCAATTTTCTCAAAAATTCCTGTCTCGGTAATGCTCAATTTTTAAGGTTGTTGTGCAATAAGGCCTCAAAATTTGACATTTTATGACTATTTCAACTGTGTTATAAAGAATTTCAGTCAAAAATTAACCGTTTGTGTTACGTCAAAAGCTTTCGAAAGCTGCGAAAAAGAAAAACAATGGAAATATACATTTGCAAGTTTTACCCTCAAAATATGTATTTGTCGGTCGGCCTTGTTTGTGGGACAGCTGTATTCTTGTTTATACATATTATCAATGCAAAAAGAATACCATACGCCTGGCAAAGGTTACTTCATACTACGCTACTTTACTGTAATCAGCACATCTGGAAGATTGTAAATTCCGGGACCCGCACCTAAATCCCATACCAAATAAAAGTTTATTTGAACTGATTTGTTATGTTATCGTGGTCCTTGCTGTTGTTGTTGTTGATGATGATGATGATGATGATGATGATAATTCTTATATTTTGACATTAAACTCGCCGTAGTAAATAACTGTCTGAAAATTTCATTCATTACCAGTAATTATATAAAAAAATGAATAAACGGTTTTAAAATGAATCTTTATTAAGCTATATAGTAGTGCATCCTAAATCACCACCACGTATTATGTCTACGATAATTAAGAATATTTCCTGTACTTCTTAATCTATATTTCTAAAAATAAAATAATAACTATAAGATTCCTTCATATTTTTTGGGGAATCTCTAGACCAAACGCTCAACAACAGATGGATTTGGTAAAATGGCATATATCATTGCGTAGAGGAAATATTTAGACCCGCTGTTTATAAATGATGCATACACATGTTATTAAAATATTCTAAAATGGCTTTGCTTTATTAAAGTTGTGCTTCAAAAACATGTGCGGCGTCTTTGAAACTTTACATCAAAATTAAACGTGTTTTTTCCTGTTCGAGATGAGTAGTATCGAGAAGAGAACGGGGCAGATGTTAGTTTGAAGTATTGAATGATCGTGTGGGAGTCAAGTGCGATATTTTAGCGGTCGGGAAGACTTGTTTGTAAGTTGGGTTTTGTGTTCTCCAATTTATATTTCAGCTATTGGGAAACTAAGTCTACTTGAAGTATTTAATTATGGTACAGACACTCTACAGTATGACGCCGGACACGTGTGGCATGATACCACATCCGGTGATATTATCCTAACACCGGTCCAAGCAACCCTATAACTACCCTGTATATATATTAAGCATCAAACAGGGAATTAACGGTGCAATTTGTCTCGACGTCGGTATATCGCTATCGGAGATCGAATCAACGACCTACATCTTCCAAGGTACGTAGACATTATAAACTTTCGGTCACCGGGGACAGTGTTGTACATTTTCGTCGAGTTTTGTCGGGGCATTTTTGTGATCATGTCTGATAGTGTTAAATAAATCGGGTGTGGAAATATCCATTTAAATCAAGACAATCAGCATTATTGGATCTGGAGGGTTATTTGACGAAGATAGCAAATGGTATATGGCATGATACCACAACCAGTAACATTATGATGACACCGGGCCAACCAATCCTGGAACTACCGTTATATGCTTATCACCAAGCAGAACCGCTTGTTTAGCATGTCGCGGTCGGGATTTGAACCCGAGGCGGACGCTCCAACCACTCGATCACCGGGGGCGGGTCTATAAGTTTAATAATTATATGAGAATTCTCACATAAATTTCTAAATATATATTTATAAAGAAGGCTTTAACTTATTATGAATGACAAATAAAACAATTTCGGAGAAATAACATGTTTCACTAAAAGAAACCCCCGTTTTCAGAAAGATTCCCTATACATGTAGAAAATACGTTCGTTCGTTAATTCTTTATATCCGTTGTACACTTTGTTTTAATAATTTCTTTATCAGAAGATTTATCACTGAAAATCATAAAAATATAAAATAATAATAATAAAAAAATATATATTGTATTACATGTTTTTTAAAAAAAAAGCTGCATTTATTTTCATTAGTTACTTATTACTTTTTTAATATATTTATATTTTTTTGATATAGATTTCAAAATAAAATTCTGTCATATGTTGTTCATTACTTAAAATGAAGAAACAAAATGTGCGGAGAAAAAATAGAATGTGTTAAGCCCTCATAGCCCTCGACATTTTATTTTCAGAATTGCGTGTAACAACACAAAAGCGGCGGTGTTGTGGTATTGAGTTGCTGTTTGTGAATAAAAAAAGACACTGTGATTTTACTCTGAGAAGCCTTTTAACGACTAAAACAACGTTGGAAAGAGCTCAGCAATAACTGGTCAAGCATAGCTGAAATTCTAAATTCTGTGACTCTCGTTGCATCTAGCGACGAACGAATACCCCGAAGCAGGTGGCATAAGAATAAACTAGGAATGTACTCGGTGCCGCACCGGGTCGCCCTATGTACCAAGTTTCGTTAAGTGAGTGTTCTGTACCTTTTCAGCCTTAATTTGACCAATGGAAGCTATATCAACAACTTTCCCTAACCATATACATTTGCTATTGTCTTTTTTTAATAAAAAACAATAAATAAATAACAAAATAAATAAATAACTAGAAGTCGTTTGTTTAAGATACAAACGAAGCGGCTTTCCGTTTGCTTATTTCAAAGGGATTGAATATATAAGTCAATACAAAGAAATGGGAAATGGAATAATGATGCATTATAATATCAGAATTAATAAGTAAATCATCATTATCATACATATATACTTATGTTCAAAAATAAGTTTTTTGTTTGTTTCATTTTTACCTTCTTAAAAAGATACTGAGACAGCATTAATATCGATCTTATTTGATTAGATTACGCAACCGTTTGCTACCATGCAGAAAAAAACAGGAACATTTTGAGATTTTTTTTCTTACATTATTCAATCGAATTTAAAAGTTTTTATTCTTTATTTAATATTTATTTCGTACATGATTTAACAAATATTCATTGCAATTACGTGACCAAACAAATATTCCTGGCAGTATACATCACTTCACTTTTAAGTTTGTTTATCCTGAAAAAAAACATAATAATTGACTCAAAGTTCATGAAGCTACAGCGTTTCAATTTCGTTAAAAGTACACTTTTCGTTTTTCTGCCATAACTCAACCGTTTGAACCTCGATCTTCAAAAACTAAATATCACCTGAAAGGTCTTTCAAAGCACTACAAAATTTACTTAGTGTCTAGGTATAATATGTTTTGTTTTGAGATACCGATGGCCGAATAAAAACAGCTAAAACTGACCTATGACCTTGACCTTTGCGATTTTCCGGAAACGGAGGTCTCCATGCACTGTAAGTTACGAGGTTGCACGTAACTTGGAATTAACATGCCAATCTGTCAAGAAATCAAGCCTCAAGTCCTAAAAGCCGCTAATTTCGAAAGCAAAATTTCTTATCACCGTGTGACGGTGACGTCAAATGCCGTCACACGACGTCAGTTGTCAAATAATACAAAGAATACCCCAGGACACATATGCTCTCCATTCTCAAGCTTCTAACTTATCAGGAGCCATTGTAACACAAAATTATATTTTTATGACCAAAGTTCGAATCTCGATTTGATAAAAAATCTCGAAATTTTGGAATTTTGAAAATTCAAGAAGGTATGCACATCTACATCCCAACTTACACCTTCTGTTCAAATATCAAGTCAATCGGACCAATATTAATGGCTGCAGCGCGCGAATCAAATTTGATAGCTTATTTGAACTTTGACGTCAAATCACGTCATATGAAGATGAAAATTGTTGCATTCAAAGAGGCCAAAGTCACTCTGGTCACTTTAAAAAAATCATGCTGCTGGTTTATTGGCAAAATGTTTTAATTTGAAGCTCAAAAGAAGGAAAATAATACTCGTAATAATAATAAGAAGAAAAAACCTTAAGGAAGAAAGCCCTAAAAATAATAAGAAGAAGGAAAAACATAACAAACCCTATACGTTTTCCGCAGGTTTGCGGAAAGCCGTAATAAGAATAATCATAACAAACCCTACAAAATGTATAAGTTTTCCGCAGATTTGCGGAAAACCGAAATTATTCACCGTGTTTCAGTGGTTACGTGCCCGACTGCGGATCCGAAGGTAATGGTTTCGACAATAGAGCCCCCGTAGGAGGCACGAATTTTTCCTGACCTCCCCAGATGCAAAATACTGGTCAAACCCGAGAACCATCGAGATGGATTAGCATAAATTGAAAGAAGTTGTTTCCCAACTGACATAAAATAATTTAAACAAAATGAAATTATAACGAATTAAAATATTAATAACAACTCTTATACTATCTGTAATAGCTATAATAAGAATGAATTCAACTTTTAAAGGAACAGCTTTCAAGTCGTTGAATTTTGTATAATATCCTCAGGAAAAAAAAACGGGATAAAAAGGAACATGTGAGTAGGATATCTTGCCAATCCTTGCCTACTCTTAGTAGATCTAAATCCGTATGGGGTTGTCTTAGAATTAAAAACGGAAAAAAATGCTATTGGTTTATTTACTACCATCATGACATATCGGTCACTCTACACGAGAAAGGTGTAGTGCCACCACACTGCGACATCGCCTTGGATATGAGGAATTGTGGGGACGCACTTTGTGTTCCAACGAACTTCGAGGCCTCTGAATTTAGGGCCTGAATTTTTCCCAAAAGTGCGTTGCATTGTTGCATTTCTAAATTTTCTTAGACCAAATTTCTATTGATATATTGAAATACAAAGACATCACTGAATTTGGCGGTTTCTATGTACACCTAAACATAGTTTTATTTCATTTTCTAAAAGATATTTATCCCATTATTATATTCATCATCATCAATACTACTGCCTGTCAACTGACCAGCCATATGTACATCTGAATATGTACAATGCTATGTGCAGGTTTATGTTATTTAACTGTGCTGTAATTATATATCTAGTGCATATTAACTTCTCATCTTCTCATTCGATTCGGCATGGCTTCTTCTAAAACAAATGTCATACAATAATCCCGATAAGATGTTATTCTCTGATATATAAAGTTTTTGTTTTCAATAAATAAAATCGTCGGATTTAGTTACCATTGGCATATGAATTCAATGTCATATCTTCTCTGGAGCTAGGGTACGTTTATGGTACTGCACATAAAGCAAAACATTGCAGAGTCGACCTATTTGTGCAAAGCTTGTCTTCAGCCGATTTGAAATATGCACCTAGTGCATGCAAACTAACAATTTACACAGGTACACGGGTGCACGCCATAGTTACATGATACAAACGCACAAATCTTCCTTGTCTGAATAAAAACACACTCTGGACACCTGTTGATAACAATGTATACTTGTTTTATATGACTGGTTATAGATAAGACTACTCGTTTTTTCCTCGATTAATATACGCAAAATCATAAAAAAAAACAACAGAAAGTCATTCAGGAACAAATAAGATGCTAAAGGCGACATTGATGACAATGGACATTTGGTGTATACATGTTTCGCTTTAAGATGTTTATTGTGACGTTGTGCTTAATCAAAGGAAAACGCTAAATCTCTGTACCCGAATAAACAGGGTGCAAATAAGAGGCAATATACAAGTATAATGTTTAACGGCTTGGTATATTATATATCAAGGCAGGCAATCGATTTAAAGAATCTTTGAGTTGTGAATGTAAACGAGAAAGGAAACAGAAGAGATACAGAGAGAGAAAGGGTGGTGCATAGAAATAGGTTGAGAGAATATCAATGTTAAAGGTAAATGATATATATTCTCTGAAGTCCATAACACATATAAGATAATGATGATGTTTATGAGTGAGTGAATACATCAAATTTGTAATGTTTTGACCCAATTCTTCTATAGCTTCAGTATCTATAGCCATACATTCCTTCGACATAGAAGTGTGACTATTTCATATATTAATTTGATATTTGCAGTAAACCCTATTTCTATTATCAACGAATGACTGTCTTTTGTTATGGTTTTAATAAATGCTTCATGTTAGCGTAAACCAGTGAACATGTGTATTTGATATCTGCATCATGTCCAGTTGTCTTGAACGATAATTGTTGCTTTACATCTATATTCGGAATATAAATCTGCAATGGGTATTAACTAAAGCTATCTGTTTGATTAAAGAGTAAATACATGCCATATAATTTAGTTTTTGTTTTTGAAAATATATAAATTTATCATTTATACATAGTACCGTTTGGTATGGATTCTCTCTTACATAAAAATGGGGACTTAGACCATTGGTCCGGGAGCTCGGTGAATATCGTTTAATAAGCTATCGACAGGGCTTTATTCAAGCCGGGTATGGTTGTAACTGGCGATAGTAAAAACAGAATGTACTGCAGAAGCTCATTCTATTCACGCGCAGCAAAGTGTGATCTTATCAATGTAAAATTTAAATTTCTACTCGTTTTAGCAGAAATATATCAGTCATATATCAGTAACTTGATTTAATCACCATTTGGCTAGGAAGTTTAAACGCGCACATGTATGCGTTAAGAATAGACATACACTGCGTTATTAGCATGAACCTAGAAATACAGCAACAAAATCATGTAATTCGTTTGTCGTACTAGAGTATGCAATTTAACGATTATTATATGTAATAAAAAGTCTAATGTCACCATTAGACGTCTACAATTTAAAACACACGTATGATACGTTACCTATGTCCTCTTTTCCTTTATGTTTGGAATAAAGCTGTCGATATTGATAAAATGTCAAATGATCATATTACAGCTGCTGCACACATCGAAATATGTCAAGTTGATGAATCACATTTATTGTCGCTTGTCTTTAATCATAAATCAGTTAAGTAACGCCACTAAACTAACTCATTTACGTTCCAAAGAAGGTCAAACTCGCGAATGTCTTCGGTACTTGATAAATCTGTGGGCACACTGCGGCGGTTTGGGTTTCTAAATATATGAATGCATGTTTACCTTATTGTTATGACTACAACTAGGACTTGATTGGGTGGATATTTTTAGAGACACGTTCAGTGTAATGTCGTTTTGTATGCGAGGAGGTCAAATATAGACATATTTCGTAAATATATTTTCTTCAAATTTATATTACATTTCAATATAAATGGACCCAAACTGGAAATGCATAAATAAACTATTTCGGAAAGTTTTATGGAAAAAAAACCCTGTTGTCCTGGAGAAAATGTGCACCGCTTTGCGGTTATCAAATTACATTAGGGATAGGTTAATTTGCAATAATTTCTACTGGATCGGTCAAGGTCACATCTCGTGAGTTTGTGTTTTAGAGAACGGTTAACGTTTATACATTCAGCGTTAACACAATTTTATCGAGAACCTAATAACGATATGTCAATGTCATGCTCACAGTCATTTCATAATCTAGTGTAGTTTTAATTCAAATGCAGTTGTACCAAGCAACGGAATGGATTAAATGCAATGCTCGATATTTTCCTTCCTCAATGCCTTTAATAGTGTATACTCTCTCTCTCCTTTGTAAAGCAAATTATAACACCGGAAATAAATTGGTTAATATGTTCATTCCTTGATGCATGTTAATAGTGTATGTTCTCTCTCTCTCTCTCTCCTTTGTAAAGCAAAATACAATTCAGGGAATAAAGTGGCTTTTTTTCGTGATGCATGTTAATATTGTATGCTCTCTCTCTCTCTCTCTCAATATATATATATATATATATATATATATATATATATATATCATTTGTAAAGCAAACTACTACAACAATATGAAAACGTGTAATTTGATATACACCCATAATGTCATGTTGTCATTTGAATAACTTAATTAGATGGTACAACATCTCCATATGTTTTACTTTGCATTCCATATACACGTGAATGCATACTTTAGGAGGAATCCTAAGTCCGGTATATGTATGCTTACATTGTAAAGTCTTATGTTCCCAAAGTGATATGTCCACATAAAAGGTACACCTGAAATAACATCCACTTAATATATGTATATACTCTTTGTCCTGGTGCAGGATTGCTCTGGTGTATTATGTTACAGCGTTGATTGATATTCACAGGTATTACTTCTAGGTTGATAATTTAAATATATAAACTATGGTTAAAGGAATAGTGGTTTAACGGAAAAAAGTATAAATGTCGCTAAATCGTTGCAGTAAAGCAATAATATAATTTCCCATCACACCCAAAGTATGTAATTTATCATCTGGTGTACATGGGGAACAGAAGTTCATGTCCTTAAATGCTACAAATGAAACTTTTTAACATAATGAAAACTTTCTTTTGACTAGTTAGATGATAAGGCACCAGTTCAAACTATCAGTACTATGCCTTCTATGTTAATATATTTAATCTTAGTATTCATAACAGTGTACATTCGTAGTGAACATTATTAGTTAAGGATTCAAAATCCCATAAAGACAGAGTTTCATCAAGTTTCTTAATTCAACATGTTGTGAGATTTGCACTCCAATGGAATATGTACGGAAAATAACAATGTCTTAAGTTTACCTGTGTAAATGATTGATTGTATTGGTTTGATATTTCTTCTATACAGAGCAGTGCCGATTATTGGAAATCAATACTGCGCACTCGATTACCCGCTGAGGCTAGTTTGCATTTGTTAAAATCAATTAAAACAGTAGCACCTATAACAAAATTAGCCTTTTAGCATTGAACTGGATGTAACTAAAATGCGGCCCTCTTGAGAGACAAATCTTTTTCATAAATGCAAATGTACATGTATGCATGTTTTTGCTATGTATTGAATTATTACATTTATGTTTGCTGCTCGATTCGTAGTAATAACACAAATTCGAATACATAATACTCTCTGCATATATAGTTATATCATTTCTACAAAATGTTACATTGCGATTAAGTAACAATGAAGAGATCGGCTTCATTCAACGCGATCTCTTTAACTTAGGTATGTTAAATGGTTATTACAATTCATAATGAAGCCTATTACACAAATCGAAAAGTTTTGAAAGCAGAAGAAAGCAGATGGATGTTAACTGTATGTGTGTATGTTTTCAGCATAAATGATGTACTCATATATAGCCTTCCGTGCATTTTTAAGTTGCTACAACATGATCGTTAAACTAAAATACATGTTTACAATATAAATCGGGTTTATATCAACGCTTGAGGTGAAGGACCATCCTAAAATTAAGCAACCTATTTTCTACCAGCTTTGCTCAAATCATGACGCAGTGTTGGTTAGTTTCCTTACAAAAAGATAATTAGTGTTCAGTATATATGTATTGTATATAGGCCGACGTTGCAAACATGAATTTTAATAGAGAAATGTGGACCAGATCCGCTATATAGCGAGAACTAATATCAAGTGTATAAATGTTGAACAAATTCAGCAATAGACTCGGCACGCCTAATACCGCTGTTCACACATCCGTACAGATAGTCACGTAAATGTTAAGAAATGAAATCTATATTGATTCATCAACGTACAAAAATGGATAATAGTTCATGCTCGATTAACAATGCAAGAATATTTGTCTATTTGAAAAGCTTCGATCATGTGCCTCAGACACTACAGTTCACGTGCCTATTCTATTTGTATGTAAGGTAAAATCAAACTTCATTTATAAAAGGTAATTGAAATAAGCAGGGTGAGGTATGCAATTGAGCAATTCATAATTGTATACGTGAGTGGTCGATAAAGGATAACTAATACTATGTTTCGTGTGTGCAGTGAGTAATGTTACTTTTATTAATTGTACTTTTTACCGAGGGTTTTCTTCAAAAATCGTATTCATGCATAGAACACATGTGTCGTTTTCTTTCCGGAAATACAGCTGCTATATAGGGATCAGATTTAAGTCCTGCTGTAAATCTTAACACCTTCATAGAAGTATATTTGTAGTTTAAATCGTAAGTATGTAGTAGGCCAAAAGGAAATTAAATGACATGCATTAATATCATATTTTCATTACTAAGTACTTGTCATGAATGAATTACACTCCAGCTAAGTAATTATGAAAACAGCAGAAAGGTGACAGCTGACAAAGAAGAAATCTATCAATATATGAGTTACAAAAAAAAAAAAAAAAAATTAATTAAAACCATTAAATTAATTAAGGCATGATTTGAATTGACGATTTACACAAGAACACAATACCTATCAGTTTAGCTTATTGATCAGATCTACTGCAGTTTTACTTCAAAGAAAAATAATTGCACAATATAGTTTGCAGGTTTAATTTGTTAAGCAGTTATTTATACAGCAAGGTATACAACAATGGGTATATATTCGACGTAAACCGTACCTGTTGAAGAGGTACCTCCTTCGATTTAAATCAGACCGCTCTTGTGTTTGTGAGCTCATTTGAAAAGAACATGTTTACGCAAGTAATGCAATGTTAAAATCAATGTCTAAACGTAGCAATACTCACTGAATTTCCTGAAATGAGTTAAAAATGTTATGATTAGATAGTTATAATGGACAAAGTCAGCTTCAAAATAATTGTTGAATTGCTTAAGACATATCACTGATACTTCACAGTTATACGAAATTGGCTGATCTAGTCTTATATGTACAACATATGTTGTGTTTTCAACAATTAGATGTCCTCTCTCTGCCTTTGTAGTTTTGGGCATAAAATTGTCAGATGAATCTAATCAGGGTACCGCAAAACCATCACGATATGGGTCCCAATAGTTATATGTATATTCTGGTTAAATGAGTCAACGCAAGAAATGGGGATCTTGATAGGTTGGTTTAAGATAGGTTTTACAGCCAGCAACACATCTTGTATTGTATTCAGACGACATATTTATCCTTTACTGCGTGAAAAACCATGTACAAATTTGTGACTTGATGAATATTAATCTAATGAAATTTAGATGGCATTCGAAGTTGTCTTTGCTGTGCCGACTAGAATCTGAGCTGCAGTTTTCTACAAGTAAATAGACAAGACCCTGCTCTGTTTGTCAATGCATCTAAATGAGTCTATATAAAGTAAATGGTTAAGATTGGTAAACTTTTATGAATATTATGTTTTCCGAAAGTTTAAACTGATAAACGCAAAATTCATTTACGTGATGATGGGAACAAATTCGTCCATGTATAGGCATTTTCTTTTCAAAATATGGGAATGATAAAATAACATTATTTTCTATTTAATATAACTGATTATTGATTTTAGTAAAACTTGAGTTGCTTTGTGAATAATGCCCGTGTATTACCGTTTATCTAAATACATTTTGCTCCTATAAAACAGTTTTCAAAATATATAGACATTTATTTATTAACTATCAGGAATGAGTTACATGAAACAATTCTCTGGTTAAGACTTTCCATGTCGCAAACTATTGAAGGTCTAAACTCATTTTTTATTGACATAACGACTAGAATTTTTGCCAGCTTACTATTATTAGCATGCACTGTTAGAATGCAGTTTATATAATTTATAAAGCTTTGAATTTATGGTGATAGAGAAATTATAATTATTCATTACAGAAACATTTCAATTTGAGATATTTTGTGAAACGCAGACCTGGACTTAGCATCATTACCAACTTGTGTTCGTAACCCATGCCTTTTAAATCATTATCTCCACCCCTGTATCACCTTTGTCTTGTCCTTGTTTTACAGTAAAGTCACATTAGTCGGCCCCACCTTATAAAAATAGGATGTTCTTAAAACCGGAAAAGAAGAGGCAGAGATACAGGTAATGGACGTTATTAACATTGGTTTCAGAATTGAATGTTTACAGCTAAAGTTTGCAAAATGATGTTTAATCACGAACATTTAAAACAACTGTTCATCTGATTCTATGCCTTTTATCTAAGAAATGGAGGGAAAGGCCATTTATATGTTAGTAGATAGTATGCATGGTTAACATTAAATTTATATTAAGGTAACATACCAAATTTCCTAATTTTCTATGCAAAATCCAGATACATTTTAGTGAGATCACTTTGTTTTCATCTACTGGCTGGGATATGATTCACCTCCATTGATAATTTAAATTACCCCCAGAAAGTCACAAAAATTAAGACAACAAATACAAGTTGTATTTGTGGTTGCATTGTTGATTCTTTATCAGAAGTCACTGAGTACTGAGGAGCTTACAGAAGAGATAGCCAACCTTGAAGGGTTGATGAAAGACTTAAACTGACTCAAACAGCAAGACTTTGGATGCGAGCATTGTTTCCTCTTCTCATAATTATCGTTGTCAGAAATTTCTTCATTATTATATACAATAGCAGCAATAGTCGGAAACAAATTGTGTTTAACACGTGTAACAGAAGTGTTTGAAGTTTGACTGGTATGGAAGGACAAAGGTTCAAAGGTTCTGAACCTCTGTGGAAGGAAACGTGTTTCATGTCTCGTTACTATTGGCAAGACGCAACTAGGTTCCTTCTTGAAATGTTTGCTAAGTGCTGTGCAACAGAAAATGGTATGTAAGGGAGTATGTGGAGATCATTTAACTATGATAGCACTTTGATTGAGATCGTTTCTTCTATTGGCGTGTTTGTCTTTTCAAGGTTTCTGGGGGGAAACAACTTGGTTTAAATAATATTTAAATAATGATGTAGCGAATCGTGTTCCTAATGAGTTTTCTGGAATAAAAAGTGGCAAGAAAACTGCAAATGGTTTTAATGAAATGAGCAAATGAGATGAAAAGTGTTGCTAATAAAAAAATGTCTGTTTGCATCAAGCAAGCATGGGGGTTTGTGAGTTGCGAGAAAAGTAGAAGCTAAATAGTTCAAACCATGTTAAAATATAGGAACACACATGAGCAAAACATTTTGTGAAACGCCAGTAGATAATTCTATATGAGACTATGGAAGTATATATCATGTTTGCTGATAGGATTTCTGTCTGAGTTCTGATATATGTTTTTTTGGAAATTTAGTAAAATGCATATACAGCGGATATTTGTCCTTTGTGAGCATTAAGGATAAATATTTAATGCAAGGAATATTTTAATGAACTTGAAGATGTAAGGAATATTCAAAATGAAATGGACAATGGAAGGATTTTTTTAGATTAAGATGGACTGTTCGGGTAATATTTAAATGGAATTGATTATACAAGGAAATTTTGGAATAAAATGGATTATGCAAGGGAAATTTGGAATAAAATTGGAAGATACAAAAAATTTGCGAGAGAAAGATTTTTACAAGAGGACATTACTGCAGCCAGCCATACCATACCATTGCTTAATTACTTCCCCTGGTTGGCGTGTAAAGTTTGTTTTATTTGATTATTTCTTACTGAGGAACATGATATAAATAGTATGATGGTTGATAGATCAGATGGTATCTTTAAGAATTTACATGCGTAGACTTCAAAGTTACTTCAACCCACATAAAAGAAATACAATACTGCCGAGAACCGAAAATGTCTGGAGATCTTGTGTATGCTGAGTTTTGTAGATTAGAGCCCAAATTCATCAACATGTTAAGTCTATATTTTAGACTCAGACACAAGAAGGTCAAATTTCAAATAACCGTTTTACTCATTATGTTAATACTTCAAATACGTATATTACTTAAGAAATTAAGGGAATCGTTACTAAATACTTTTCATAAATCTATTTATAATAGGATAAGAAATTAATTACTTCAACTGTAAAAATTCTGGGTCTAAAATATAGCCTCAGCAGAATGATGAATAAGAACTCTTGAAACAATCAACCTTTGGTGCCACTCTTTGTTATCTAGGATTAAGACTATGATAAGACTGTGTTTTTCGGAATTTAAAATGCTACCATCTGTCCGCTTCAATATTTCAGAAATGAGACCGCATTTAATTAAGTGCCTTGAAAATAACTATTTAGAACCTTTTCCAAAAGTAAGAATGGCAAAACTCCCTGTCGCTGATACAAAGCTCAACCATTTAAATCTATATTGTATATGTAGACTTGCTGATTGTATCGACAATTAAGTGCGACAACTCTAAATGTAACATTAAATGGTTTCATAAACAGTGTATTAGAGGATTTATACATAACACATGGTTCTGCGGTAGTTGTAGAACCTAATGTTCCAATAAAATAAACGGTGTTGCCTTCTGGTGATATACCACCTGAATTTAAAAATGGTTACCTCTATATAAACACAGTCAAATAGACAAAAAGATCACCAAAGCAATACGAAGTAAATCAATCGGTATTATATACATGTATACTGCTTTAATTCTTAAATTTTATTTAAAATACCATCACTCCTTGTCGCTGATACAGTGTCAACATTTGTATCATTGAAAAAATATACATAGTTATGTACTTTCAATGTTCATCAACGCGATGCTAAATGTCACAAGATTAAGACAACTTCATGTACTTTGATTGTATATATGCATGAATTGTGTTTTATTGTTGAATATATGCATGAATTATGTTTTATTGTTGATTGATTGTTGATTAGCACAATCCAGCAGACAATGAATTACTGTTGTTAAAACCTTTAGGAATCACACACACACACACACACACACGCTTTTGTTTGGCTTTTTTATGTAATTTTGCTTATCTACGTTTTATGTGCAAACGGCACCCTGTTCGTATTGAGACACCTTAAATGAATCTAACTTCCATTTTGCTCTCGAATAATAGTGAATAAAAGAACTTATTTCTATATATAACTCACAGGCAATATTGCATAGCTCATTTCACTGAAAGGCCCATTGGATCTCATTATGATTCAACAAATTTGTTTTTCAGTCAGATGACTATTATCTGTTTTTATGCTAAATGTGCTTTTAAATGTAGTATACTTTATTTCTGTATATATTGTATATATAAATGCTAAGGAAAAAAAAAGAAACACTTTATTTCGTAGTAAATGTTATATTTATCTAAAATAGTGTGATTTAAATGTGGCTTTTGTGACCAAAACTATATTTCTACAATTTTCCTGTTACTTATATAATGATTAAAACTACCACCATAACATACCTTTCTTTTTATTACTCGTCCTTTATTACTCGCTTTTGCCTGTTGTAATCTACTTTGTAAATCTGTAAAAATGTATACTCAACGATAGTAACCATAATAAGTTATAATATATATTGCATGAGTGAGTGTGTGAAAGATTTGACTTCTACTCATATATATTTATGTATAAAACGAAATATAATTCCACGATTAACTACTTCCACGATTTATAAAAAAACGCAAAAGAACATTTCTGTTCTGTTTTGACTTCTGCTTTGTGCATTAAGCGGTTGATAATGAATGCCAACATCCCCCCCACTTCCGTGTGCCTCAAACTTACTAGTATTCATGTTAGAATCCCAATCAGATCACTGCTAAAGAGTAAGCTCACATATGCACAAACTCTCTTGTACTCTCTTGCACGTGTATCTTTATTTGAAAAGATCAAGGATGAATGCCTAATTCTTCCCCCGACATATTTCGTGTAAAAATCTTTTAGCGATTTCATAATTATACTTAACAAAACGTCCCAAATTTCCGGATACCTTCGGCGGGCCCATATATATATATCATAGAAACATTAACGTACAGAACATCATTATATATTATAGAAACATTAACGTACAAAACATCATTATACATACATATATATATACCCCAATATATAGCCCCGCCTAAGATATCCGGAAATTTGGAACAGGTCCCGGGATTTAATCAAACTGGGACCGCAGTTGGGCCCGTCTGGGGCCGTAGATTACACATGTCCTGATTTTTACATTATAGTAAGTTTGATTCTGGTTTGCTTGGTTCAGGTTTCATACGTAGAGTAAGTTTGTACCTATCAATTTAAATGTCATGCCTGTATCAGTTTGCAAACTCTTGTTATTAGCGCGCGGACGTTGATCAACTTCTGCTGTACCTAATACAGCCTCTTTTTATGTTGTGCTAATTTGTTGCTTGCATGTTTTCGATTTGGCGATAGTTACATAGAAAGGGGCTTTTTAAGATTATTCACATTAATTCCGTGGGTGAAGGAGTAGTTGGCTAGATGGAAAACGAAAATTTAGCCTGTTTTTCTTCACTTGAGAGAGTGTTGTTTTCATGACATAATAGAGTTTCACTGGTTATAATCATACCATGCAGATCACCAAGTCAGAAAAGCGGGGAGGAAAATGTAGTTGATTTTGTGTTTCAGTTTGAATGGATAAGGGGATTATTGTTGGGAGACAAGGTTTAATGTCATATTATGTATGACTAATGATAAAAACATGAAAAAGAACATTTTTATATACATATAGTAAAACCTATACATACAACAAGGGTGAGAGTGAATAACCGAAGTCATTCGGATCATATCGGGTGAGACCTATTTCTACCCGGAGAGTGTGTGACTCTCCCCTCTGTCAGGACTCCAGCCGTTCCCGTTTTGGTTTGGCTGGTAACTAAGTTTCAGGGTTGGGGGAATTCTTTGTATTTTTGAGTTTAAACTAGCAGAGATCGGGTTGAAGTGCTTGTGTTATAGCATGCAGTCGTAGTAGACAGAAGGGATGGGCCTGAATACGCCCGGAGAGATTTTAAGATCTCAGACGTGCCCCTCCCGCAAACCACAGGGCATGCCCTACCACATGTGCCTAATGATTCCTATGTTTTTGAGGAATTGTATAACAAGGAAAATAATATTGCTGTGGTGTTTTTGTTTTTTTTTGTCTGGAAAAAGGAGTACTTATCGATTTACCACGTTATATCCTAGCAAAAGAGGGCATGTGAAAAAGATATGCTCAAAAGTTTCATTCTCGAGACACCAGGGACAGTTTTGTTTGGGGTAGTGTTCCCTTCCTAAGTTGCTTGCCCTGACTCTAAGTTGGGATATGATTTTGTCATGTAGGGAATTCTCTAGGTATTGGGTTATTTTGGTGGGACATGGACCATACGAGAAATCCTTGTTCATTCTGTATGTTGTAAATTGGTTAATTCTGAATTCTCCATTAATTTTGGCGTTAATAATGCTGTACATTTCTCTGACACTAATTTTTATTTTGATCTGGTCCCCATTAATGGACCCTGATTTTGCGTTGTATCTGCTGTATCATTACCAGTGATGCCAACATGACTTGGTATCCATATAAATGTAATTCGAATTCCCATTTTTGATAAAAAAAGTCATTATTTTCTATGATATGAAATAGGAGATTCTGTCTCGAGTTGGAAGAGCAGGCTGATAAAGCGTGAAGTGCACTTAGTGAGTCAGTAAAAAGAGCAATGTTGGAGGGAATGGTGCTTTTTGTTGCTTTGAATATGAGCCATTGTAGAACTGTGTGTATTGCTGCTAATTCACAACTAAAAATAGAGAGCCTAGGGTCAAGTTTGAGACCTTTGTTATGAATGTTTGTGCTGTGTTGTGTTGATCAAGTATAACAATTCCTGCACATGCTAGGTTTCTATCTTTATCCTTACTACCATCAGTATATAGTGACCATTGTCTATCAATTGTAGCCATGTATTTGTTTGCAGTTTCATGATTGGTAGATTTTTTTTATCCTGTTTATTGATGTATTTAGATAGACTGGTGTCAATGACGGGGATCTTGACCGCATAGTGCTTCATAGGAAACTTCTTGGATGTCCTCACTGGTAAGGCCATATTTTTCCATGAGTTGCATTATTTCTTGGGCGCACGGTCATCTAAGGCTAGTGTTTTTAGTTTGGCAAGTTTTGATGAGTAGCCAGGGTCTATTTTAAATTCTTTATTAATTGGTAACTTATTCCCTAGTATAATGGATCTGGCCTAGTATTTGAGCATACATTTTTCTCTGTAAGTTAAGTGGAATTTCAGCACTTTATATCAATAGGGGTATTGTAGAGGTAAATGGTTTGTAACCTGTAATGAGTTTCAGAGCCTTATTTTGGAGTATATGCAATTTTTTAAGTAATGCAGGGCTAGCCGAGTTGTAGGCTATGCAGCCATAGTCTATTTTTGATTTAATTAGGCCTTTGTATACTGTCATTAGGGCTGTTTTGCTACATCCCCAGTTATGACCTTTTATGCATCTTATAAGGTTCAAATCTGATTCACATTTTTTGATGATATTGATAATGTGATTTTTCCAGGTCAATTGTTTATCAAAGGTTTCTCTATTCTATTATGCCTAGCAAATTGGTCTCTAAAAGTATTCATGATAAGGGAAAATAAGATGGGTGAAAGCACACTACCCTCGGGGCATCCGTTTTGAGTTTCAATGGTTTCTGATGTGGCTTCTCCATATTTACCTTTAATTTTCTTTGTTTTAGAAAATCAGCTATCCAGTGTAGCATTCTACCATCTATGCCTACTTTTTAAGATATAGAATGGTTCCTGTATTCCAGAGTTTGTCAAAAGCTGATGAGAGGTCAAGAAATACTGCTATTACATACTTATTTCTGGCTTGGGCTTTTCTGATATCATTTTCGAGTTTGACAAGATTATCTTCACATGAGTGATGTGTCCTGCATCCGGATTGATAGTCAGAAATTAAGTTGTTGTTTTTTTCTCCATGGTATTGGCATAGTCTAGGTTTGATCATTTTTTGTAACAGTTTCGTAAAAGTAGAGGTGAGTGAAATTGGTCTATAGGAACATGGATTTTCCTTAGTTTTTTGGGGGGTTTTAGTAGTGGAATTATTACTGATTCGTTCCATGAATCAGGAGTTTTACCTGTGCGCCATGAGTTGTTTAGGGGGGCCAGGAGAGTTTGTTTGGCCGTTGCTGGGAGATTTCTAAGAACTGAGTAATGGATGCCATTCTCACCTGGGGCATCATTTTTTTAAAGCTTTTTCAAGTTCTAGCATGTTAAAGTCAGTGTTGTAGGGCAAATCCCATCTTTCTTCTGATTCTGTGAGTTTCAAGTAATTATTTAGTATTCTTTTGCTAAGTTGTTTCTGTTTGATGAATTCTGGGGTAAAATCTGAATCACTACTGACATGTTTAAAATGTTGTATTAATGCATTGGCCTTGTCTGAGGGTTCAGTTATTACTTGAATATTTTCTATAAAGGGGGAGTTGCTAGTGGGGGGCCTTCCTTTGATTTTGTGGATAAATTGCCAGAGTTCTTTTAAGTTTGTTTTACTAGTTATACCAGAGCAAAATTCTTCCCATTTATCCCTTTTGGCTTTGGTTATAATATGTTTAGCTTTATTTCTTGCTTTTTTGTAAGTTTCATAGTCTATAGGATGTTTTTTGTTTTGTTTTTAAGCCTGTGCCTGAGCCTTTCTCTTTTCCTAATTGCCTTATCGCATTCTTCAGTCCACCATGGTATAGGGGGATTTCTGACTTTCTTACCTTCTTTCTTTTGGGGCATAGTTTCATTCAGGGTGGATTGGAGTATGTTATACAATTGTCAAAGTTGGCTTCTACATAAGTGTCATTTATTGTGTAGTTTAGCTGAATTTCTGCTATTTTTTTTTAAATTTGACAAGTTTTCATGTGTGGCTTTGTTAAAGTTCCATTTTGCATTTAAGCTGATTTTTTTTTTCAGATTGGGCATTAAAGGTTATTTAAGTTTCAAATGGAAGATGGTCACTGCCTAGTGAGTTGTTGATGGTATAGAATTCAAATTGGGCCTGTAGTTTGGAGGGTACTAGAACCAGATCAACTGTACTGTCTTGATGACCATGAGTGTTGGCTGTCCAAGTGACTTGACCATTAATTATGTTATTGATGTTGGAGAAATTAAGAAGGTGTTCAGCCTCGCCGTCACATCGGAAGTCTCCTTCTGGGTTCCTCAAAACGTGTTTGAGGTTTAAATCTCCCATTAGTATTGATTTTTAGTCCCCTACCGGTGTTCACACCGGAGGGGACTATAGGTTTGCCCTCCGTCTGTCCGTCCGTCCGTCTGTCTGTCCGCTCAAATCTGGATCCCGCGATAACTTAATAACTAAGCAAGCTAACTTGATGAAACTTGATTAATGACTAGATGCCAATGTGTAGATTATGCACGTCGTTTTTTTTTTTTTTTTTTTCTTCGACTAAAATTGTGGTTGCTATGGTAATGGAAATAGTGAAAATATGGTAAAAAATGGGATCCCGCGATAACTAAGCAAGCTAACTTGATGAAACTTGGTATATGACTAGATGGCAATGTGTAGATTATGCACGTATTTTATTTTTGTTCTTCGACTAAAATTGTGGTTGCTATGGTAACGAAAATAGTGAAATATGGCAAAAAATGGGATTGATTACCATATTGAGTCAAGGTGGAGCCGGAAGGAGACTTTATGTGTTGCATACAACACCAGTTACTTGTTACTTATATTTTGAAAGTTTCTTCATAATTTGATTTTGTGTTGGATCTGGTATGGGGTAAATAAACACTGTATATCTCCATAGAGTCATTGTGGCCATATAGTTTAATTCCACATATTTCTATTTCATTATTATTTGGTTTGTTTATTTCAGTGTATTGAAGACCATTCCTAACATAAATACATACTACACGCCCCCCCCCCCCCCCCCCCCCCATTGTTCCCATTTGACCTTATTTTCCTGACTGGGTTCTGATAGCCTTTTAGTTTTGGGGCAGTTTGATTGGGGTTGAGTT
>CM037791.1:41860458-41908133 GCA_021229015.1 Solen grandis
TGGTTTCCTGAATACAGATGGCATCAATTGGATATTTTGTTCATGCTTAGAAGGTTTTGGAGCTCAAAAGCTTTTTTGTTTAGTTTGTCAGTTTTGAATGAGTTTGTGTTCCAAGAAATGACGCCGAGGCTGTGGTTTGCTTGAGTTTGTTGGCTAATCGCCACCATTATGATGTTAGTCTATAGTGTTAAATGGCATTTAATATACTTGTCTAGCGAGCAAAAGGTGGGGGTGGGCCAAAGTGGCAGTTTTGTCTGAAAGGATTGAACCTGTAGTGGGGCGGCGGTCTTCTATTATTGTACCTGTACAATGGATGGACATTTCTAGTTAGGATTGGAGGAAAGTAGGGTCCATTGTGACCCGGGAAACGCGGGCATCGAGTTTCATTTTTTTGTCTGTTGGGTCTGTGGGTGGAGATATTTGGTCTAGTTTGAGAATGACATGGGAATTTTTCTCCCCGCCCCCACCTGCTGGCTACCTGTATTGATTTTTTTGGTGTGTACTTTTTCCTTAGTCTTTAATCTTTAAAACTGAAGTCTTGGGCTACAGCTAATCTGTCTTTCCTTAATTTGAAGTTGAGGGATTTTCCTTTTTTGTGGGTGATTTTGGCACAATTTTTTTACCATGAAGGCAGAACTTATTTCATTAAGTTTTGTTGGAGAGATGGCACTATAGGAGATAAGTCAAAATGACTGTTATCCATGCAGCTGGACTAGTTTCAGGTGAACGGGTGGGCTGGTCAGAGATAAGGATGGGATTATTGTCAGACCATTTTCCTGTTGTTGTTGTTTTTGTTTTGTTTTTGTTTTTTTTTTTTTTTTTTTTGGGGGGGGGGGGGCTTGGCTTCTTTTTCCTTACAGTGGTGAATTCCAATTCATTTTGACCGTTATTGGTGGGTGGGGTGTTGACCAAATGTTGGGGCGAGGATTGGTTTGTCAGGGTATCAGAGTCAGTTTCATCCGTGGTTTCTGAAGGGGTAGGAGTTTCAGGGGTGTAAGGTGGTCTACCGCCCTTTTTTCTGTCGGAGATAGGAAAAAGTACCTTCCTCGTTTTGTTTTCGGGGGTCCCTGTTATCATTGAGCTATCTAATGTTTTGTTTGGGGTTTCCATTATGCCTATTTATACTGGGATTTTTTTTCTCTAAACAGTTATTTTTGTATTTTCAGTGCAATTGATTGTGCTGAAAACTGGGTTCGAGTCCCAGGGAACTTGAGAAATTACCCTGAGTTTGAAAATATGGCACAAAGGAAAAGGTACTTATAATAGAGTTTGATTTTTACTTCTGATTTGTATAATTGCAAGTAGCTTTTGCTGGGGTTTGACCTATAATTTTTAGAATGTAGTTCCTATTTCTAGCTGTTGTGGTTCAGTTTGATTGGGATTATCAAAAAGTTATTTTTGTAGTTGTGATATTTGAAACTTTGGTATAGAACAGAATTTTAGTGGAGTTTGACCTGAATTCTACTGAAGGGCAGTATTTATCATTTGTAATCAGTTTGAGGAAAGGGGGACTTGTGAGAAAGGATATTTTTTGATTAGGTAGCCATCTGGGGGAGTGGAAGAATAAATGGAATGGGACATATATCAACACAGAGAAAAAGAAACAGAGATGAATAGAGTATAAACTGAGACTTGAGACTTTAGAGAAGAATAAGTCCACATAAAGACAAATGTACACTTAAACACACAATCAACATGAGACAAAACAAGGAAAACAAATAATAATAAGAGCAAGAGAAAAGAGTAAAAGGAAGAATAAATCAGAAGAAAAAGGTACCCCTTTACTTGAGGCTTGAGACTTCAGAGAAGAGAGAGGTCCACATAAACACAAAAGCACAATTATACACACAAAGAACACTTTTTTTTATTCCAGCCTAAAAACACAAGACAACACAACACAAATCCTTATCCTATCCTAAATCCTAATTTAGTTATCCTAAGAAGCTGACCAGTTTAATAGAGAGAGAGCTCTGGGCACGTCTTCCCTGATCAAATGATCGAGCCTGAATGCTATGATGTGAATGTGTAGAATGGTCACTTATATAAGGGTTTTGAAATGCTTTTAAGCATCCATATATTGGATATGAGCCAATATGGTCTAAGTGTGGCACATTGAACGATTTGATTAATGGTGATCATCACTGTGCGCTCAAAAAATGTCTTCCAAACTGTCCCACATTTTATACTAAACAGTTAAAAATCAGGTGGGACAGTTGGGAATCCTGCTTATTATTATGAGAACAATAGTTCTCAGTAGTATATATGATTTACAATTTATTTGTTATCAAAAAATTTGGTAACGTAACAAGCCATTTGGTTAAACCTATATCAGCTTTCACTCTATGCCTCAAAGTTTAGTAATGCACTAGAAGGAACTTTTGGTATCCTAAAACTTGTTTAAAAGGTGGATGTTTATACATGTACTTAGTTGTTTTGCTATCCAATTCAATAGTGAGTGTTTGGGAGGAATAATAATACATGAAGAATATAGACACAATTCATCCTCTCTCTCTCCCCCCCCCCCTCTCTCTCTCTCTCTCTCTCTCTCTGTTTGGAGCAAATAAAGAGTATGCATTTTATTGTTTTGTTATTTGGGTTAACCATCGCTGTGATAGTATTTCAATTATATAGCGACGTCCAGTTAATTGCTGGTAAAGCAAGACCCTGAGTACACTGAGTGCCTCTCTGATAGTTGACCTGTTACATTGCAAGCTATACAACCAAAGCTAGCAGAGCCTGCATTTAATTATAGAACATGGGTAACCAGTGATGCTCATTCTGTCAAATTTTCTCTGTTTCTATTTTGGGTCATGTATTTAATTTCTCTATAAATTCATCAATTCTTGAAAGATTTTCAAAATTCTTTTTTTTTTTTTTTTTTTTTTTTTGACGTGGTAAGACATTCTTTTTTCCAATTATAACAAAATATATCACACATTTAAACTTTAGAGGCTTAAAAATCAATTCAAAGTATGACCACATTTCAAACTGCCACCAAACATCCAAATCAATCCCGATCTGAAAAAAAAAATCTCCATAAAGTACTCTTTAGAGGCATTTCATTTTACCCATATTCCTTCAATAAAATATTTTTAGATTTTGAGATATTTAAGGTCAAAGAAAAAAAAAACAATAATTGCAATATGATCTGACCTTTGCATTTTTTGAAATTCTGAAACTGTGAAGTCCCTTGAAAAAACAAACAATACAATCTGTGAAAAGTTCATTAAGGTTGATAAAAAATAATGGCAGAACCATGAAAAAAATGCCTATTCTCGAAAAAAAATTTCCTCCATATTTAAGTGCATTTTGACCGCTTATTGAAAGCCATTTTTTGTATTTTTTTGAAATCGCCACCCCATATATTTTGTGCGCAAAGATCTTCGGAACCGGAATGAGCGTATCTAATCTATAACATTTTTTTTCGTGGACACACCCTAATTTGCCAGATTTTTCAAAGATGCAAACATTCAAATTCTTCTAGCTCAAAAGTTTCAGAGATATTGCCACTGATCATATTTAATGGGGCAGTTGATAGAGAACAGAATACAAAACACTGCATACAAATAAAATGTCAAATGACAGAGTTATCAGCAATTATATGTTTTGATGCTAAACGCCACCTAGCGACAAAACTTATTAATAAAATGAAAAACAAAATTAATGATGCTCTATTTCAGATACATGTGAGTATGAATGGACATTTTCAAATTTGTAGCATTTCTAATCATGCCACAACAGCAGTCACAAAACGTGCAAAGAATAATAATAATGGAAACAAATTAAAAAAAAAAGAGAGAAAAAGAAACACAAGAAGAACAGAAGGTTTTCGCGGCTGCGTTGCAGTCCACGAAAACCTAATAAATAAATAAATGATTGACATGACTAGACTTTTTGAGTCTAGTCTATTGTCGCCGCAACAGTATTTCAGTCATATAGCGACGTCCAGCTAATTACAGGTGGAGGAAGACCCCGAATGCACGGAGGCATCCGGGTAGAACCACCGACCTACCGCAAGCCAGCTGGAAGGCTTCCTCACATGAAAACCCAAATGACCCTGCTGGGTTTCGAACCAACGCGGCGAGGGGCTGAGTGAGTGCTAAAGTCAGTGACTTTACCCTCTCGGCCACGGAAGTCCCCCTCCCCCAATAAATGATTGAAACACAAATAAATAATACAAAGCCATATCGGAATTTCGAACAATATTGATTATCAATTTTACTTAGTTTTGATATAATTAGAAGTTAATCATTAAAAGAGAGAGGGGGATGGGGGGAACGAGAGAGAAGGGGCTAGAAATAATGAGAGGGGAAATACCGTGAAGGGGAGGAGAGAGAGAGAGAGAGAGAATGAGTGAAATTTGCGGTGTGAAACAGAGACAGAGATAGATAGAGAGAGAGAGAGAGTTCGAAGATTTTTCTTAAGAATACTTGTACCAAGACATCAGAGAGAGAGAGAGAGAGAGAGAGAGAGAGGGAGAGGGAGATCCTTTGTTTGATTGTATTTCATGTGAGACTAAGGGTAAGACAAGGTGCTAAGACACTTATAGACATACAAAGACATGTTCTAGATACATAAAGACAATTGTTATCATCTACCAGCTGATGATGTTTTTTTATTCTGTGTGTGAATTCTTATTACAAGTTGCAGAACTTTACAAATGTCTGACTATTTAAACAATTAGTTTTTTTTGATGTATTGTCTTTATTCGTAATCTGTTAGATCTACCATGCATTCCATTCACTGAAATCCCCTTACCACATTCCTCTTGTTGCAATTCGATTGTGAACTAAATATCTGTCTTTGTGTGATTTTACTTCCTTCCGGCACATCCTGGTGAGCATTAAATTTCCAAGCCGTTGTGCACATTTGTCTTATTAATATTTTAAAGTACGTGTAGTTTTCTACAATAAATGTGTAACCCACACGTGTAAAACATGGGATAAATATTGATATTGGTAATCATGAGTTTTAACGTCATAAATCTCCAAGAATGAAACTCAAAAATTACTTTTGAAAAGATAAAAGAATTTGGCCAGTGCATTACCTTCACATGTCTATACCACCATCTCTCTCTCTCTAATTCTCTCTCTGGGTGTGCGTGTTTGTAGAGAAAGGGATACTATTCCCTAATTGGAAAATATCGGAATATGATCATAAAACACTTTCGTTAAGAGATACAAATGCTTATTATCAAAGTTAAATTTAAACAAGCGAGCTTAAATTATGTTTAATGTTATTTTGCTAAACTTGAATATATATGGAAGCGTCCTACTGCCACCGTCTGTAACATTTTAAAAGCTTCATTTAAAAAAAGAAACTAATTAACTAAGCCCTCATTAGTATACTATAAACCCAGATCAACCTTCCAGATAATTGATATTTATGCAACCAGTATCAGCCAAGATCAGCCTGCATGTAAACTAACGTTTATGCAACAAGTATAAGCCTAGATCAACCTGTAAGTTAACTGATTTCTGCAACCAATATAAACCGAGATCAGCCTGCAAGCAAGCTTGGTTATATAATGGTTGATCATGAGCGGGGAAACTCCGCTTCCAGTATTAACATTGGTACTTTTCTACAGAAAATTACTCATGCCGTGTTAAAATATAATAAGAACAAGTTTGTGATGTCCAAACACACAAATAAACAAACTGCTTTAACTATTGAATTAATGCTAACAAGATCCATCTCTTTTAAATAGATGTGTCACCGATAATACAAGTTAACCGTTTTTGTTATTGTATTGGAGTATTTTGAAATGTAATTCCTAGCTAAATTTTTACATCTTGGAAGCCGGGTGTAGTCCAGGACTGTAACCGCTCGGCCACGGTGGCCCCCAAGTTAAACGTAGATCTAACTTAGTGGAAAAGTTTAAAAAAAAAAGATCATGTAATGTATTTTCATCTTATTTGTTTATGTGCAAATAATTGTTGATATAATTTGGTTTGAAACAAGTTATTGATAGGACAAACTATTTTTTGGGGGAAATTTCTATTTTGAAATGTAATTCCTAGCTTAATTTTAACATCGTGGAAGCCGGGTGATTGCCTAAAGCAAAACGTTTTAAACGTGCAATTTAATGAGACAATCACATTGGTGTCATCATTAATTGTCTTAAAATATATGGTATGTTTATGTGTCCAAATTCAAGGCATGTGTTCTATATTTCATTAAAGCATTCGCTCAATTTCAACTCTTTAGGCTTAATAATTTAAGTTATAACACCAAAAGATAAATCAGACAATCATTTAATCCTTGAATACCAATGACATTAAGGTAAAGCATAGCAGTTGTGTTCTGTTTTTGATATTTACGTATTAAACATTTTATTTCTACAAAGGCAATACCTTGTTACAGATTAATTGTGAATGTTCGCATATTTAAAGAGTGGTCTGTATGAGGAAAAAATATTTTCTTCATTTGATTAAAGCGAAATAGACAATTATATATTTTCCTTTCTTTAATAGATTCCCATAGTTGTGCATGAAAGCTCGTGTATACCAACAACAATATATTGTTGTATTACTTAAAATGTAATATACGTATTGTCGTCATACTTATTTTAAGATTGAGTTGACTATTTTCCTTTTTATTGTATCTTATTATATATGTTTTACTCTCTGTTTAAAATTTGGGCATTTCCTGACTTAGGTTTCTTGGAGGCCATATCAATTTGTAATCTCTTTCGAGTATTTACAAGTTAATAATAAATGTTGATAGAAAAGAGTTCTATTTTAGAAAATAAATCAAACACCTTGATAGCAAGGGTATATGGGACCCATATGGGCTTTATCTGGGTATATATATGTGGGCTATGTGGGACCCATATGGGTCTCATATATAAAGTTTTTCACCCATATGGGACCCATATGGGCTGTATCTGGGTATGCCTATATGAGTTCGACTATTTGGGACCCATGTGAGTCCCATATATAGAGTTTTCTCACACTGGACCCATATGGGCTATATCTGGATATGCCTATATGGGTTCGACGATGCGGGACCCATTTGTGTCCCATATATAGAGTCTTGTTTTATCCCATACTGGACCCATATGGGCTATATCTGGGTATGCCTATATGGGTTCGACGATGTGGGACCCATGTGGGTCCCATATATAGAGCTTTCTTTCTCACACTGGACCCATATGGGCTATATCTGGGTATGCCTATATGGGTTCGACGATGCGGGACCCATGTGGGTCCCATATATAGAGCTTTCTTTCTCATACTGGACCCACATGGGCTGTATCTGGGTATGCCTATATGGGTTCGACTATGTGGGACCCATATGGGTCCCATATATATATAGTTTTCCCCATAAGGGATATATATATAGGCTGTATCTGGGTATGCCTATATGTGTGGGACAGTGTGGGACCCATGGGGGTCTCATATATATTTTTCCCCATACCGGACCCATATGGGCTGTATCTGTGTATGCCTATATGGGTTTGCCTATGTGGGACCCATGTGGGTCCCATATATTGAGTTTTTCTGGACCCATATGGGCTGTATCTGGGTAAGCCTATATCGGTTCGACTATGTGGGACCCATATTGGCCCCAGATATAGAGTTTTGCACATGCGCACTCTACATTTCCGGTTAACCGCAATATTCAAACCAACGGTCAACAACACAACGCGATTTTAAACCTACCTAGCTTTTCTTCAGAGTGACGGCCAGACGAACATTATTAGCCTATTCAAACGTGAAATACGTATGTATAACATTGATTAAGATGCCTTTCTAATAATTAAGTCTTGCTTTTTATTGAAAATCATTCTGATTATGAATAAGGAATTGGTTTGTAACGTATTTTCGCGAGTTGAGTTCGACTTGTTTATCGTATATTGTATGTACCGATAGTTCAAATTCAAGGTGTCTAAGTCTAGAATTTATATATATTCTGCTATAAATTTTAGTTTGAGAACCAAAGGATCAATAATTTCGACCAAAAGTTAGATAAAATTTATTGTTACTATTTGCATTATTTACTGTATTGTTAAATAATAATGATAACGTTACTTACTGTAATGGACAATTTTTGTGTCGCCTGCATAGCATGGCAGACACATAGGGATCACTTTGTCCGTCGTCGTCGTCGTCGGCGTCGTCGTCGGCGTCGTCGTCGGTGTCGTCGTCGGTGTCGTCGGCGTCGTCGGCGTCACACTTTCTTGTCCGGAGCATAACTCGAAAAGTATTTGAGGTATCACCTTGAAACTTAAAACATGGATAGATCACATTGAGGTGGAGTGAGTGCAAAGAATGATAACTCTGACTTTTATTTTCTGAGTTATTCCCTTTGTTGATTCTGAGATTTTATTTTTGTCCGGACCATAACTCAAAAAGTATTTGAGGTATCACCTTGAAACTTAAAACATGGATAGATCACATTGAGGTGGAGTGTAGTGCATAAGAATGATAACTCTGACTTTAATATTTTCTGAGTTATTTCCCTTTGTTGATTTTCAGACTTAATTTTTGTCTGGGGCATAACTCGAAACGTATTTGAGGTGTTGACTTGAAACTTCATAGATCTCAATGGTCTGAGTGCAGTGCACATGAATGATAACTCTGTTTCTCTTTTTCCTTGAGTTATTGCCCTTTGTTGATACTCAGACTTCATTTTTGTCTGGAGCATAACACGAAAAGTATTTGAGGTATTACTTTGAAACCTCACAGGTGGAAAGATCTCATGGAGTGCATTGTGCAAGAATGATAACTGTTGTATTTTTGGAGTTATTTCCCTTTGTTTATTTTTTTGGATTTAATTCTTGTGTGGTGCATAACTTGTAAAGTATTTGAAGTGTTGCCTTAAACATTTATAGTAGATAGATCTCATTGGTCTGAGTGCAGTACACAAGAATGATAACTCAATAATGATAATGATGACTACAAACTTGCAACATATATATAATTAACGTCATAAGTGCTTAATGACGTCATAATTTTTCTTACAGTTAATGTTTTGAATTCATAGTCATTCTGACACTCCTCTGATGAAGACTGTATAGTCGAAAGTGCTCGGAAAATTATTACATATTGCACTGTATGAATATTTATTCCCCCCCCCCAAAAAAAAAAATAAATATATATATATATATATATATATATATATATATATATATATATGTGTGTGTGTGTGTGTGTGTGTGTGTGTGATTTGGTGTTATTTTGTACCTCACAAAATAGATTATGCTTTATCAATAATTTGTCAAAAGATCGATTTTCTAGTCAGTTCTTTCATCAAACATGCTTAAATGCAGGCGACACAAGTGTTCCGAGGAACACCCACATCTAGTCTGGTATACATTCCATATAGTATTCCTACAAGATAACAAATCTTGCAACAAATCTGTGTTTACTATAATCAAGTATTTATTTATTTCTGTATCATAAAGCACTGTTATAAATCACTTGTATTCTGATCAAAGTATGCCTTGCTATTTAAACTTGCTACAGATATACACGAAGCTACATTAAGTTATTCACATCTCTGACATATAGAACTGGATGATTCATAATGTTTACGCTTTGTGTAATTGTAGATAGAATACCTGTCAACCTGTTTAGTTCAAATCTCTGGGACGTTGTGAGGAGCTTTCTTAATGGAAATGAGCTGGATGTAAACTACAACTTCCATGGGCTGAAGGGGATGCTGCATGTCATGGATGAATTTTACAGTAAGTTTTGCTTCAATAAACTCTAGCCAAGTCTTAAATGTAATGAAGTCATAGTCAATACCCTGGAATTATTCATTTTAATATCATTTACAAGTAAGATATGTTATAACTAAATAGAACCCAGAGGCTTGAGCTGATAACACACATCTCCTACATTATGATTTATTTATAAAATGCATTGTTCAGTGGATGATATATGAAAAAAAATGATACTTTATTCTCATCAGTTATATTTTTTAGTTTCAAGGCCAAGTTTAACAGTCCCAACATTGTTTGGTTTTCTTTCTTAAGATATATTTTATACCTTTTGAACTTTCAGAACCACAGCACTGAAGACGCTGAGTAAGAGGTCTATAAATGGCTGGCAGGTGACACTGGACAGGAAAGGGGGATAAAAGCAGTGCAACAAAAGTCAGACAAGTCTTCAATGTAGGAATTCCAACAGGAGACACTCTCAATAAGTGGAGGGACATATTCATAGTGAATAGTTTAGAATATAATTTTGAATAGTTGAATATCAGTCCATTATTTTTCAGACACGTCAAACTTTGAATTACGTATACTATATTATTTTTTCTTTTATTAAGCTTTAAAGGAATCTGTTTGTAGCTAACAATTTTGTAGAGATTGGACTACGAGTATGTACGTGAGAATTGCTGATAAGATCAATCCAGATTATGTTTTCACATTGTTAAACATGATATACCAACAATCTATATGCTTTATATAAGTTATATTTTCACATATCCATGTATCACTTGGCTGAACAAGATAGTCTGCTTAGTCTGTATAATTATATTTTCACCACCCAGTTTGATATGGTTGATTTAAGTATTTTAAATAGTACTGCTGAAGTAATCCATCATTACAGTTAGCCTTTTTTATTTTAAATTTCAATGCCACTTCATATTTCAAGTACTTTAAGGTTAAGAACTTAAGACGAGATAATAGTTTTTATGTGTGTGATTGTGATGCATGTATTAGTCTAGTCTTGTTATGCTATTTTTTTCCTTTTTACAATAGTATGCATTTTTGTATAACAAGTTATTAAGTTTATATGCAGTGTTCAAGATATGCAATCTTTAAGTGTTTGTTTTTGTTGCATAAGAAATTGTCTTATGGTTAGGAAATCAAACATCACTTTTAAACTTTAAATAGCACATTGAAAATGAAAAATATCCATTTGTATTCAAATTGTATTTGAATGAATTATGACTTTCTCAGCATGTGATTAAATTGAAGTTTTAATTAAATTAAGAAGAAAAATAAAACTGTATGTTGTATTTGAGGGACCTATTTTCTGATTTTCAGTAAAAAAAGTTTGGAGCGACACATTTTCAGAGGCTATTGGTACCAGTTTTCCACATTTGACTGCACATTCAGACAGTGCAGTGGTATGGACCCATATTGCATGCAAATGGGGTGCAAATATGGGACCCTTAAAGGGCCCATATTGGATCTTGTTGGATTTGCCATATGGGACCCAGGCCAAAACAGGTTGCACTTTCGACGTGGGTTCCATGTGGGTAGCCCATATGGGGCCTATGTAGAATCGAGGTGGGCTGCCCATATGGGACCCTTGAGGGGCCCATATTGGATCTTGGTGGGCTGCCCATATGGGACCAAGGCCAAAACAGTTTGCACTTTCGACATGGGTCCCATATGGGTAGCCCATATGGGGCCCATGTGAAAAACCATATGGGACCCATATGGGTCTCTTTTATATTGCTATCTGGGCAGATATTTATGATGCAAGTAGTATTGCTACTTGTCACGGTGTGGCTTCCATGAGAAAAGAACCCTCTTTAAGGTAGGCCTGGATGTGTTCTTGGGCTTCAGTTTAAATTTGATAATTAGTTTTAAAGTATTGTTGAATTGAAATAATGGCATATGTTAGTCGGTACATCCCACTTCTTTACCTCGTAAAATGAATGTATAAATAAATAAATCAGAAAATGTGACTATCGAGAGTGGTTATACCTACTAACTATATCTTGATAAATTAATAAATTTATACTGACAAGTCAATACATGTAACTAAACGTATGTTTTGTTGTCTGTTGTGTTATCACGATTAACCATTTTCCACTCTATGTAAATGTACCATGTTGGGCCTTCGAATAGTTGACTCAACAATACAACAATAGGATAAGATTCTTTCGGTATAATAATGTGTTTATATCCTTTACCAAGTTTAAAGTTATAAATCAGTACAAAAGAACAAATAAAGCTTGGTCGTCTAGATTTAAGACATGTTCTGCGTAGATATAATTTCTTTCCTCTTGTTTTGTGTTATGAAACTGCATTTGACAAAGGCTTTGATCAAAGGCGCGAGGTTAAAGACATCAAAACAATTGCGCCCCAGATCTTTTCGGGGATTGATTGTTAAAACGAATGAACCTTATGTTCACATTTTCTAACTCAAGGAAGATAAAATTCTGTGAAGGACAATTGGCAGGAAGAAAACGCTTAATTTGTTTACAAGTAATGCACGTTACTAGATTTCTACTGGACATGTAGTTCAGTCGAATATCGGCTATTCGAAATACCGGGAACCAGAATCTTATTTAGGAAAAAGGTCTCGTGATTGAATAATCTAAATCATAACCTTTGTTGAATGCTGTACTCGTAATATATCATTTTAAAGGTTATTGTGATATAGGAATTTAAACGAAATTTTATAACTGAAATTTATTTTATAACGTACATATAATTATAAGTTGACAACATACAACATACAACAGGAATTTGCTTATAATTCTTTGATGACAAATATGAATGACCTTCTGTTCAACATTTAACTATATCGCATACATATAAAATTGACAAACATTCACTCAGTTAACAACTAATTCAAACTAGTAAATCACGGTGAGATAATGGTAATCACCCGAGCGTATGCCAATTAGAGCGTAAAATGATACCAAAGCAAGAGAAACTGTTAGATCCCTAGCTGATACCCGACATTTAAGATTGCAAGCAATCCACTGAAACATAAACACTGTCTAGATTAATTTGATATTTAACTTTAACTGGAATACACACCTTTTTTTTACAAATCAGTTCGAAGCGTCAAAGGGTTGCACCATGAATGAATTATTCGGTTTAAAAATAATGATAAAGTGTTGTATCTTTCATCTTTTTTCTATGGTGAACTATTGCACTGATGTAGCATAATGTATTGTTTGTATAGTCGAACATGATTAAAATATTATTGGCCGGATATTTAACCCTAGTAAAGAAAAATACCCTATTTTTTCTTTATAGTTTAGTCCAAGGAGCTTGATAGGAGAAAGGCGTCGCCATTCGAAGTATTTTACATGTATATGCTAATCTTGAATGTGTTGAAACGGAAATTAACCTGATTTCCGTTATCTGCATTAACATATTAACTACCCGGTGTAGTATCCTGTACATCAGTAATTCATACAAAATAATGCAGCCTAAAGTGCACAAACAAGAAAACAAAAAAGACAATTGTTTGATAGTTCATAATCTCTGTCTTTAGACTAATAAAACGTGTTTGTTCCTTTTGGGCAATTCGATTGTAGTAATATGTAAAAATAATAATAGTTATCTCAACAACTGTGGTCCTTCTGATTTGTTTGCCGCTATGCATATTACTGGAAAGTAAAGAATCACTACAGTACTCTTTATAACATAAACTGAAGTATATCTCTTTTTTTACTCGACAAAAACGAAGAAGTATGTAGCTATATTTATACATTGGTAAACAAGTGCACAAGAACGTATCGCCATTGTGTCTAATAACACGGATTTATAACAATTCAGTGCTACGCGTAGTCATATTGTTATTTTATTTAATTATTGTGTATGCATCACTTCATCCATATTTGTAATAAACTGTAAACCTTCATCTTAATTTGTTATTGATAATTGGGACTCCTTTTGAGATAACATTTATAATCATGTGGTATATTCATAGGGAAAGCAAAACAATGTCTCTTTCTCACAAAATCACTCGCGGTTTAAATATGACAATTATAGTTCCCCCGAGTTTTGACTACTGTGTTACATGAGACAGGATTAACATAATAGACATATTTTAGGTTTATTTCTGTATGGTTAATACCCTATAGTGTATTATTGTTCAATTATGATGGTTGTTTTACTTTGTATGCAATCAAGATTTCTATTCGAATATATGAATTTATGTTATCTTTTGTTCGAACATGATAATTCTTCTAAGTCAAAATATTTGTTCCGTATCTGATTAAATTTCTGAGTCAAGAGAATTTCCCTTAATATTTTAATAATATTTGATGACAACATATACAATTTTTAAGCGAAATGAAAACATGTATATAACGTACGAAGACACTGATTACATTTTATAATTAGAATGTACAAGTTTGTTTTAAAATATAGCATACGTCGTCTAAAATGGTGAAATCGTAATTAACTGAAAGAAGGCTTTATCTAAAAATAAGTTCAAAAACATAAATGACGAGCTTGTCAAAATAAGGAAATATTTAAGTTCCTCAGACACTGCGTGTTGCTGCATCCCGCAAAAGATTAGATCCTATCAACATTCCGTAAGAGTTTTAAACAACTACGCACATACATTAAACATGATCTGGTATTTTAGTAAACTAAAAAATCCACTAAATGTAAAATCATTACTTTTCGTGGGACACTCACTTTCGTCGATTTTCGTTGCCCACGAATATTAATTCCCCTGAAAACGTGTCTCTTTTATAGACCCTGTGTTTTCTAGAACATAGATTCACGGATAAATATACCCACTAAATTCCATTAGGTACATAATCAACGAAATTTAATGTCAACTTAAATTAATGATTTCATAGTATTCAATTTTATCTTAGAAAAAAGTACTTTAAATAGCAACAATATCGAACAAAAAATATATCTAGTGGAACACAATCTATATAGTGATATAACCAATGCGGTCTTTTAAAGTCGGACGAATGATATGGTAACATAAGTAGCACATTCCCTCGTATATGTACATTACAGAGATTTAGAGTCGATCTATCTGATTGCTGTTGTTAGTGCAAGCAAACTTCGTCTCACTTCATTTTTTATTCCTAAACGTGTTTATTTATAATTCCATGTAAACAGCTTTTGAAATAATTTCCGTTCATTTAACAAAGAGGAAATAAATTGTATCCAAATTGTATGCGTCTTTTTATGCTAACTCGAAATAAGGAAGTTTTGTTTGGATAGTAATTTTTTCCTCATGTTTTGTGTCATGAAACTGCATCTTACAATTGTTGTGATGATACATCAATATGGGTTATATCACCCCAGCATTTCCGAAGTCTTAAAGAGGCAATACCCTATGCATACATTATCTTACCTTAACGGTAACAAAAACTGACTGGAAAAATGTATATAAGTGATGAAGACTATAACTTAATGATGGGTTAATTAAAAATAGGGGATCACCATGCCCGTTTTAGAGATTTAACTTAGGTAACGTCACTATTTTATTTCAAATTGTAGATTATAATGTATTGTATAAGTTTCAGATGAAAATACTGTCAAATATGCATGGACAAATACTAAACGAGCATACAATTTATATCATGCCAGGACCAAAGTGGATACAAAAAAATACTCATACTTATACAAATCTATATTGTTATTCAACAGACAAATTTCCTTTATTTTCTCATATTCAATCAACTAATATGAAGGTTTTCTGAAAATGTTAACACATATATACCTCAGAGCGTTTGTATTTTAACTAAAATAGCTTTTGTTAATAAGAAGCTGGCCGAAGGACTATGTTCACTAAGTGGTGAAAATGGCCTAATATTTTCGAGAAATCAAAATGCATTTCAGAATAGTTTTTCAACCTTTAACTTGAATAATGAACATTAAATCATAGATTACATGAAAAATCAGTTGTTTTTTTCAAAGGTTGATCGAACTATTAGCTTGAAATCACCACATGAAGTGTAATTTACACGGGATTTGCTTGAATTTGCACATATACAAGACATTATAACGATGATTTCAGTTTGGCCGCAGGCCTCGACAGATTCGATATTTACCGTATACATGACATAATTATTTATCTTCATATTGTAATAATATCTAGTTTGTCGAGGCATGCGGCCAAAGTAAATTTTATAAAATACTAACATAAAGACGCGTAAAAATATGATCACAGCTTTATATTTGCACCGTATTCGGATTATTTTATTTGCAGCTTAAAAATGGTCGTTTCTGCTAATAATAATTTCTTATGAACATATAAATATCATATATTTTTTTCGTAATTAATCATGTACCCAAATGGACAAAGATTATATCTGAAGATCAATGAAAAGGTTGTTTATCGAAAACAAAACGGTCGAAACTGCAGCGGATATTTTGTACGTTACACCGTTTCTTTGGCAACATGTAAACATTTATAATCAAAGTACGGATGTCACTGCATCATTTTATTTTTTGGAGATTTTATCCCGTGAGATTTTCATGATGAATATGTTCTTGAAATATTCACGTAAGTTTGATATTTGTATGTTATTTCTTTATCATGCTTGATCAATACGATGGAGTATCAGTTTCAAGCCTTTAAGGTCGTGCAGCCGACAGTTAAACCTTACAAAAGAATAACCAAAAATAAATTGTATTACTGAAATATGTATTTGAAATTACATTTATACAAGATACCACAGTTTTTCAAGTAAACACCGGTTTCAGGTTGAGTTCTTTCAGTTAAAGATTTATTTAATTAATATGTAACACTTTTTTTCCTGACGACAGCAGAGTCCGCGAGACAATCACTTTTTTATTAATATATATATATATATATATATATATATATATATTATTTTACAATTATTCATCCCTCTATGTATTAATCAACGAATTTATTTTCTTTATTCAACTCACATACACCCCAGAAAAAAATCATCAATTTTTTAATTCATTCATCAGTATTTAATTCTAGTGTGTTTGTGATTGTTTGATGTCTCAGTGATAGTATTTCAGTCTTTTTTAGAGACAATGCCTACTTGAGACAGACACTGTGCTGCAATACTGCAGTATTACACTGTAGGCATGTGGCATGATACCACACAAAGTCACATTCTCCTGACACAGGGCCAACCAGTCAAGGAACTACCCTGTACATGTATATATGTTGAGTGCCAAACAAGGAACTACCAGTACCATTAAGATGACTTTATATCGCAGACAGGGATCAAATCCATGTCTTCAAAAGGTTGACATGTTAATCACTTAGCCACTGGGGACATTTTTTTTTGATGAAAAGGGACAGATGTAGTGCTGCCTTACTATGATATCATGCCTAAGACCAATGGTATGATATCATAGACCCTTCTTAATTTTATCTCATGCATATTCAGTAAGGTAACCAGAACGAGGCTTAGATGGGTCAGTTCAGACTCAGTTGTAAACAAACTCAGCAGCTTAACACTGATAAAGACATCAGTGGTATACATATTTACACGGGCTTAAGCTTTGTTGAGGCCTAGAACATTATTAAATAACTTACATTTTCATCAGAGAAGAAGTCCTTGAACTAAACATCCATGTTTTACACTGAAGACTATCTACATTAAGGCAGTTTCCATTTATCCACTATTTAAAACACAGAATCCCTAAGAAACCCAACCATGCATGTTTCACAAAAACACAACCTGCTGACCAGATGTTAACACACGGTTAAACCCATTCTCAACACCTACAATAAAGCCATTAAGGTAACATTCCACTGAAGATAAAATAACCTTTTAGACAATAACATATAAATTACCAACTTCTTTTGGGCACCAGCTAGCAAACAGTATCCAAAATGTCTGTATCAGTTCATGATAATACTGATGTATGCAGCAAATGCCACAAATTTCATTTTACATACTTCAGTGTTTAAGCCATTTTCATCAAGAGTGGAATTAAATCACACATTTCAGTGTAATAAAATACTTAATTTAAAGATTATGACACATTTTCCTCATTTTCTTGAGACTCAAATAGAAACCCCCCAAACCAACATTCATTTACACTGTATTATATATTAACAATAAATTATGGGTGAAATAAACTTTTGTAAGATATATTTTCAGTGGATAGCATAAATATTTAGTTCAGTTGTACTCGTATGAAAGTTTTTTCTTTTCAGGCAACTTAGGTTTTAAGAAATCTGTAAAAATGTAAAATAAACACATCATTTCATTTCATATAATATATATTAGTTGCAAAATGTGACTGCCAAATTAGACAAATGTGTATGCTGTAAGAATTTTGCGAGCTAGCTTACACTAACAGATTAATGGGTCCAGAGGACACATCTTTACACTAGACATTGCATATTTAAGAGGCGAGGAACCTCAGAACCTTAAAGTTTGTGGTTATTCCAACCGTAACCCAGCCAGAGAATCCATTTCCATTCGTTGCACGTTATAAGCGACCAACTGCATTAAGCGGTCAGTTACCAAACTGTAGCATTTCGTAATATTTTTGTACTTAATTTAGCGGTCACCTCTGTTAAGTGGCCACTTTCTCTTATTCCCTTGACTGACCATTTAAGACAGGTTTGACTGTAACATGATTCACAAATATAAGTCAGTTTATTTCGGACTCAGTCAGATCATATAAATAGTCTTAATATATCTGAGATAAAAAAAAAATGAAGAAATAAAAATGATAAAAAAAAAACGTAATGCTCATGCTTCTATAGAAGGAAAACATTTGTATATGTATCCTTGTGGAAATCTTGGCAGTTCTGGTGTCCCTACATTGCTTAAAACCATAACCATAAGGTATATATAACCCATCAAGAAATCGGCCATTTGGACTTCTTGCAATCTCAAGTGCCCTGGTACTATCTTTTAAGACTTTGAAATAAAGAAACAATAAATACTACTGAATCAAGTTTTAACACTGTTTCAAAAATTATTCTCATTAGAAACACTTTCCTTCAATACTGTTTTGTAATTCTATAAAATGCAAGTTGGACATAGTTTTCCATATATTGTTTATTTAACTATAATTCTGGTCTTTTTTCATTGTGTGAACCGCATAATTTTGTTATATATCTGACATACACCCAGCATACAAAGATAAATTTATATATGTAACTCCAAGCATGTGAAGTAATGCCTAATGATGATGTAAATGTACATACACTTTTGTTATTAAAATATAAAATTAAGAACATAAGACCAGATGGTTGTTAATTGTGTTTTTATTTCTATACAATCAACCAATACCCTTGCTCTTTAAAAAGTTATTAAAACTCAGTTTACAGTGTCTCTGGACAGCCAGATAAGAATGTGATGAGAGATTATATCTGCATCATATTTTCCATTAAAATTATAAATGATAATGAGAAATCTATTTCAACAGTTTACTTGTGGATGTGATTCCACCAGTGGACGCCATAACTATCCAAGGTGATTATCAGCTGTACTGTTTTGTATACCTGACCCATTTAAACCTCGTTCTGAGAAAAGAATCCCTGGTATGCATACATTTTGAGAAGGGCCTGTACTCATTCACTTTATACAGAATTTGAACCAACCAGTTCTGGAACTACCCTTACATGCTATGTACAGGATAGATACAAGAGTACAATTTTATCTACTGCTCTTGTGAATTAAACACCCATCATCCTGCTAACATGGTGTGTTTTCTACTTTTAACTTACACCTCCAGATTCATTAAAATAAAAACAAAAATCAACTTACCATAACATATATGTAAACTTGATTAGTCATAAACTTTATTAGTCAATTATTCATACATTTTAACTATAATATTGTTTTTATTTTTTTCAGCATGCCAGGAAGTGGCCTCAAACTGATTAATTGTGTCGTGTGTAATAAAAGAACCAAATCCTCAGACAGAAGAAAAATAAACAAAGCTGTGGGTAGATATCTAACAAAAAAAAAACTGTTTTTGCAAACAAATGAACATGAAGTCATATGCAACAAATGCAGTCACAAATATTACAAAAATGAACATAAAAGTAATGAAAACAAGAATTTTGGCACTGATTTTAGAGATCCAGACTTTATTCCAACTGTTACCAGTTCATCAAAGTCTTCATTTATTCACAGTCCACCCTCAATTTCATTGAACATTCCATCCACCCCCAAAACTCATTCTCGTTGTATTTTGTGCAAACGTCCTGGACCAAAATTGATTGTCATTTCAACGGACGCACGTTTTGATGCATTCATAAAGTCAAATGCGATCATTGCACAAGGATCAAGATTCTGTCCAGTCCATTTTGTAGACGGAATGCTGAAGTCTTCAGCCTTGGATGGGATGTCAACCCCTGATCAATCTTTTATAAACAGAACAGCCATTCTTCATCTGCTTCAGCAACTGCGTGATGTGTGTAGACGTCAGAAATCAAAAATTGATTTTGATGATATTGGGGACTGTGATTGTTCAAACCTAACTGGACTTTCCCTGGTTCAATTTAATGATCTTTTCAGCCATGTCAAGGACAAGATTATAGGTACTCCTTCTAGATCTCCTAGAACTACACTAGGATTTTTTTTGTTGAAAATGAAATCTGGTATGTCAAACAGATTATTATCCACCATTTTCTGTCTCAGTCTGTCCAGTACCAGACGGGCTATTGTGACTGTTCGCAAGGCCATGTTGAGAGGTTTCGTTCCATTTTATCTTGGATAAGATGGTATTATTATTATTATCACTTCGGAAAATCACAGTATGTGCATTTCGGGGAGGGGGTGCATCTGTTTAATTCACAGATAAGATGGGAATAATGCCCTAAAATCCTATGTTGAAGAAACCAGATTAGGTAGGAGAACCTCCCAATGGCAATCTGTTGGTGAATTTGGGCTTGATTCTTTCCCAAAACTGTCGGAAGAACAGCTTCGCTCCATTACTTGTGGAGTATATCAGCTAAAACTGAGCTCTTCTTACATCCAGGAGCATATTGATGGAGATGCTGATGTACAGGTACACAAAGAAAATCATAATTTAATTCGTGTGCGTATCCAAAGTCGTCACACTTCAGCAAAATCATACATGCTTTGGATCCAGTTTAACCAATCTGAGGTTACTGGATGGTATTGAAAATGTCGGTCTGGTGCTCGAGTTGTTGGAGTCTGTTCTCACATTGCAGCCATACTGTGGTATCTTGGGTTTCCTAGGCATAGCACCAAGGATGAAAAATATTGGGATACAGAACTGGACAGAATATTTGTATGATGCAGCTGAAGTAATTGATATGTCTGATTCTGATGCCCAGAGTGAAGCCAGTACTTTGAAAGAATAATTATTTTAACATATATAACGTTTGTATGTTAAAATCATTATTATCTCCATAAATCAGCATACCTTCAATGTAACTATGGGTATGTACATTTGTATATTTCCAGATGCTAACCTTCTCAGGTTATGGACATATTTGAGGTTGAACCAATACAATTAGTATTGGAAGGACTTAAATATTAATTCTGTTAAAAGGTTTTGAGCCAATGAATTATTCATATACAATTGTACATTGTACATGCATACAATCATAAATACATTTGATAACGCTGTACACAAACAATATTGTTGTTTGAAGTGTAACATTTGAACGATTATATTATATACTCTGTCAGAGGGACGAATTTCTATAAAGTTATGGAGACTTCAACTAAGAGGCTGCAAGTTTACTTACACAAGAAATGACACATTAACGGATGTTCGTTAAATGTATACTTTGATTTTTGAAATGTCCATCACAATTCTTTTTTTTATTGTATTCTTTAAGTGTTCCAAAGTTGCGTGTTTTTTTCTTCTTTAAATCAAGAAATGATCAGTAGTATTATTTAACATATAACTGTCTTTATATATGCATGATATGTTCATACATGTATACTATAAAGAGCTGAATATGTTAAATAGACAAATAATTCACAAAAATGTTATGCATATATGCATACATATATATGAATATTCAGTAAAGAAGCTTATTCACAGATGGTCAATGACCAAGTATTTTGATTTTTAACTGTGTATCAATATCCACCTAGAAAAGCACACATGGTCGCCCAATACAACATTCTGTCGGAGATTGGTGGTTTCCTTACTCCAGGCCATTATTGAATTAATATTTATAAACATAAAAACCCGTATTATGATATCTATATTTGCGCGAACGACTGATCACAGTCAATCTTTGCGCATGCTCTCATTTCACAGGCTGAACTGTTTAGATCGCTACAGTTGAAGAACACAACTGACTATTTGTCTCTGTGCTTCGGGAATACCATGCTCGAATTCCACAAACAATACTTAGCGCTAAGTTATACTTTAATTCTTAAAACTAGTTAGGCACACATTCCACCAATACTATTTTATGAAATATCCATTTACACGAATAAGATGAAATGAATTATTATCTTAATAACTAACCATTATAGATAAGAAATGATACATTTGGGTATTTTTATTAGAGAAACAAGGGTTTTGAAATTCGCCCTTAAGTATTTAACTTTTACTTGGCGCTAAGAATTATTGGTGGAATTTTACCCATATACTACATTAAACCAATTTCCCAGAAATTGACGTTTATGATAATATCGATTTCACATGCTATGTGACCAAGACTTGGCAATTTCATTTCTCAGAAGACATAGTCTTCACTAACACTAAAGAGGGAGAATAAAAAAGAAACTTGTTTTTATTTCTCAATCATCTGTGAATGAGATGTTTTAAGTACATAACTTAAAAATAATAATTAAAATGGAACATGTTAGTTATTGTTATTTTAAGGGAAATGCCAATTTTGTAATGAAATGTGTAAGTACATTGCAAATCAAATGAAGTTTTGCAAGATAGAATAATTCATTTTTGTTACTCACATTTCTTTATGTAAATACTATACTTGTTTTATATTCCCAGTTTCAAATCGAGAGAACATCAAAAATCTAAATCTAAGAAACATCTGAGGTATGTTCAACATGATGGCAGTTTACAGATAGTTTGTTCATATCTAGACATATTAGATATTTCATAAAGAGAGATAATTGTGAAATTGTACTGATATTTGTTATGATGTGATGTGTGGCATTAAAATGATCGTGTAGTACAAGCAGTGAGGGCATATAAAAAAGATAGAATTATGTTGCTTTACTTATCTATGTAAGGTGTTTATGATATATATAAAATGATGTAACAGAAGTAGTATGTTAACATGAAAATGGTAATTAAACCATAAACTGTTGATACTTTACTATTTACATGATTTGCATACAGATTTACAAGACATTGTAAATGCCATGACATCTTTGACTAAGAATAATAACCTTTATCACACTTAACCTTAAGTATTGTCTTTTCGCACACTCTCACGTCGAAGTGCTGACCAACCATATCAAAGTTACAGCACAGAAAAGCTTAATATTTCATATTTTGGACTTGTTTGACCTTGAACAATGACCTTGACCTTTAATAATAAACACATATTATATGTGGCACACTGTAACACATTTAGAATATTTGTACCATCTTTTTAAATCAAAAACCAGCCACAATAAAATAACAACTCAATAATTCTGATTCTACCTTATTTTGGACTGGTTTGACCTTGAAGGATAACCTTAACCTTCAAAAAACCATCGGAATCGTATCTGAAACACATTGTCTCATCAACATGCATATTCATACCAAACTATTTTACAATCGGATATAAAACGCCAAAGTTATTGTCATAAACAGGCAAATTACAGCAATTATAGACAGGTTTGACCTTGACCGATGACCTTGACATTGAAGAACCGAAGCCATTAAAGCATTTGACATTATGATGCACCATAGTGAACATTTATACCATTTTATTTTAATATCCGACAAAGCACGACCAAGTTACAGCCAAGACAATACGAATATGATGAATACAGGACAATAGTATAATCCTCGTTGCTATGGTAACAAGGGAATGTTGTGTGTAAATAGTAAATAGAAATATCATTTTCACTCACAGTATAGTGTTAATTGTTATGTGTCCAATTATCATTCAATTCTAAGGTTGGGCTATTTTCACCACTTAGTGAACATAGTCCTTTGCATCACAGTACTAAAACGTGATTTTTTGAACCTTCAACATGTATCCAATATACTTTTGTTAATGGCTGAAACTTAAATTTGATGTTTCCTTCATATTTGACCAAAAGGAAATACGACTTAAAAGAAAAAGACAGAAATAACACCAATTGCAACCCGCTGAAATGGCCTTAAGTGTTTAAGAGCAATATATATATATATATATATATATATATATATATATATATATATATATATATATATATATATATAATCAAACTCTACAGCCATAGTAGACAAAACTATTAGTTTAAGGTAAACTATAAAGAGGACTTCCAGTAAAAAAAAAGACTGATAATATCGACATTTTTGAGCTGTTGAGCTGATTACCTGACTGTTATATTAACATTGTTTGCCCCGACTTAACTGATCTGATGCCAAACCACGTTCGGGCAGTAAAAAAAACTCTTTTTTTTCGTTTAATGGAATATAGGGGATAGTTTAGACCTTTATAGAATATAGGAGAATATAGGATAAAATCGGTTGTTTAGACCTTTATAGAATATAGGGTAAAATCGGTTGTTTAGACCTTTATAGAATATAGGAGAATATAGGATAAAATCGGTTGTTTAGACCTTTATAGAATATAGGAGAATATAGGATAAAATCGGTTGTTTAGACCTTTATAGAATATCATAAACGAATGTATGATAAGAAAGGGGGGCAGCTGGCGCACTGAACGCGGAATTGTATTATAATATCAAATTTGCTTAGTGTAAAGTATGAGTTCAGTGATAATAAAATTAGGCGTGATGATGATGGTGATGATATAGTTATTATATCACCTAGATGTCCACGTAAAATATGTTCAGAGATTAATGCCGTTTCTAGAGTGATATTATGTTCATCTTTTGTCCAGCAGACTTAGATATGTTTATGAATATACAAACTACACTGTTTAATGCATTTTTTTTTCAGCTTGATTATAGTATACTGGTTTTTACTTTCATAAACATGTTTCTCAGAAACAACACGATATCCGTACAGTATGTACTCTTAAAATCGTGGGAAAAGAGAACGTTAAGCGTTGACATGTTTTTTTACTGAGTCTTAGGAAAGCTACACTAAATGGCGTTAGGTATGAAGGTAACACAGAATAATATCGCATTGAACATCTTTTATAAAGATGAAGGATTGCGTTAACCAGAAGAATGGGTAAATGTAAAATGTGATATTTTTCAGAAAAAAATATGAGAAAGATACAAGAAACTTTCTTTCTCAGTCCGCTTTTTTTGCAAGAAAATATGTTACATTCGTATTCGTAGTAGGTTAACCGTTTTCATTTTTCTTTTTTTTTTAAAGTATCACGTTATGTACCCGTTTAATTGATGGTGCCAACATATAAAAAGTTTGTCTCCTACTTTTTTAGAGGATCGTATGTTTACATTACCTAATACATGTAAATGTGTGTTCTCTATTGGACTAAATATTTGATGATACATGTATATGATTTATGTAATTGGAGAGATAAAATAGTGGGGACACAATACATCTCTCTTGTTTTATACGGATACAACTTGAACAATGTTAAGTTTTATCGAGTTTTGCTTATTTTGTTTTTGTTAATAAATATTAATAAGCATCTATGTATTTTTCAATAATTGCGTTCTAGATGTGTATTTGCGCTTATTTTGTTCCTGAATTAGTTGTTGCAATATAGATGTAATGATTTGTAATGTAATATAAACGTCACCGTTTTCAATAACAATGTGTTTTGTGTTCCGCGAAAAAAATCAAAATTGTGAACATTGCAGTTATATCACGTTTCTTATATGTATTTGTATCTGTCTTGAAGATTAAAACCCTTTAAGTGTTTATTCGGTTAGCAAGAAAATAACAGATAAACGCATTTTTTTTTCATTGTGCATGTGGATATCAAATTTGAATTATATAAAAATGTCTGCAGCAATGTCTTTTTGGTTTGTTTTTATTACTATTTGTTGGTCATGTGGGATTAAAAATGTTCTGGTATTCTAGTCGACCAGTTACACAAGGCTTAATGAAAAAGTTTGGCTTTGAAATATGAACAAATTATAAAAAAAAAAAAATGTCTTAATTTGGCGTACTTTAATCTCGAACAATAACGATGTACGTAATCGTTTACCTATTGATTAGTCTAAAGGATAGAATTTTAGACGCACGTGTATATTGTCATTTTGTTGTGTTCAGATATCCTAAGGTTGATATTATTTGAATACGTTTACCCTCCACTCATCACAATAATGATCTTATAATGATCTTAACCATCACCAAAAAACAACAACAGCATAAGAAGCATCAAAATCATCATTTTCCTACTTCTCTTATCACTATATAATATACAGTAAAAAAAAAAAAAAAAAAAAAAAAAAACTAATTACCTTACTATTGACGCCCGCGTCTGTCATGTCTTATTTAATTTGGTAGGTTGAAACGAAAACTGATGTAATAACACCAAATATTTATTCATAGAACGAGCTTAGTCAGCTATAAATTGAAACTAAGGCGAACTAGAATATATAAAGACTTATCGTATGAAAAACAAGTATAGTTCTGCTGTGAATATACATGTAGATCTGCCAATATGCATTCATGAATGCATGAATTATTGAGTCATGTTAGACTAATCCATCTAAGGCTTACGCCTACAGGTTTACATCATAACGCTTGTTACGACAAAATCCTTGACATCGCCGTTTAGTCTGTACCACATAGACGGAAGTTATGAGGTCAACCTAAATATCAATTCAGATGTATTTGTGAATTAACATATCTGATATTAAGATAATACAATTAGAAAGCGTTTGGGAATAGAGAACCTTCTATGGACCTGAAAACATTCAATCACCGAAGGGAAACAAACAATATTTGAAGTTCAAACATCGCTCAAATAAATCAGCAACATACTAGTTGCTGCTAGGACACAACAACTAAAAGCCGATTAAAGTTTGTCCACTTGCTCTATGCATATTCGTCTGCCTTTAAGTATTTTTGGTTTTATTTCTACATGAATAAAAGGAAGGAAGATTGAAACATGTATGCCTGCAATTCGTGTAAATAAGTTAAATCCATTTATACGACGATGCAAATAGATTTACTGTATATACGCGAGCTGGCGTTTGAACTTTGTAATATTAAGTTGAGACTATGGAGATACATGGTTGACTTCATCTTTATGTCTCTTATCCCAACCCCGATCTCTCTCTCTCTCTCTCTCTCTCTCTCTCTCTCTCTCTCTATGATCTCTCACGAGTATTTATTTATTTCATAAAAAATAAGAAACGAGTTATATTGTTTTCAGAAGTCTTCTATCGAATATCATATCGTTTTATTTATAAAACAGTTAAAGATTATTTTGTCGAATAACCCCAACACGCACATTTGCCTGTCATCTGTGTCATCTGTGTCTGCTGACTATTTCTACTAAAAATAATACAATTTTAAATCATAATAATACGAATGAATACTCACTTATAACCTGTTTACGTCCCCTTCTCGAATACCCGTTGATTCACATACAAACACAATGGTCATCAAAACAGTTTCACAAAACGAGAGTTTTATTTCAAGTGTAATCGATAATATCTATTTATTCAAGCTATTAAGATTACGCTGACGTTCAGGAACGATGCCGGAAGTTGTGGATAAACAATATCAGGTTATGTGCGTCTCTTACTCTCTATACGGGTATTATATAGTCTTGATACGGTTCGTCGACCTTGTAACTTGATTGGATGGCTTTTTTTAAGAGACATGGTAATCATGTTCATTTTTTTTATTTGCTCTAAAAAATATATCCTGTAAAAATGCTAGTCATATGTCATGTTGATCGAAATTAGTTTCAGAAGATCAATCTTATAATATTATGGTAACTATATTTCCTGAAAACTTAATTTTACATGTTTCTGTCTGCGTTTTATATTCATTTGGATAAACACCATTAAATATTTCGGATTGATTTTTTATCAAGCTGACCACTTAAAGTGCGTGCCTGATATGAATCCTCATTTTTAAAATAAAATGATATATCATATAACATATAAAATGTATACTTTATTTCGATAATTTATTCCGTCTTTTAGTTGTAATAATCAAATGATGTCGTTGTTAGCTTATTAACTTAATTTTACATGAGCATCTTTAGGAGACGTATAGAACACAGTTGTAAAATGTTTTACGTATGTTAATTTAAAAAAAAATACTGAAGCTTATTAAAATTTGGGTAGTATAAAGTTACATAAATTCTGTTTCCTGATATCGTGTTTAATTGTTTATCTAAGGACATCAATGCATATATGCAATTTACTTTTTTTCTCTCTATCCCCCCCCCTTTTTTTTTGGGGGGGGGGGTCAAGTTTAATGTCGGAGTCCCGGTGCCTTTATTCGCGAATATTTATCCCAACGAAATTGCTTTATTTACAGTATCTACAAAATTAAATTTCAGGGAAAAGAAAAGATATTATCAAAGTATTTATATCTCATGATCGATTTTTAGAGACACTATCTATGCAGTAGATAGGTAATAGTTTAATACTGAAAAAAAGGAAGAATTATTATTTAATGTGTAGTGATTAAAGGGGTGGATAGAATTGAAAGTTGCATAAGGAAGTTAACATATTTCAGTGTATACCTTTTAAATCACGTGCAAAAAAAGCATGTATATCCATTTTATGATGATATTGAATACAAAGGGCCATTTCTTCCACTCTTAAGACATATTCGAGTCCCAATAGGAGGTTTTTCTTCTCTTTTTTTGGAAAGAATGAGTAACTGCATTTATTTTTTGTTTGTATTTTAGTCAAGTGTATAACACCTTAAACAGTGCCTGCGAATCAATTAGGATTCTATGTTAATTCATTTGGATAATTGTTTACCTCGACGCTTTACACGAATTCAATTTTCTTTTCTCGGATCATTTCTGCAATACAATATCATTTGCCGTATTCGACATGAAAAGGGTATAATGAAATCACATAGCTTTTTTTTTGGGGGGGGGGGTGTAACTTTGAAAGTTTAAATCAAGGTCGCATGTTTAATCTTTTTCAACAGTAAGAGTGTATGTGATTAAGCGTGTCAGAGTAGGGTCACAACATTGTCTCCCACTTTTTATTCACCATTATCTTCTTTTACTTTGATAGTTGTCCGTAACATTGCATTTAAATGTTTTGATATGCATATGTTCATCATCATAATTTCTGAATTTTGTTGCAGCCTCTGTAGGCACATTTATGCGGCAAATCTCAGCGATTTAGAAATCATGACTTGGTAAAACTTTATTTTAAAATCAATGCTGAAACATACCCCTGTTATTTCAAATCCTATATTATATATATATAGTGTGGAGTACTTTTTGAGGTTAAGGCTAGAGTATCAATTTTAGCTTCCTTATTGTCTTTGTCCTTGTATCTCAAACTAGGTTTTATACAAACAATAATAAGGAAGGTAATATCCACGATTATCAGAAAGCGCTACATTAAGGTTTCATTCGTTGATACGAATGATAGGACTTTCTGCAACATTTTGAAATGTAAAGATTAATACCGTTAGAAAGAATATATATTATATTTCCTACCTTTTACTTTTTTTTCGTATGGACTTCTCATGCAGGAACTTTGTGAAGTAAGCCATATGTCGAAAATAAATAAATCTTTATTTTGATATCGCTTTCTTATAACTTGACCAATTTTAATTGTTTTGTTGTTGTTGTTGTTGTAATGGGGTTTACCGTCACTGCGATAGTATTTCAATCATATAGCGACGTCCAGCTAATTACAGGTGGAGGAAGACCCGATACACAGAGATACGCGGATATAACCACCGACCTACCGCAAGCCAGCTGGAAGGCTTCCTCACATGAAAAATCCGAAGTCCCTACCGGAATTCGAACCCACAGCGGTGAGGGGCTGAGAGATTCCAAGTTTAGCATTCTAGGTACCAAAATAAATGTCCTGAAAATCCCTACAATTCAACTGAATTTGGGTCTAGTTTTATAGGTTTTCAAAATATAAGCAATTAAACTACATATTAATTCTGCATATCAAAATTCTTTTTTTTTTAATTTCGTGTACAGTCGCGGGAATAAAACCGTAAATGCTACTATGAAATAGATTCGTCGACGCGTGTAGCCTCGTGAGTTAAATTTCAATAATGCTTGTACATACGATGGAGACGACTGTATTCGTTATAGTGTTTATTAAGAGAGAATTTAACAGTTAAGAAGCCAGAATGAGCGTAGCGAGTGACGGCTTCTTAACTGCTTAATTCTCTCTTAGTGTTTAAAATTATATTTTGTCCAATGAAATCATTCCATTTTTTTCAAAATTTTGTCTCCATTTAATTCATTTAATCGGCATTAACTTGTCACTAAACACTATTCCGCTAAATCAACTGATCAATTTAAAACCTGCTTCAAACACCTTCACTGCGCATGTGCGTCAAGATGTGTCGAGAAGCGGAGCTTTATGTGTTCACCAAAATAGACTAAGACCACAATTACCTGCCCTTGGTTACCGGATGTTCCTACACAGAAAAAAGTGACCCTATTTAATGCTGAATTAAGGTGAGATTTTGACTGAAAGACATGTAATAAAGGATTGAATTCTATAGAACAGTTAAAATAGTCATAACATGCCCAATTTGGAGGCCTTATTGCACAACAATCTTAATAGTTTAGCATTACCGAGGGGGGGGGGGGGGGGGGGGATTTTTGAGAAAATTGGCATGAAATGGCCGACCGGTGCACTAAATTCATACGCATGTCATTTGGCCTTAAATAGGTCAAAAAGTAGTCGGGTGACTCCATGTTTAAAATGTACAGAATTATTTCTCTTGAATAGATCTATCTAATGAGGGTAAGTTTGGATGCCAATGTCCCTTACAGCACGCATGTGTAACGTGTTACAGGGATTTTTGATGTGAACGCATGAACATCGACAAAAAATAATACACAGCAACCATAGAGAACAAACATTTACTCACCAGCATTCTGATTAATCCAAAATAACAAAAGAACTCTGTCCTTCCGCTTAGTTTAGTTTAAACATGTATTATTGCCTAAGTAATGGTGATACAACATTGAAGATTTAAAAAATAAGTAAGAGGTTTGACCACAAGTTCTAACAACATTAGTATCGGTCATCGCTTTAAAGACACTTGTGTAATTTCAATGTCTACACATGTTAACACAGAATGGGCAATATATAACTAATTACTAAACAAAGCGATTAAGTAAATATCCGATTAAATAAATTCAAATTGAAAAATGTATATAAATAATGAGAAGAGAAGAAAAAAAAACACTAACAAACAAGGTTACTTAAATAAATAAAAAAATAATAATGTCCAAAACACAATATATAGAGGTGCAGATATATGAACCTTTCTAAACAGTATCTTTTATTCAAATTTCAATCACCACTTTTTTGCCGAAGAGATCAAAGTCGGCTTCCGGTTCAATGCTCATTTGGAGCGTAGATATACACAGCTAGAGCGACGCATTGACCTTTGACATAACATGTTACATGTCACGTGATGTAATTCACGCCGGGAACAGGTTGATAGGGCGGAGTCTCAAAAATCAATACAATATTTGGAATGTGCGACTGCGTTAAATTTCAAAATATAATTCCAAACACTAAGTAGGTTAATGTTATTTAGTAAGCATTAAGTCCATTAAATCGGTCGCGCGGCTTGCCGCGCCACACCGATTTAATTTCATTAATGCTTACTAAAAAAAACACTAACCTATACTTAATTAACACTGACTAACTTAGAGTTTGCCCCGCCCTATTACTACGTTATGCTGCTATATTAGAAGATGGTACCATATAATTGTTACGTCAGCGTGTTGTTAAAGTATTCACGCACGTGCACGTGCTTTCCAAATATGGATGTAACACATAAATTTCGCGCATTTTTTGACCGTCGGCTCATTTCTTTTTCAGATTTCAATCAATTTATGTGATGGCTGTTTTTTTATTTATTTATCTTGTTTTAATTAGTTGAGAAATCAGAAAATATCAACTGATTGACATTAAGGAAAGAACGAAATATGTAAAAAATAATCATTTAAAAAAGTCGGTGTCAGCGGATGATACCAAGGCTAGGAATACCCCGGAAATACCAAATCAAACGAGATAACACATGATCTGTAAGTTGTTTAAAAACGTTATATCAATTATTTCAATTCTTGTATTTACCAAATTCGTAAATATAGGTACTGGTATAGCTCCCTTGGTTAGCGCTCAGCTTAATAAGGGTAGTTCCAGGACTGATGGCCCGGTGTCCGGTTAATATGACTGGGTGTGGTATCATGCCAAATGTCTACGACGTGATACTGTGCAGTGTGACAACACTACATTTGTCTCAAGTAGACATTGTCTCAAAAAGACTTAAATACTGTCGGTGGACGTTAAACCTAATAAACTAAACTTGTATTTTAGTATTTAATTTAGCATCTTTTTCTTTCCTTAGGAGTCCCTTTGCAAAAAAATATTTCCGAAACTCCTCATTCTTATGTAAATGTTTATCTATAAACATGGTTATATAAGCAACTTTAATAAACGTTTACAAAAGACGTCAACATGCGCCAGTGTGCACACCTCGTGTGTAGTGATCGGTGTAGTAAACACTGCCATATATGATATCAGTTTGTTTGTTGGGTTTAACGTCCCACCGACAGTAATTCAGCCAGTCACGATGTCTACTTCATGCGGGTATAGGACTACCACACTGCAGTATCACGCCGTAGACATATGGCATGATACCACACCCAGTCACATCATCCTGATACTGCGCTAACCAGTCCTGCAAATACCCTTATATGCTGAGCGCCAAGCAAGGGAGCTCCATTTTTTACGACTTTGGTATGTCGGGTCGGGAATCGAACCCACGACCTTCCGCTCCCGAGGCGGACGCTCTAACCACTCGGCCACCGGAAAAGGTACGCTTGTTTTAGCTAGTAATATCAATATGATATAAGTTAAAAGGTTTTTTGCAATTTATATGACTAATACATAGCTGTAAACTTACATATTTTCCGAAAATGCTTCAATTTAACGTGAAAGCGAAAGTAGGATATTTCTCGAAAATTCTCACACTTGGTTTAAAATTTCGTATTTTTGATGTAACTTCCTTATATTTTAATCAATTTTAAAACTCTAGGTACCAAAATAATCGTCTTAAAATTCTCTACATCTCATTTGCTTAAGATGTGGACTTTTTTCTAATGCGCTTTGATCATCTAAAACTAAATATCATCTGAAAGGTCTTTCTAAGCACTACAAATTATACGCATAGTGTCTCGATAGAATATTTACCGTTTTTTGAGATATTTAAGGCCGAAGAAAAAGCCGATAATTGATATATGACCTTGACCTTTGGGATTTGCCGGAAACGAAAGTGACATGGCTCCATAGAATCTAATACTGCATCTTCAGACAAAATTTCAAGCAAATCATACAAAAAATGAAGCCTACAGGGCTTAAAAACCGTTAAGTTTTAATACGAAAGTTTTATTTGCATTATGACGTCATGTGACGTCATATGACGTTCATCTTTTTAGAATATAAAGAAAACCTAGAGAATAATATTCAGTCCAAATATCAGCTTCCTAGCTCTATTGGAAGCGATTTATACGCATTTGAAATTTGACGTCATTAGTTCGAATCTTAGATTCGCCATAAAACTTTTGCCTTTTCGAATTTGGTAAAACGGACACCGGGATGCACAACTAGAGCCTAACATACACATTCTGTGAAATTTTGATGAAAATCGGTCCAGCAATAATGGCTGTAGACCGCGTACAAACTTTTTAACCTGACGTCAAATCTGACGTTATTTGACGTCATATGAATATGAAATTCATTGCATCCGAAAGCTCATGGTTTGAAATATATGCCATAAAATTTTCATTGTTCTGAGTCAATGGCAACACCTCGAAATTAACACAAATATAAGAGGAAGAAAATAAGAATAAGAAGAAGAAGAAGAAGAAGAATAACTAGATGTCATTCGTCTAAACGAATGATAGGACTTTCTGCAACCTGTGTTAATGCAAAAAGCAGGAGATAGAAGTTTCATGTAATGACTCACCTCTGGTAGTATTTCATGTTCATGCTGAACAATTGACATTATTTTCCACGAAAAATAAGACTTTAGTTACGAAGAAAATCGAAATTTCAGCATCTGAAGCCTGTGTCATTAAATTTTCATAGCCCTTCGAAAATTTCAACATAAAGAAATAATCCAGTAAATATTAGAAATACATTATCATATAATGAAGTCACGTGACGTCATATGACATTAATTTTCATAAAATCGTTAAGACTCCCAGAGACCTATATACTGACCTAATATCAACTTTCTATTTCAAAAAGGACCGATTTTATAAGCATTTGAAAATTTACGACCTTGTTTGAATATTGGAATCGCTATAGAACCTTGGACTTTTCGAATTTTGAAAAACGGACAACGGGATGCACAACTAGAAATTAATATACACATTCTGTGAAAATTTGATAAATATCGGTTCATCATAATGGCTGTAGACTGCGTACAAACTTTAGTAGCATATGTCAGTTGTGACGTCATATGACGTCATAACATATGAAATTCATAGAAATAAAAATTTCCTCATGTGACTAATAAGCCATAAAAATTTTCATCGTCCTAGGTTATTGCAACATAGAAAAATAATCGTTTACTAAGGAAGAAAAAAGAATTATAAATAATAAATATATGTAAAATGACGTCACGTGACGTCATATGACGTTTATTTTCTCATAATTGTTAGACACCCAGAGACCTACTAACTGACAAAATTTCAACTTTCTATCTCAAATAGGACAGTTTTTATAAGCATTTAAAAATTACGTCCTTGGTTCGAATCTTGGATCCGCCATAGATGCTTGGACTTTTCGAATGTTAAAAAAACGGACACCGGTATACACAATAAGAACGATATATACACATTCTGTGAAAATTTGATGAAAATCGGCCCATTAATAATGGCTCTGGACCGTGTACAAACTTTCGTAGTCAATTTCAAATGTGACGTCATATGACGTCATAGGCTTCTGAAAATCATCGAAATCGAAATTTCAGCATCTGAATCATTGTTACGTCACGTAACATCATATGACGTTTATTTTCACAAAATCTTTAAGACTCTTAGAGACCTATATACTGACCAAATATCACTTTTCTATCTCAAATAGGACCGATTTTATAAGCATTTAAAAATTTACGACCTCGGTTCGAATCTTGAATTCGCTATAGAACCATTGACTTTTCGGATTTTGAAAATGGACACCGAGATGCACAACTAAAACTTAATATACACATTCTGTGAAAGTTTGATGAAAATCAGCCCTTTAATAATGGCTCTGGACCGTGTACAAACTTTCGTAGTCAATTTCAAATGTGACGTCATATGACGTCATAGGCTTCTGAAAATCATTGAAATCGAAATTTCAGCATCTGAAGCATGCGGCATAAAATTTTCATTGCCCTTCAAAAATTTCAACATATAGAAACAATCTTGTTAGAATTAGAAATTCATTATCATATAATGACGTCACGTGACATCATATGACATTTATTTTCACAAAATGTTTAAGACCAGAGTTTCCCAGAGACCTATATACTGACCTAATATCATCTTTCTATCTCAAATAGGACCGATTTTATAAGAATTTGAAAATTTACGACCTTGGTTCGAATCTTGGAATCGATATAGAACCTTGGACTTTTCGAATTTTGAAAAACGGACACCGGGATGCACAACTAGAACTTAATATACACATTCTGTGAAAGTTTGATGAAAATCGGTTCACAAACAATGGCTGTAGACTGCGTACAAACTTTTGTAGCATATTTCAAATGTGACGTCATATGACGTCATAGGCATATGAAAATTATAGAAATCAAAATTTCAGCGTTTGAAGCATGTGTCTTTAAATTTTCATTGCCCTTCGACAATTTCAACATATAGAAAATTCTTGTTAATATTAGAAATACATTATCATATAATGACGTCACATGACGTCATATGACATTTATTTTCACAAAATATTTAAAACTTCTAGAGACCTATATACTGACAAAATATCAACTTTCTTTCTTAAATAGGACAGATTTTATAAGCATTTAAAAATTTACGACCTTGGTTCGAATCTTGATTCGCTATAGAACCATGGACTTTTCGAATTTTGAAAAACGGACACTGGGATGCACAACTAGAGCCTAAACATACACATTCTGTGAAATGTTGATGAAAATCGGTCCAGAAATAATGGCTGTAGACCGTTTACAAACTTTTTCACGTGACGTCAAATCTGACGTTGTATGATGTCATATGAATATGAAATTCAATGCATCCGAAAGCTCTGGGTTGAAATACATGCCATAAAATTCTGATTGTTCCGGCCAATGGCAACACATCGAAATTAACACAAATATAAGAGGAAAAAAAAAGAATAATAACTAGATTTCATTCGTTGATACAATGATAGACTTTCTGCTAACATTGAAAAATATAAATATTAATACCGTTAGAAAGAATATATATAAATTCCCTACCTTTTACTTTTTTTTTTGGTATGGACTTCTCATACATGAACTTTTTGAAATAAGCAATGGCAAAATTACATGTAGATTTTTGTCTCTGCTGTGCCCACTATACAATTCATGCAAGCAAGACAGATGCAAGAAATAGAATTAATAATAGTTACCTTGCCTGATCCAAAATGTTTTTCTTTAGTCTTTAGTCTTGTTGATGAGAAAATGAAACTTTCACTCTGCATCACCACCCTGACTATAACATCCTTATAAAATGTATTATAAAGTTATCGCGGGATCCCATATTTTGCCATATTTTCACTATTTCCGTTACCATAGCAACCACAATTTTAGTCAAAGAAAAAAAATAAAATGATGTGCATAATCTACATATTGCCCACTAGTCATAAACCAAGTTTCATCAAGTTAGCCTTGCTTAGTTATAAAGTTATCATGGGATCCCATTTTGCCATATTTTCACTATTTCCATTAACATAGCAACAACAATTTTAGTTGAAGAACAAAATAAAACAACGTGCATAATCGACACATTGCCACTAGTCATATACCAAGTTTCATCAAGTTAGCTTGCTTAGTTAAAAGTTATCGCGGGATCCCATTTTTTTGCCATATTTTCACTATTTCCGTTACCATAGCAACCACAAATTTAGTCGAATAAAAAAAAATAAAAACAATGTGCATAATCACACATTGCCAACTGTCATATACCAAGTTTTCATCAAGTTAGCTTGCTTAGTTATAAAGTTATCGCGGGATCCCATTTTTGCCATATTTTCACTATTTCCGTTACCATAGCAACCACAATTTTTTAATCGAAGAACAAAAATAAAACGACGTTCATAATCGACACGTTGCCATCTAGTCATAAACCAAGTTTCATCAAGTTAGCTTGCTTAGTTTATTAAGTTATGCGGGATCCAATTTGAGCGGACAGACAGACGACGGACAGACGGAGGGCAAACCTAAGTTCCCCTCCGGTGAACTCCGGTAGGGACTAATAAATCTTTATTTGATATCGCTTTCTTATAACTTGACCAATTTTTACTATTCTAGTACCAAAATAAATGGCCTGAAATTCCATTGTAGCAATATTTGGTTCTAGTTTTATAGGTATTCAAAAAATAAACAATAAAACTTAAACCTCTTAATTCTGCATATCAAAATCTTTTTTTACTTCGTGTACAGACGCGGGAATGAAATATAAATGCTCCATGGCAATAGAATCGTCGACGCGTGTAGCCTCGTTGAGTAAAATTCAAATAACGCTTTACATACGATCAGACGACTGTATTACACAAAGTTACAAAATTTTGCGCTTTTAAGCTAATGCCTAGGCACACATTCAGATTTTACTGCCGTCCTTGATAGGACCATTCCCGATTAAAATGTGTCAAAATTCTGGATACAAGATCCTGTATTCGTGCTGAAATTCAAACTTTTTTTATCAAAATTTGTAAAACATTTATTTAATCACGACAACAATCATATTGTTCAGGAGGCGTCCCGATCCAGCCGTTTCCAGTAAGAATCGTCCCGATTATCCCGTCTCAATCCGATTCTGATCCGATACAGCAAATCTGTCACGACATAGTCACGATTGTAATCCGACTAGACAAAATCGGCTGAGTTTCCCGAATGTTACGGACGCACCTAACTGTCAGGAGTGCTTTGGCCGACCTCTCCGGACCATTCCCGATCCGTAGAACTCTGTTACGAACATATACGACGAGTTCAACAATGATAGAACATTGAGGATAGTAATCCGACTTTTTTCGCTTTTCGTGTCGTAGCGCTGTCTGATCTCAAACGGGAACCATAATCGCACTGGTGTGAACGCCGCATTACAGACAAATTAGCTTGCAGCGTCTGAACGGATGACATTTGTTGATCATTTTTGTTTCAAACGCTACACTTATACACGCTCATGGTATCTCAACTGCAATTAAATTACATTGTACTATAACATATATTTTCACATAGGTTATCATTTATCATAAATTTGGAATATAGCTTGTACAACATTTATCGATAATGCAACAATAAAGTCGGGAAATTGCAATGTTTCAACAACGGTCTAAATGACAGTGTTCAAAACGCTCAAAGGATTATGGGTAACGAATGCTGCAACTGAATTCATAAGTTACGTAAATAAAATGATTTGACAAAACATTAAATCATTGTCAACACTTGTTTAGTTTGTTTGTTTGTTTGTTGGGTTTAACGTCCCACCGACATAATTTCAGTCATTTGGAGACGATGTCTACTTAATGCAGTTATAGTGCTGCCACACTGCAGTATCAGTCGTAGACATGTGGGCATGATACCACACCCATCACATTATCCTGATACCAGGCCCAACCAGTCCTGCAACTACCCTTATATGCTAAGTGTCAAGCAAGGGAGCTATAACAGACCATTTTTTAACGACTTTGGTATCGAACCCACGACCTCCCGCTCCCGAGGCGGACGCTCTAAAACACTCGCCACCGGGAACGGTACACCTTTTAAGCTAGTAAATATCAATATGATATAAGTAAAAAGTTTTTTTTTCAATTTATATGACTAATACATATCTGTAAACTTACATTTTCCGAAAATGTTTCAATTAAGATGAAAGCGAAAGTAGGATAATTTATGAAAATTTTTACAATGGCTTTAAAATTCGTATTTTTTATGTAACTTCCTATTTCTTGATCAATTTCAAAACTCAAGGTGCCAAAATAATCGTCTTAAAATTCTCTACATCTCACTTGCTTAATGTAAGCACATATTTCTAATGATTCTTAAGATATAAGCCGGAAAACTCTTGACATGACGGCAGAATCGCAGAAATTCTATATGTTTGAATTCTTATTTTTGATGTAACTTCCTTATACTTTTATCAATTTCAAACTTAAGGTACCAAAATAATCGTCTTAAAAATTCTCTACTCTCATTCGCTTAATAGTTGACTTATTTAATATGGGTTTTTAAGATAAAGCCGTGAAACTCTTACATAACGAAAAAATCGCTGAAATTTCTACATGTTTTAAATTCTTATTTTGATGTTACTTCCTTATACTTGGATCAATTTCAAAAACTTTAGGTACCAAAGAAATCGTCTTAAAATTCTCACATTTCACACCTTTATCTATAGGAAATTTTTAATATTTTTTGAGATACAAGCTCTTAAACCTCTTGAAAAATGAAAATTCACCAAAGCTATATGCACGAATTTCGTTTTTTTTTTTCCATTCTTCCAATGAACTTAGGTCAATCATTAAACTTTAAGCATCAAAGAACGCTAAACATTGCTCTACAAATAATATCATCATCAAATTTTCAAAAATCAAAGGTTTTCGAGATATAAACTGTTAAAACACACTGAGGTTACCGAATTTTTGTTTTTCCTTTTCCGCCATAACTCAACCGATTCAATCCCGATCATCAAAAACTAAATATCATCTGAAAGGTCTTTCTAAGCACTACAAATTAATACAGCATAATGTCTCGATAGAAATTTTTTTTCCGTTTTGAGATATTTAAGGCCGAAGAAAAACCCGATAATTGATATAATACCTTGACCTTGGGATTTTCCAGAAACGGAAGTAACAGGCTCCTAAAATCTAATACTACATCATCAGACAAAATTTTCAAGCAAATCATACAAAAAATAAAGCCTACAGGGATTAAAACCGTTAAGTTTTAATACGAAAGTTTTAATAGCATAATGACGTCAGTGACGTCATTTGGTGTTTCATCTTTTTCAGAATATAAAGAAGACCTATAGACTAAATTCAATCCAAATCTCAGCTTTCTAGCTTTTCTGGAAGCTAATTTTAACGCATTTGAAATTTGACGTCATTATTCGAATCTTGATTCGCCATAAAACATTTGCCTTTTCAAATTGGAAAAACGGACAACCAGATGCACAACTAGAGCCTAACAATACACATCTGTGAAATTTGATAACAATCGATCTAGAAATAATGGCTGTAGACCCGCGTACAAACTTTTCACCCGACGTCCAAATCTGACTTTATATGACGTCGTATGAATATAAAATTCATTGCATCCGAAAGGTCATGGTTTGAAATATATGCCATAAATTTCATTGTTCTGAGTCAATGGCAACACCTCGAAATTAACACAAATATAAGAGGAAGAAAAAAAGAATAATAAGAAAAGAAGAAGAAGAATAAAAAAAAAACCTACAAACCCAATAATGACTTTCTGCCTGAGCAAAAGTCCTAATAAGAAGAAGAAGAACTAGATGTCATTCGTGAAAACGAATGATAGGACTTCTGCAAGCTGTGTTAAGCAAAAAGCAGGAATAGAAGTTTCATGTAAATGACTCACCCTGGAAGTATTTCATGTTCATGCGAACAATTGACAATATATTCCGAAATTAGTGCAAATGATAAGAACTAAGTATTAGTTTGTGACGTCCACATGACGTCATATTATATCATAACTCTAAACATATGTAGAAATTCTGCAGAACTGCAAACTGTTTAAGTTTCAACTTTCACCTCATCCTGAAGCTCTCTAATCCTAAATGAAATTTTCGTCCAATGTTCGAATCTTATTTCAGCCACAGAACTTCGGTCTTTCGGAATTTCGATTAGCTGACAGGATATGCACACCTAACTTTCAAGATGTACCATCTGTGAAATTTTGAGAAATCCGACCATAAATGACGGCTGTAGAGCGTGAACACCATTTTTCACTATATTTAGCTCTGAACGTCACATGACGTCATAGTGGCTAAAGATGCTTTTGTTCAAAAGGGCATATTTTATTGTCATAACTCTGAAATTTTCGTTATTCTGAACAACTGGCATCATGTCAAAATCATTGCCCAAATATGAAAATTAAGAAGTATGCTTATGACGTCACAAGACGTCATATGACGTCAAGACTCAAGATATAGTAGAAATTCTGCAGAACTGCAAACTGTGTAAGTTTCAACTTCTATCTCACCCTGAAGCTCTTTAATCCTAAAATGAAATTATCGGTCCTATGTTCGAAATCTAATTTCAGCCACAGAACTTCGGTCTTTGGGAATTTCGGTTAGTTGACAGGAATATGCCACCTGAGTTTCAAAATGTAACCATCTGTGAAAATTTGAAGAAAATCCGACCAATAAATGACGGCTGTAGAGCGTAAACAACCAGTTTTACACTATTTTTTGCTGTGACGTCATGTAACGTCATAGGTGCTGAAGATGCTTTTTCTCAAAAGCGCATACTTTAGCTTTCATAACTCTGAAATTTTCGTTATTCTGAACAACTGGCATCATGTCAAAATCATTGCCCAAATATGAAAATTAAGAAGTACTTATGACGTCACAAACGTCATATGACGTCCAAGACTCAAGATATATGTAGAAATTCTCAGAACTGCAAACTGTGTAAGTTTCAACTTTCTATCTCACCCTGAAGCTCTTTAACCAAAATGAAATTATCGTCCTATGTTCGAATCTTATTTCAGCCACAGAACTTCGGTCTTTGGGAATTTCGGTTAGTTGACAGGAATATGCACACCTGATTTCAAAATGTACCACTGTGAAAATTTGAAGAAAATCCGACCATAAATGACGGCTGTAGAGCGTAAAAAAACCATTTTTCAACTATTTTTTTGCGTGACGTCATGTAACGTCATAGGGTGCGAAGATGCTTTTCTTCAAAAGCGCATACTTATCTTTCATAACTCTGAAATTTACATTATTCTGAACAACTGGCATCATGTCGAAATCATTGCCCAAATATTAAAATTAAGAAGTATGCTTATGACGTCACATGACTTCATAAGACGTCACGACCTCAAAATTTTTGTAGAAATTCTGCAGAACTGCAAACTGTGTAAGTTTCAACTTTCCATCTCATCCTGAAGCTCTTTTATCCTAAAATGAAATTTTCGGTCCTATGTTCGAATCTTATTTAAGACACATAAATTCGGTCTTTCGGAATTTCGGTTAGCTCACAGGATATGAACACCTTTGATTCATGATGTACCATCTGTGAAAATTGAAGAAAATCCGACCATAAATGACGGCTGTAGAGCGCGAAACACCTTTTTTCACTATTTTTAGCTGTGACGGGTCACATGACGTCATAGGGTACGAAGATGCTTTTGTTTCAAAGCGCATACTTTCTTTTCATAACCTGAAATTTCATTATCTGAACAACGGCATCATGTCGAAATCAATTGCCCTAAAATGAAAATTAAGAATATGCTTATGACGTCACATGACTCATATGACGTCACGCCTCAAATATTTGTAGAAATTCTGCAAACTGCAAACGTGTAAGTTTCAACTTTCTATCTCATCCTGAAGCTCTTATTAATCCTAAAATGAAATTTTCCGTCCTAGTTCGAATCTTATTTCACCACAGAACTTCGGTCTTTCGGAATTTCGCTTAGCTGACAGGATATGCACACCTTTGATTCAAGATGTACCATCTGTAAAAATTTGAAGAAAATCCGACCATAAATGACGGCTGTAGAGCGCGAACAACATTTTTTCACTATTTTTTAGCTGTGACGTCATGTGACGTCATAGGTGTCGAAAATCATTGAAATCAAAATTTCCTCACGTACTAATAAGCCATAAAAATTTCATCGTCCTAGGACTATTGCAACATATAAAAATAACGTTTAGTTAGGAATAAGAAAAGAAATAATAATAATAACTAGATGTCATTCGTTTAAACGAATGATAGGACTTATCTGCAACATCTGCTTTAATATAGTATAAATAGAAGATGACATAATAGATAATCTGTCCAAATTGCAACTTTCTATCTCCTCTATTTCTATATAAAATAGCACAAATAGAACACATTCTGTGAATTTTAATAAAAGTCCGCCCATATCTTGCACATGTAGTTTACATACAACATTTTAACATGTCATAATGACATGAAAGAAAAATGAAACAGTGTTCAAATTTAAGTTTCTAACTTTCATCACACATAGAAATTTCATCACTCCAGCTCATTGTAACCTTGTTTAATTTTAGCCTCATTAGGAAGAAGTAATGAATATTTGTATAGTGCTATATCCTTTCGACACCTGTAACTAGTTAATCGTATTTAGCGATTTGGCGTGTTTGGCTTCCGTATTTTGCCATAAATTCCTGGAATTTCGAACTATGGTGATATTTTGAAAGGTAACATCCCAGCCTACAAACTGATGCAATATGAATATCGTTAGCATAACAATGCATTTTTTAGATGGTAAAAAAGTGGGGCTGCGTGTGAATTTTTCAAGGCTTTGCAAACTGCTCGCTAGCTACATAGTGTTGCAAATACGTTTTTTGTCTTGTGCCGTTGTACATGTATTAACTTCAATGCTTATTTTGGAAAACAGTCAACATTCGACAAAAAAACAACAACAAAAAAAAAAAAAAAAAATCAAGATATAGCCCATCAATTGCAATTTGATTTTTTTTTTTTTTTTTTTTTTTTTTTTTTTTTTTTTTTTTTTAAGTCGTTGCGCAACTATTTTAGCTTGGTGACCCCTGCGCGTGACCTTTCCATATTTTTATGATGCCATGATTATGAAATATCTTATTCTCCATGTAACTTTCTTATATGAAGTCCAATTTCAATAAACTTGGTACCGTTAAAAGCTCTTAAAACATGCTACATTTTACATGCATAATGTATAAACTTATCTTCAGTCGTTTCTTCGAGATATTGACTGTTAAACCTCAAGAAAACAGCATATTATCAGCAAAATTAGCTTCATTTCATTTAGTTTTTTTGCTTATAACTTTGCATTGCGTAAACCAATTTTAATAAACTAAATATCTTTGGAAACGTCAATTATTCAGCTATAATTCGTATTCATACATATATTTACAAAAATCGATATTTATTGAGATATGGCTACATATATGCAGTAGGGGTGAAATCAAAATTTCCTCACGTGCCTAATAACCCATAAACAATTTCATCGTCCTAGGACTATTGCAACATATTAAAATAAGCGTTTAGTTAGGAAGAAGAAAAGAATAATAATAATAAACAATGACGTCACGTGACGTCATATGACGTTTATTTTCACATAATTGTTAAGACACCCAGAGACCTATTAACTGACAAAATTTCAACTTTCTATCTCAAATAGGACAGTTTTTATAAGCATTTAAATATTGACGTCATTGGTTCGAATCTTGGATCCGCCATATATGCTTGGACTTTTCGAATTTTGAAAAACGGACACACCGGTATACACAATAAGAACGTAATATACACATTCTGTGAAAATTTGATGAAAATCGTTCATAAACAATGGCTCTGGACCGCGTACAAACTTTTGTTTGCATATTTCAAGTGTGACGTCATATGACGTCATAGGCTTCTGAAATCTTTGAAATCGAAATTACAGCAAACTGAAGCATGCGGCATTAATTTTTCATTGCCCTTCATAAATTTCAAGATATAGAAATAATCGTGTTAGAATTAGAAATTCATTATCATATAATGACGTCACGTGACGTCATATGACATTTATTTTCACAAAATGTTTAAGACTCCCAGAGACCTATATAACTGACCCAATATCATCTTTCTATCTCAAATAGGACCGATTTATAAGAATTTGAAAATTTACGACCTTGGTTCGAATCTTGGAATCGCTATAGAACCTTGGACTTTTTCGAATTTTGAAAAACGGACACCGGGATGCACAACTAGAACTTAATATACACATTCTGTGAAAATTTGATGAAAATCGGTTCATAAACAATGGCTGTAGACCGCGTACAAACTTTTGTTGCATATTTCCAGTGTGACGTCATATGACGTCATAGGCATATGAAAATCATAGAAATCAAAATTTCAGCGTTGAAGCATGTGTCTTTAAATTTTCATTGCCTTTCGACAATTTCAACAAATAGAAATATTCTTGTTAATATAGAAATACATTATCATATAATGACGTCACGTGACGTCATATGAGAAATATTTTCACAAAATTTTTAAAACTTCTAGAGACCTATATACTGACTAAATATCAACTTTCTTCTTAAATAGGACAGATTTTATAAGCATTTAAAAATTTCCGACCTTGGTTCGAATCTTGGATTCGCTATAGAACCATGGACTTTTCGAATTTGAAAAAAAGGACACCGGGATGCACAACTAGAACTTAATATACACAATCTGTGAAAATTTGATGAAAATCGGTTCACAAACAATTGGGTGTAGACCGCGTACAAACTTTGTAGCATATTTCAAATGTGACGTCATATGACGTCATAGGCATATGAAAATCATAGAAATCAAAATTTCCTGATGTGGCTAATAAGTCATAAAATTTCATTGTCCTAGGGTATTGCAACATAGAAAAATAAGCGTTTAGTTAGGAAGAAAAAAAGAATAACTAGATGTCATTCGTTTAAACGAAAGATAGGACTTTCTGCAACATCTGCTTTATATAGTATGTATAGAAGATGACATAATAGTAATCTGTCCAAATTGCAACTTTCTATCTCCTCTATTCTATATAAAATAGCACAAATAGAAACACATTCTGTGAATTTTAATAAAAGTCCGCCCATATCTTGCACATGTAGTTACATACAACATTTATACTATGTCCCTATGACATGAAAGAAAAATGAAACATGTTCAAATGTAAGTTTCTAACTTTCATCACACATAGAATTTCATCACTCCAGCTCAGTTGTAACCTTGTTTAATTTTAGCCTCATTAGGAAGAAGTATTGAATATTTGTATAGTGCATAATCCTTCGACACCTGTAAACGTAGTTAATCGATTTAGCGATTTGGCGTGTTTGGGCTTCCGTAGTTTTGCCATAAATTCCTGGAATTTCGAACTATGGGTGATATTTTGAAAGGTAACATCCCAGCCTACAAACTGATGCAATATGAATATCGTTAGCATAACAATGCATTTTTAGATGGTCTAAAATGTGGGGCTGCGTGTGAATTTTTCAAGGCTTGCAAACTGCTCGCTAGCTACATAGTGTTGCAAATACGGATTTTGTCTGTGCCGTTGTACATGTATTAACTCAATACTTATTTTGGAAACAGTCAACATTCGACAAAAAAACAACAACAACAAAACAAAAACAAAAAAATCAATATATAGCCCATCAATTGCAATTTGATTTTTTTTTTTTTTTTTTTTTTTTTTTTTTTTTGTGTGGCAAGTATTTAAGTTGGTGACCCCTGCGCGGACCTTTCCATATTTTTATGATGCATGATTATGAAATATCTTATTTTCCATGTAACTTTCTTATATGAAGTCCAATTTCAATAACCTTGGTACAGTTAGAAAGCTCTTAAAACATGCTACATTTTATACGCATAATGTATAAACTTATCTTCAGTCGTTTCTGAGATATTGACTGTTAAACCTCAAGAAAACAGCATATTATCAGCAAAATTAGCTTCATTTCATTTAGTTTTCTTGCTTTTAACTTTGTATTGCGTAAACCAATTTAATAAACAAATTATTTGGAAACGTTCAATTATTCCAGCTATAATTCCTTATTCATACATAATTTTACAAAAATCGATATTTATTGAGATATGGCTACATATATGCAGTAGTGACATCAAAATTTCCTCACGTGCCTAATAACCCATAAAAAATTTTCATCGTCCTAGGACTATTGCAACATATTAAAATAAGCGTTAAGTTAGGAAGAAGAAAAGAAATAATAATAAACAAATGACGTCACGTGACGTCATATGACGTTTATTTTCACATAATTGTTAAGACACCCAGAGACCTACTAACTGACAAAATTTCAACTTTCTATCTCAAATAGGACAGTTTTTAATAAGCATTTAAAATTGACGTCATTGGTTCGAATCTTGGATCCGCCATATATGCTTTGACTTTCGAATTTTGAAAAACGGACAACGGTATACACAATAAGAACGTAATATACACATTCTGTGAAAATTTGATGAAAATCGGCCCATTAATAATGCTCTGGACCGTGTACAAACTTTTGTAGTCAATTTCAAATGTGACGTCATATGACGTCATAGGCTTCTGAAAACATTGAAATCAAAATTTCAGCGTCTGATTCATTTGTCATTAAATTTGCATTGTCCTTCGATAATTTCAACATATAGAAATACTCTTGTTAATATTTGAAATACATTTTCATTTATAGACGTCACGTGACGTCATATGACATTTATTTTTACAAAATGTATAAGACTCCGAGAGACCTATAAATTTTGACCAAATATCACTTTTCTATCTCAAAATAGGACCGATTTTATAAGCATTTAAAATGTTACGACCTTGGTTCGAATCTTGAATTCGCTATAGAACCATGGACTTTTCGAATTTGAAAAAAAGG
>CM037791.1:41908233-41929703 GCA_021229015.1 Solen grandis
AACAAATACACACAACTAGTATTAAAAACTAATGTACATAACTAATATACATACACCTATATACAATACATTTCACCAATGTATTTAATGATGTTTGATTTTAACAGAAAATTGTAAAACTTTTAAAACAAGTACAGCAATGTAATGTACAAATGAACATCATGCACGAAGCCAAGCACAAACATATATAACAAATATCGTTTTTACTTCTTAAGAAGACAAATAAGCAATCCTACAATTCGAAAATATTATTTGAAAACAAAGCGATTGGTGTTGAATAATTGAAATGACAGTCGGATATTAATATGCTGCTTTACAATGATGCAGAATTAAATACACAATCTCAAATACATGCTCATAGCATGTACAAAAGGGCTAAACACTTTAAGAAATAAAAAAATCGATACAAATGTTCCACGGTTGATCAATAAATTTGGGGACACATCTAATAATAAAAAAAAAAACAACGTGTATCGAATAAATGGGAATGTCTTGTCTTATTGCATCACATCATAGTAAATTATATGTAATACCGCAGCTCAAATAAAGCCATGACGTTAATGTAACTCTATACATGTATTTATTATATACCTATACATTAACACGCAAAATACGAGACGCAAATACAACTCAACAGATTAAAAATCCGTATTATATCAGCGTCTAATACATAGTATGACGTCACACTGTGCGGACTTTCGGCATGGTTCCCGCTGTAAGTGGGCGCTACGTAGTAAATAGAGACGAGAACCAATACTACTGGGAGAACCAGTTTCTATTTTTATCAAAGTAATCTCGTCAAATTTATTTAATAAACGATAAAAAAGGATGTTCTTGTTGTTTTTTTAATTATTATCAAAGAAACATTGTTTTTATTTTTTTCTTTAAATTTCTTTACAAACTTATCACAAATAACAGACACGTTTTCGAGATTCACCGTTATTTCATTGTTGTCGGCTGCAGCAATTGTTTACATTTCAGGATAGGTCTAAAACGCTGACTATCTCTTTCTTCAAAATTTCATTGAAAATGTCAGATTTTGATTTTGACGATGACACTGATTTTCTATAGTTAATTCAAAGTGGTTATTTTGACATAGTTGAATCAGTTGATGAATTTTACGGCTTAGCATTACAGTTAGCGTGTTGGCCGCCATTTTTCTTAAATACATGAGAAGAGGTGGGGGCGTGGCTTAACTTCCATAGTAAAATTCATCCGCCATTGATGATTTTTTTTTCTTTTCTTTTTTTTGAAGAAAAAAGTAATAAAGCCATCAAAACCCTAAAAAACTGACTTCTTCTGTTTTGAAAATGTAAAGGTATATAATAAAAGGAAAATTATGTTGCAGTAGCTTTCCGTGGCACGGAAAGCTACTGCAACATAATTTTCCCTATATATCCTTCCCTGCCATGGATAGAAGCCTCGACTTTCATCCGGAATTTACCCTGTTCTGCCCAGCATTTTAGATTTTTCGGGAAAAAATCTGGGCATATTTTGTTCTTTGTCTATGTTTAAAAAAAATATAAATATAATTCTGGCATGTTAATGGACCAGAATATTTTCTGTGTAGAATCTGCGCAAACTTTCTCCAATTTAGTCCGTATATAATCTGTTTACAGTCTAGCCAGTCAGTTTTATACAGTTAATTGGTAATGTACAGGTTATGGTAATTTACATTTCATTTTGATAAAGTGATAACGTCTATCCTGGATAATTACAAAGGATCAATTATATTCGATTACAATGATTAGTGTTAAGGCGAAATCCTTTACATGTAGTTTAGATTTACAATAATATAAAGTAACTAACAAATGTATAAAAAAATCATATGATAGTATGTACAATTTACTTCACCAGTCTATGCATGATTCATATTAGACTTTATTGAACATTATAATACTTTTTACAAGTAGAACAATTTTCTGTACACATGCACGGCATGCACGCACAAAATCCCAGGCACAAACACATATAAGAAGTCCCGTCTATACTTCTCAAGAAGATATACAAGCACCTCTACAATTCAACGATAGGATTTAAAATTAAAGCGATGTGTGTTGTTTGATTTAAATTAGTAAAATGTTACTTTACACTGCAAGAATATGAATAAGAAACATAATGTCAAATGCTCATAGTAAGTACATCAAGGCTTCTGGTTAAACACTTGATATTCTGTTTACAAAACTAAAATGGATAAAACTGTTGTGCCGGCATCGTCAGGTCACCGGTAGTTGTTTCTGTTCGACGATGGTTTATATTCGCCATCTGAAATAAATGGAGGAAAGGGATCATCGCCATATACTTGGACTGGTGAATGTAATAGCATTACAGTTGTATCGTTATTAACCATATAGGAATAATATGTAAGCGGCTAGGTAGCTCATTTGGTAAAGCATTCGCCCTGTAAGCGAAAGGCCAAGGGTTCTAATACCGGTCAGACTGTATATTTTTCCCTATTGTGAGTTATCGATACCGCGGCAAATATTGATTTACTTTAAAAACTTAAGAACGGGTAAATGAGAACATCTTCTAAATCCGGGGGCCTCTGTGGCCGAGAAAGTTAAGTCACTGACACTCAGTCTGCCCTTCACCTCGTGGGTTCGAATCCCGGCATGGTCATTCGGATTTTCATGTGAGGAATCTGTCCGGCTGGCTTGCGGTAGGTCGGTGGTGCTACCCGGTTTCACATTTATTACTGCTGCTGCTTCTACAACTTCTTTTACCACCATAAGTTCATTTGAGGGTGATATTTTGGATACTGAAAATCTAGATGAATTTAAAAACAGCAGTCCCTATATTTCTCCTACTACCATTTCTGCTACTATACGTACTACTTCCACCACTACCGATATTGCTACTGCAACTATTTCATATAGAATATAACAAACTACCATCATGAATTCTTCCGCTACTACTGTTCCAGCTTCCACAGCAGCTACTATTACTACTACCACCACAATTACAATTACTACCACATTACTACTACTACTACTGCTATTACTATTATTATAACTTTTACTATTACTACCACTACTAATATTACCACTACTCCTACTACTTCTTACAACTACACTACTACTACTACTATTTCCACTTCTACTACTACTACTACTACTACTACTACTACTACTACTACTACTACTACTTACACTACTACTACTACTACTACTACTACTACTAGAAGTAGTAGTACTGCTGCTATTACTATTACTATTTCAACTACTACTACTTACACTACTACTATTTCCACTACTACTACTACTACTTACACTACTACTATTTCCACTACTACTACTACTACTAGTAGAAGTAGTAGTACTGCTGCTATTACTATTACTATTTCAACTACTACTACTACTGCTACTACTACTACTACTACGACTACTACTGCTGTTGCTACTACTACTATTACAACTACTACCACTACTACTTCTACTAGTACTGCTACTTCTATTAAAAATACTACTACTATTACTAGTACTGCTGCTACTACTACTATTAAAACAACAACAACAACAACAACAACAACAACAACTTCTTCTACTACTAATACCACTACTAATACTGTTGCTACTACTATTACAACTACTAATACTACTACTAGTACTGCTGCTACTACTACTATTACAACAACAACAACTACTACTACGACTACTACTGCTGCTGCTCCTACTACGAGGGATTTTCAAATTGAAATGCAATTCCTAGCATATCTAGAAAGGATTTGGTAATTTTCACAAACCAACTATCGGATTCCTTCAAAGTATTCACCTCCGTAAGCTATGCACAGTTTCAACCTTTTGATCCAATTTTTAAAGGCAGTTTCATAGTCGTTTCTGGGTATACCCTTGAGACACTGGAAGATGGCTGAACCAAGATCTTTTCGTGTTTTGTATTTTCGTCCAGTGAGGTACTTTTAACAGGAAGTAGACACAAGGGGCAAGGTCTGGATATACGGCACGTGCGGAAGCTCTACAACCTTTTCCTGCCTTAAAAAATCGCGTACAATAGCCGCTTTGTGGCTAGACGCGTTGTCATGCAGCAACCTGACCCCCGACAAACCTGTCGCTGGCCTGCGTCTATTGAAATATTTCTTCAACATTTTTAGAACAGCCCCTCTGTAGAACTTGCTATTGACCGATTTACCTTTCGGAACAGCAATTTGTATAGCAGGCCCTTGATTTGTGAAGAAAACTGCATACATAACCTTTCTGACGCTCATTGTGCGTTTGGCTATACATGGCCTTTTCATGTCTTTTGTGGCCCATATCTTGTTTTAATGTTTTCGTTTGGGCTCATAGAAATGCACCCAGGTCTCGTCGCCTGTGGCGATATTGGCAAACGAGCGATTATTGTATTTTGAGTACATTTTTCAGCAAAGATTTTGCCATTTTCACGCGGAGTCGCTTCTGCTCCTCTGTGAGCAAATGAGGTATCCATCGCGCAGTTATTTATTTTTAGGTGCTTTCTTAGAATTGAATGAACTGCCCCCATTAAGATGCCTACCTTTCGGGCTATTTCCCTAACAGTGAATCTTGCATCTGTCGATACAATTTCTCTGACTTTTTCTACAATTTTGGGACTGGTTGCTGTCTTTCTGCGATGGCCTCATGGTGCATCTTGCAAGGACGTTATTCCACTTGCAAATTTCTTGCACCACCTAGTCACCGATGCAAAGGACAGTTCACCAGGTCCATAAATTGAGCATATTTCATAAAATATCTCTTTTGGACCTATACCAAGAAAACAGCGGTTTTTGATGTAGGCGAACGCAGATTTTTTACCAACCATTTTATCATTAGTATGTTTGAGTATGCAATGTTTCTCGTTGTGTAGCCGAGGCTAGAGAGGACAGAATTACACAAAACTGGTATCGACCGAGAGATAATTGATGCCCCTAGGCGATCCAAGTAGGTTTTTTGTGAAATGCGTGCGTAGTTACATAATATAACCTGAGTTGCATTTCAATTTGAACATCCCTCGTACTATTACAACTACTACTACTACTTCTACTACTACTATTAATGATAGTACTATTACTTCTACTAGTACTGCTACTACTACTATTACAACAACTACAACTACTTCTACTACTACTACTTCTGCTGCTGCTGCTACTACTAATACAACTACTAGTACTATTACTACTACTTTTACTACTACTGCTGTTATTACTATTACATTTTCTACTACTACAACTACTACTATAACAACTACCACTACTACTACTACTACTACTACTGCCAATACTACACTACTACTACTAGTAACAGTAGTAGTACTAGTGCTGCTGCTATTACTATTATTACTACTACTACTATTACCACCACACCACCACTACTACTACTGCTGCTAGTACTGCTACTACTACTATTACAACTACTACTACTTCTAGTACTGCTACTACTATTACAACTACTACTACAACTAGTACTGCTGCTACTACTATTACAACTACTACTACTTCTAGTACTGCTGCTACTATTACAACTACTACTACTAGTACTGCTGCTACTACTATTACAACTACTACTACAACTAGTACTGCTGCTACTACTATTACAACTACTACTACAACTAGTACTGCTGCTACTACTATTACAACTACTACTACAACTAGTACTGCTGCTACTACTATTACAACTACTACTACCACTAGTACTGCTGCTACTACTATTACAACTACTACTACAACTAGTACTGCTGCTACTACTATTACAACTACTACTTCTACTAGTACTGCTGCTACTACTATTACAACTACTACTACAACTAGTACTGCTGCTACTACTATTACAACTACTACTACAACTAGTACTGCTGCTACTACTATTACAACTACTACTACAACTAGTACTGCTGCTACTACTATTATAACATCTACTTCTACTAGTACTACAAAGACTACTCTTACTACAAATTCTACTATTACTACTACTACTACTACTGCTGTTGATTTTGTTTACTACAACAACTTCTTCCACAACAACTACCATCATTACCATAATAATTACTACATCATTACTACTACTACTGCTGTTGATATTGTTACTACAACAACTTCTACCACAAAACTACCATCACTACAATAAAAATTACTACATCACTTCTGCTACTACTACTACTACTGCTGTTGTTACTATAGCTGCTATTACTATAACTTCAAGTATTAGTACTGCTGTTGTTACTATAACTACTACTACTACTACTACCACTTCTATAACTGTTGCTGTTATTATAACTACTACTACTACTACTACTGTTGCTGTTATTATAACTACAACTACTTCTGCTGCTGTAACTATAACTTATACTACTGCTGCTGCTGCAGTAACTATAACTACTACTTCTATACAACTGTTAAGACTACCACAACTACCATCACTAATAACTACATTTAGAACCACCACAACTACAGATGATGATGATGATGATGATGATGATGATGATGATGAAACAATTGACCTTTAATACTCTAAAAACGACAATTACTGCAACCACTTCTACTACTACTGCTGCTGCTGGTGCTGCTGCTGATGATGATGTTAATTTAAATACTGCTGCTGATCATAAAACTTATTAAGATACTGCTACCAACAAAACTCCCAATAAATATTAAATACACCAAAACAACAACTACTGCTACCACCACCACTTCTACTACTAATAGTACTACTGATGATGATAATTAGTCTACAACTACTACTACTACTACTACTAAAGCTGCTGCTGCTACTGCTGCTGCTGCTGATGATGATGATTACAATACTACTACAAATACTGATACCAACATCACTCCTACCAGCATTATTACAGAAAATACTACGTATACAAAAACAATGATAACTACTACTACTATCACTGCTGCTACTGCTGCTGCTGATGATGATGATTTTTTATTTAAATACTACCACCAACGTCACTCCTTACTATTAAATAGTACTATGAACACTAATATCGCTTCCAATACCGACACCATCAGTTCTACCACCACCATAACTTCTGGCTCTGGTGCTATGTTTATGTGGGTAAAAATGTTACCTACCTTGAATAGTTCACGCGGCCACATTTCCAGCTTGTGATCTTCCTGTAAAACGATAAGATCAACATTATTAACTTGACAAATAAATTAAACAGAAAGTAACTAACTTATAGAAAATTATTTTTTTTAACTTAAAAAAAAAAACGATTTAAAATAGATAGAAAGGACAATAACAACAACCAAATGATAATGGGCCAAATCATCATCAGCTGCATATCATGACTGTTTTTCATTCACAGTTTGAGGAAATTATTCAGACATCCTCATCAATATCAATAACCAAAAAAAGGAACCATATTTTAGGATTCATTTTTCATAAAAATGATAATACTGTATATATTAAATAAATATCTATTCTACATATATTATATATATAAAAATAATTTTGATTCAAAATTGCAGCTGCCGAGTGAAAAAAAATAAAAATAAATAGATAAGTAAACTGAACATAGAATACCGTTATCAGGGATTTACACTACTTTTGATTTTCAGGGGTCCACTGGACTCAGGATCCTTAAAAACAGGGGTCCATCATTAATTTCAGGGGGTCCAAGCTATTTAACCTCACCAAAATATACTACTCAAAATTTGCTAAGGATCACTAGCTATTTTCCAGAAGAGTTATAAGTCTTGCGACTTTGAGGGCATGGAATGTTAAAGTAAATTTTAAAACTTTTTTTTTTCTGCGCAGATGTGTTGTTACTATACCAAAGCCATTATCTTTAACTAAAAGTATGTATTCCAGATCCTTAAAATTGAGAAATTTATTAAATTTAATAAGTGCAAATTTTGAGAATTCACATTAAAATTTGACTAGGTGGATAACAGACATTCTTGTTTTCTTACAGTATCATTTCAAGCATCCTTAACAAGTATTCCTTGTAGAAAACAAAAATATCTGGATATTCAAAATTCTGTTATACACCGTCTGCAACTGAATCACATAATCATTGAGTTCACTAACAGTATTTTCAACGCTTTGATCGTGATCAGCTTTAATAGCGGTTGCGAAATTTGAACGCATATTTAAGACTTGTAAGCTGTTCATGTAGACATCAGTGTCTTGATGACGAATTAATAAGGAGTTTTGAAAGTTTATGCAACCCTCTGTAAAGGGATTTGATGAGCTTTTCGCCGAAATGCAGGTATTACAATACGTACATGCCTTCGTCACGGAACTGTAGCCATTTAAATTTTTCAAGCCATATACTGAAATTTCTGCTCACGTTTTGATTTTGAGGAAGATTGTAACTGTAATCAGGGTGACCAGTTGACAATAAATTTTCATGTTTCTCGTCATCGCGATCTTTTCTTTTGCCCCATAAACTTCTTAAGTCAGTTTGTGTTTGCCATGCTTAACTTTGATAAGACATGTGAGCGGAAGCGTTCAATGATTGGACGCTAATTTTAAAAGGCACAGTGATTGGCTTGTAAATTTAACTAGTTAAATATAGCGTTGGAAATTCCAAGAGATTTACGAAGACATTTGATAATGAATTGGCACAGATATTCTGGACAATTCGTGCGTACACATGGACGCAGACTTTATTTTTCGGTGCGTACAGTCTGTGATTCATGCGTATATGGACGCAGGATCCTGCGTCCGGTAAATCCCTGCGTTATGAAATATAAAAAGTATACAAATAAAGTCTATATAGTGAACAAAAAGAAAACAAATAAAAACTTATTACATACTTTAAATTTTAAAGACTGAATGATCAATTATTAATAAATAAATGCATACAAAATGTTAGATAAGAAATAAAACAATAAAATCTGAAAGATGATAATAATCATTTAGGAAGTGAAAGAATGAAGAATGAAAGAACAATCAAAATGGCGGCTACTGATTGAAAACAAAATTGTTATTAAAATAAAATCCAGTAAATAACGTGATTAAGAGTAAATAAATGAACGCTGATATGTGATAAGAATTATTCAAAGAATGAAAGAAAAATCAAAGAAAATCAAAATGGCTGCTGTGTAGAAACATAAATTTTGATTGTGAACAAATAAATACCGTGATGAAGAATAAAAATAATAAATAAATAAATAAATAAATAAAGTTATCATGATAAGTGCCTAAAGAATGAAAGAAAGAAAGAAAGAAAAGAAAGAACATTCAAGATGGCGGCTATGATATTAAAATGAAGTAAAGTCTTACCTTCAGTTCTCCGTCAGCTGGAATTCCTGCACGTGATCACTCCCGCCCACGTACATTCGGTCTCCCTCGGGACTGAGGTCGATGGCCAGGGGCTCCTCACACAAACTGTCTTCCTTCCCCAGGATCTGTGTGGACCGGTCACCTGTAGCGGCCACAAGATGGACGGTTCCATTCCCACAACAGACAAACACTGACCCCGCCCAGTCCACTGTAACACCTTGGGGTGAACCCAGTCCCTTCAACTTGGTCATCACTGACCAGTCACGTGTACTAATACTGGTCAGCGTGTTGTTCCCCCAGTCTGAAACATATAAGATCCAGGAACAAGGACTGACCGCGAGGTGGTCTGGATAATAAAACAGTTGAGCCCCGCCATGATCTGTCTCGAGTCTCCTCAGGACTTGTCCGTCCATGTCCAGAATCTCAACTTTCCCCGGGTAACCCACCGCGAGTTTCCTGTCCTGAGTGACCTGGATTCCACGACACCGACCTTCAACTGAGATGACCTTGTTCGTGTCCGTGATCTGGTCATTGGTCACTCTGATGTAACGGAGACTACTGGCACCAGGCATGGTAACGATGAGGTCATGAGTTGTTGATTCCTCGGTGACGTCACGAGGCACGAGCGCCGTGTTCCAGGGACCGGAGGGGAGGCGGATCTGAGATACGATTTTGTTACGTTTTGTGTCGATAAGTTTGACAGATTTGTTCACGAAGTCACAGAGGGAGACTTTGTCCTGATCCAGAACACACATACCTGAGATATAACATGTCTCCTTGTCTGACTTAATTTTCACATTTATATCCCTCACGTGTTTTACTTTCATGTCATGTCGCCGCACATGCAACTTCCCGAGGGTTTTAAATGAACTATGCACGTTCTGTAATTCCACGTCCGGCTCAAACCTGTACCTCGTGACCCCGTTCTTTGAATGTATTGACTCGATCTCCGACTGAATCTCCGCCATTTTCTTCTCAGTTTTTTTCATAGCGACAAACAGTTTATTGTTTTGGTTTTTATTTAATTTTTCATCGAGTTCTGAAGACAATTTCTGCAGGTCGGTTTCCATGGTGACACAATTCTTGGATAATTTGTCCATTACTTGTATGTCGCTTACGGCTATTTGATCAATTTCTCGCACTAAAGACAGTTCCAGTTTATCAAAGAATCTTACTAATTCCTCCTTCATGTGTCGAACCTGCGACCTCGTCTTCTCTTTAAGTTGTTCAATGCCGGCCCTGTTTTCGTCTGCTGTTTCTTTGTTTTTCTTCACTCTCTCAATCAATTCCGACAGGTTGTCACGGAGTGAGGAAAACTCCCGACTGTTTCCGATGTCTTTTGTCTCGTCGGGAATGCAACTTACACCACAATTTCCATGATTTAAAGTCACACACACAGAACAGAGAATGTCTTTGTGTTTCTTACAGTAATACTCTAACAAGCGACCATGTTTCTCACATTGTTCAGTTAATGGGTCACGTGGTACCACTTTCTCCTTTGGCATGGACCCTTGATTTAACATCACGTGGTCTCTACATATCAATGGAACACAGTGACCTTTAAAACAACTCTCGCACAAGTTATGTTTACAAGTGTCACAGAAGCCGTGTGCAGACCTGGATTTTCCGTTAACACTACAAGGATAACAGAGGAGAGGATCACATTCCTCGGACAGGTTTGTGGCTTCAGGCCTTTGTTGAAGATGGTCAGACGTCAATATTCGGTAGACGTGAATACGTCAGAATGCACAGTATCTGTTCATGGAAATGAAAAAAACTTCAATTATACAAAAAAAAAAAATGTTTTGAAAAATAACATTTATTTAATTACATTTCAAACTGCACTGAATTGTATAGGAACAAAGCGGAACTTATTTTTAAAGTTAAGACTGTTTCCTCATATCTATAATGGGCTTTTAACCTATAGGCGAATTTCTTTTAAGTCATGCAGATTTTCCCTTATCTGCTATTTAGCCCAGATTTCATTCATAGGCAATTTTCTTTGAATTCATTTATTATCCCCGAAATATGTATTCAAGTTTTCTTATTTAGATAGATATATATACCTTAAAAATGAAGCAAAGAAAAAGAAAAAAGAAAAAAAAGATTGCTCATCACAAAACAACAATGAATTACTTATAGGTTCGATTCCTCGTCACGTACATGACAGATTACTGTGGTCAACCTTTAAGGCATGTGGGTTTTCTTCGGGCTCTCAGGTTTCCTCCCATAATAATGACTACATTCACCGCAAGCCGAGCATTCGAGATTGATTAATAGAAATTGTGAGAACCTGTTTCGTAATCAGTGTAAAATAAGTAAAGTTAAATCTTAAATTATAAAGAACATAAAGTAAAATCATTAAAAAAAGACACGTCGCGCTCTTGTGTCGCAAAAAAATGCGGGTTCAGGGTTCGATCCCGTTAGGCTCAACACTCTAACGACTCATGGTAATTCTATGTGCAAAGTACTGGTCCAACCCAAACAACATATATGACAATCATGAGTGTACCTTAGTGGGTCCTGCAAAAATTAAGATGTAAGAAAGCACGAATGGTTGGATTGAAAAAAGAACACAGATGGAAAGATAGGATGATAGACAAATAGAACTAGAGGACAAACATATATATAGACAGGTAGGTAGGCAGATAGATAGACAAATAGGACTACAGGACAGACATATACATAGATAGACAAGCAGACAGACAGATGCATAGATAGATAAACATACAGACAGACTTACAGAAGGCAGAAATATCTTTATCTCACATGCCAAGCATACCAGTCGTCGATGTGGTGGTCTTTTATTTCCCCAGATGATGGCTTTCCTGTTACAAAAGAAAATAAACATACTCAAGTTATTAGCATATATTTAGATATAACATTTATTTATCTAAATTAAAATCAAGCATTATCGACCATGATCCACAAATCATCATTATGAATCGAATTAAACCGAGTTCGAATCCGGCGTTGATGCAAACATGTGCAGCGTATAATGGTGGGCAGGCCATTTTGTTTTTCTGTTTTATATCTAAGTTTATTGCTTCGATTAAAAAAGAGAAAGAATTATCGAGATTTGATTTAGATGATCTATACGGAAAAATATCCACCATGCAGGAACAGAATCATAAATGGAGCTTGATCTATGTTTATATTTCATAGGTCTAAAACATCACATTTCTTAATCCAAAAACAAAAAAAAATTAAATGAAAATATGAACCGATAAGATAAAATTAGGAAACAAGAGGGCCAAGATGGCCCTGTGTCGCTCACCTGAGTAAGATGGCTGTGTTAGGCATAATGACAAAAAATCTGGCATCTAAAAGTGTTTTTCTAACATTTGACTAAGTGACCTACATATTGATCCTACCTGAATTTGCACTCAACTGGGAATTCATGCAGTCATCATTCATATTAAGTTTAATGAAGACTGGGACAAAAATGTAGGCCTGTAGGGTGTTCACAAGGTTTTTCTAAGATTTGACCTGGTGACCTAGTTTTTGACCCCACATTACCCATTTTCGAACTCATCCAAGATATCATGTAGACCAACACCCTGACCATTTTTCATGAAGATTGGGCTAAAACTGTGGCCTCTAGAGTGTTCGCATGGTTTTTCTAAGATTTCCTGGTGACCTAGTTTTTGACCCATTACCCATTTCGAACTCATCCAGATATCATGTAGACAACACCTGATTTTTATGAAGATTGGGCCAAATTGTGGCCTCTAGAGTGTTCACAAGGTTTTTCTAAGATTTGACCTAGTGACCTAGTTTTTGACCCATGTGGCCTTAAGTGTTCACAAGGTTTTTCTAAGATTTGACCTGGTGACCTAGTTTTTGACCCCACATGACCCAATTTCGAACTCATCTGAGATATCATGTAGACAAACATCCTGACTAAGTTTCATGAAGATTGGGCCAAATTTGTGGCCTTAGAGTGTTCACAAGGTTTTTCTAAGATTTGACCTGGTGACCTAGTTTTTGACCCCACATGACCCATTTTGAACTCTTCCGAGATATCATGTAGACAAATATCCTGACCAAATTTTATGAAGATTGGGCTAAAACTGTGGCCTCTAGAGTGTTCACAAGGTTTTTCAAGGATTTGACCTAGTGACCTACTTTTTGACCCCACATGACCCAATTTCGAACTCATCCGAGATATCATGTAGACAAACATCCGGCCAAATTTGTGGCCTCTAGAGTGTTCACAAGTTTTTCAAGTTTGACCTATTTTTGACCCCACATGACCCAATTTCGAACTCATCCGAGATATCATGTAGACAAACATCCTGACCAAGTTTCATGAAGATTGGGCCAAAACTGTGGCCTCTAGAGTGTTCACAAGCAATTGTTGACGACGGACGACGGACAAAAGGCGATCACAAAAGCTCACCCGAGCACAAGTGCTCAGGTGAGCTAAAAAACCTTAATTCCAAAGATGCAACTAAAAGTTCGTGTATCCAGAAGAGATGAGTAGATCAGCATCTTGACTCTGCAAGAATTCGACAGAGACTGACACTTACAGCGTCTGATGTCATAAATATATGACGTCATTATAACACGTCATATAGCAAAACGGGGATTGTTTACATTAGGCCTAAAAAAATAAATGCTGTGTTTAAGGTTTCATCCTGAAAAAAAATTGGGTCGGTAGGTAGGACTATTTTTTTTTTTTGGGCTGATTTTTTTAGATATAAAATCAAAGGGTCGGTGTTTTTTTGTTATTTTTTTTTGTTATTTTTTTTTCATTTTCTCTTGCATGCGAAGTAATTACACCTTTTTCAAGAGTGCATTTGGTGACAACATATTGTATACTTTTGTAGTTTGTCTGCTTTTGTAGTTTGAATGTTTTCCTTTCCACTTGCACCATATTGCAAAAGGTTAGATAGGGTATTCAACAGAATCTGTTAAAAAGGTATTATTATTAAAATATATAAAAGAAATCTTCATTTTATATATTTAATATATCTGTGAAAATACAAAGGTAACATAAATCTACAGCATTTGCTGCTATGTGCCCTTTGCCTTGTATCACATTTTGTAGTATGAAAATGCCAGTAGGTTTTATAACATTACTGCATGGTAAATGGTTTACATTTCAGGCATTTAATATTAACCAGGATCTTTCAGCGCATGGGCTGGGCAGTAGAAGGCAATATAGCCAAAGTGAACTCAAGAAAACACTGGCTACATATATATATATATATAGTCTTACAAATAGAAAGGAATTATAAACAATATTAGCAACACTTGAGATTTTAATGCCAAACCTGGACCAACAGATTTCTCACAACTTGTGTTTTATACAAATGAACAGTCAGAATGTTAATTAAATATCTCTCAGTCTTATTTTTACAACATTCACTAAATATTTAAACAGCAAAAGTACTTCAATGGGCATACACATCAATACAAAGCAAATATTAAAGTTTTAAAATTGCATCCTCTGTTCCCTGGTCCTTTCCCCCCACCCAATTTCACAACCTACTTGGTCATAAAACAGCAAAAAAAAGTATTTATACACAATACATCAAACATTAACAGTGTAGGTCAGTGCATTGACAGATTTCCCTTTTTGCCATATGGCCGGTGCAACACTTGAGATTTTAATGCCAAACCAGGACCAACAGATTTCTCACAACTTGTGTTTTATATAAATGAACAGTCAGAATGTTAATTAAATATCAAATTTATCTCTCAGTCTTATTTTTACAACATTCACTAAATATTTAAACAGCAAAAGTACTTCAATGGGCATTCACATCAATACAAAGCAAATATTAAAGTTTTAAAATTGCATTCTCTGTTCCCTGGTCCTTTCCCCAACCCAACTTCACAACCTACTTGGTCATAAAACAGCAAAAATAAGTATTTATACACAATACATCAAACTGTAGGTCAGAGCACCGACAGATTTCACTTTTTGCCATATGGTCGGTACACAATACACTTTAATCCATCTGCTTCACAATCATCACAAATGGGAAGCACTGTTTTAAATCTTCGTTTCAGTTCATCATCCGGAGATGCACCTTTCTTGCCACAGTGGCAACATGTCACTGTGTCTCCAAACTGGCTGCCATAATACGATACTTCCATGGGTGAAGCACAAGTGATAGCCTCTCGACAAACCACTTTTCCATACAGGGAGCTTTCTGAAAGGACAAGTGGGGCCCCACAAGTATAATCATACTCGCTCACATGCAGCGCTAACAACAGTTTCTGCCTTTGACTCAAACCCATTTTACAGTAAACAATTCTTGGTTTCCTGCATTCAGTGCACTGTACAATATCTCTTGCATGTTGTGCAGTATAAAGGGTACTGTCAAAAGCTTCCTTTGCAGTCTTGACACTCTTAGGGGTAGCGACTGGTCCAGGTGCAGCATTATCCAATGGGACATTTTTTTGCTGGGCCTTTATAGCTGGTTTTGGAAGCATTTCGGGTTTTCTCTTCAGCAACAGTGTTGGTCTGTCGGTTTCGTCTGTATCCACTCCCCGGACCTCCTCATACTTTTTATAATGACAACCATCATCAGCTAATACTGGATCCGGAAGCCAGTCAAGGTCCTCTTTGACTGTAGTAGATACAACTGGGCAGCAGTCGGTGTTGGAACACTTTCGAATCTGGAAAACATACTGTCGTTCCCTGCAATGGTTCTGCATCCATGTGTTGTACGACTGAATCTTAGAAGTATGGGCTTTCACTAATTTGGTCAGGTCCATTTATTCTCTGAGGTGACGTTTCAACAAATCAATGTCATCATCAGCTACTGGATCTAATGCCTGGAATGGTTTTTCTTTCAGCTTTAGGCGAAGAAAACGGTTTCGTACTGTGGACTGGACAGGCTCTACAGACTCTGCCCATGCCGGTCTCAGTTCTGGGTGCATTTGGGCCTTCTGTCTTATGTCTTTCATGCTGCCACATTTCTTGATAGTTTCTTCCTGGTCACCCTGTTCTCTTTCTAAAGCACAATTCTGTAGGCCGATATTCAGTATCGACATAATCCTCTCAGCTGGGTTTTGCCAACTCTGGCCTGGAGCACATCTTGCTAAAATAAGCATATCGAGGTTGTATTCCCTGAAGAGACAAATGGCAGCGCACTTCACTGATTCGAGTGTATTCCTGTGATCTGTGCCGCCATCACTGTATTTCAGTAGGATTTTGGTTGTGTCCAGTGGGACGGCTTTAGCAAGTGACGCTGCATGTCGGAATGGTGTTGATACTTGAAATACGGAGTCGTTGACAATTGTCGTTACCTGACCTCGTACAAATGACTCTTGGGATGTAGCAGGAATTTCAACATTCAGTATAACTGATGGTGTCAAAGAAGCTTTCGTCATATCATGATAGCAGCTGAGATGGTCGTCGATGTGGGCGCCAAAGTCTTCTTTCCTCTGACCCCAGTAGATACTGCTAACCCAGGTTCGCCAAAAGGCACTTTGGCCTTATCGTCACAGCACACCAGAATGCATTTTTGGTTTCCCAGCTCTACGGCCTTTTCCTTAAAATACTTGAGCAAGGCTGCACAGTAATGCTGATCAGGATGTGTTGCTCTCAACTGCCGTTTTTGTATTTTGTACTGCACGTTAATTCTACCAGTAAAATTCCACGCTGTCTTCACATATGGATTTCTAGGTGCAAACTGTAATCTGACCAGACTTTTGGAAGGTACTGGTGTATTGTCGGGGCATTTCTCTTCGGCTGCCTTCATCATGTCTGACAACGAAATCCATTGTGAAAGGTGTGCTACATTGTGTCTACGTTCATCGGCTGCTGTGACTTCTTCTACCAGATCCTCTAAATGTTGGAAGAACACATCATAATGCCCAGATGGTCGCCCAGGATTTAAATGGCGAAGATCAGTTAGCAGACCAGATTCCCCTAAGTATATCAGCCTGAGCCGCTCTTGTGTGTCTGGGTGAGATGCAGTTGATGCATCAAGGGCCAATTCCTTGTAGATCAGATCCGCTGTCGATGGCTTGACCTTTCCAAGATAGCTCAACTTCTCTCTAAAAGTCCGCTTCTGGGCCCTTGTGTGATATTCTTTAAAATCACCTTGTAATAGAGCAGCCATGCGAGCACCCTGTGTAAGCAATTCAGGCTCTGACCGACCTTCCAAAACCTGTACAATACAAACACTTGTTAAAGTAGGGCCCCTGGACTAAATCTATATATGTCAATAGGCACTGATAACTGAAGACTGACAAAATATCTAAACCTTTGAAGGTTACTTTCAAACATATTATGTACATGAACACTCTCATCAAAGTGAACGGGACAGTCCATTCCCGCTGCAATAACAGCTTTGTCAAGCATTTTGTACTCATCTTTGACATGACCAACAACTTTACATCGGTACTCAACAGTTGTATATTGTGCAACTGTTCTCACTGGATGATCAAAACTCTGGTTAAGTTTCTGTTGTCTGTTTGTTTTGTTCAAGTACTTGGCATAGCTTAGCATACACTCTCCCAAACTTTTAATGTCACCATATGCCTGTTCCCAGTCTTTTGTACTTCTACAAACAGGCTTCAGCAGCAAGCTAAACAATGCTTGAGCATGGCTCTCCAGTTCTGTGGCGGACAGAGGCAGCATTTTAATTTTTTTCCTCCTGATCTCATTGTACCCGCTGTACTTGTCAAATGCAGAGGGAATTGGAAGCACACCCTTCTGTCGTTGAGCGCCATCGTTGATTGTTTGGTGCTGATTGGTCAAATACCACAACACATTGCACAGCACCTGAAAAGAGATGCATTTACACATTTAAGCCTGTCAGATATTTAAATGTCTGTGTTTTACAGCATATTTTATTGCACTGTCTGGGCTTAGTATTTTAATGTAATAAAATAAATAAATTTAGAGACCCAGTGTACTGATATCACTTTGAAACCTGGAATTAGCACGATTTTAACCATCTTGAATCTATGTCACCGAATGTCCCATACCAAAATTCAGATCAATCTGACCATTGGCTCCAGAGAAGAAGTTATAAATAGATCATGACGAGTTGGATATCAAATAGACAAGATTTTAATGTATCAAATATCAAAATTGATATACTGGTCGTCTGATGCCCCACCAAGTTTTCGTTTAATCTTAAAAAAAGGAAATATATTAAAAGAAATTTATAAAATTTATATAATTTTTTTTTAAAAAAAAAAAGAAATATGAGTTGAAATTATATAGAATACAGAGCACCCCCCCCCCCCTTCACTTTCATATAAACTTCCAACACCTGGCACTTATTCACAACTGTGCATTAAAACATTTAAACAAATAGATCTACAGGATTGCAGAAATAGTGACATTAATTTTACAACCATTCTATTTAAAAAGTTCAATGCTTTAAAATTAAAAATTGTTATATATATATATACAAAAAAATACATTATATATTAGAAATAGTCTGCTCTCAATCTGATTCATTCCTAGGGTTCGGTTATATTTTAAATAGGGTACAAAGATTAAATATTAAACGATTGAACGAGAAAGTATGCAGACAAGCAGCAGTATCCAAGCAACAATAGGACCGTATGAGAAACTATTTTCTATTGGAAACACTTGTATTAATATTTTAGAATATCAATAGTATTTCCATAGCTTTACATAGCATGTCCGAGAGACCATCATCAAACTATATAAAAAGCATTGTATTTCCATAGCTCTACATAGCATGTCAGAGAGACCATCAACAAACTAGTATATAAAAAAGCATAGTATTTTCATAGCTCTACATGTTAGAGAGACCATCACCAAACTATATAAAAAGCATTAGTATTTCTATAGCTCTACAAAGCATGTCATATAGACCATCACCAAGCTATATAAAAAGCACATTTATTTCCATAGCTCTACATAGAATGTCAGAGAGACCATCACCAAACTTTAAAAGTATAGGCCTGTCTGCTTGAAATGAAAACATGCATTTACCTTTACAATGTGTTTCACCTATAAAAATGACATATAAAAAGTAAAAGCAAACCGTTTCATTTAAATAGAAGCCAGAAGCCAGACCTGTGAGTGTCAGACCATTTAAATATCCCGGCAACTTTGTCTGAATTAAGTTTTTACATGTACTATATAGAACATATATTTACTCTGATACTTTCAATGGCACTTTGGTCAGAATTTTACACAGTATACTTTAAATGGTGTCTGAATTTCATAAATATACAAGATTTTAAAATTTGTTGTTGCCACTCTAGTATGAAAAATAATATTAATGGTTGATGTATTTGTATTTAATAATATTATTTAAAAGCATACCCAAATTTAAAATTAATGAAAGGCACAATACCTGTGCAAAATATTTCCCTTCTGTCTCCACTCCCGATTTTGGGAAATCTAAGGATCTAGCCCGCAGAAACTCCTCCACTATATCATTATATAGTTCTTCCTTCCTTGTGAGTGGTTTTTGGCCAGAACTGCAATATAAATATCAGTTCAACAACAAAATGTCAAGTCTGACATCAGATAGTACCACTTAATATTTAATATAAAATATATAAAAGAATGAAAGCATTGCTGTTTGACTACTGTCTTTTCAAAAAGTGTTGTAGTGACTCATGTGTTGACATTGGCACCATCTATAGGTTTTGGCACATAAAACAGACAAGTGCTACTATAAAAAAGCACCCTCTGAAATCACTACATTAGTACAAAACTTCTTATTTTTCTAGATATAAAACCACTTAAAAATACTAAATTTGTAATGGCAGTTTCATTTTATATTAAAATTTGAAACAGCAAAGTTTTTAAAGATGCTCACGCAATACTAGTGCTATTTTAAAACTTCAAAATCTACCCTTCTAGAAATGGATCTGGTTCACAATGTGATTTTGAATGTAGAAAACCCTATCTGCAATATATCTAAAAGTTTGATAGTTCTGTCAGACATCATTCAGCACAGAGCAAAATTTAATATTAAAAGAATTTTAGTATTGTTTCACAATACATTTGTACTTCTATATTTTTAAAATAGTAAAATAAATTCAAAACTAAAACCACTTTCTAATACCCGGGATACACGACGATATATTATCCATTTTACTGTCAATGCACCTAGGGGAAGAGGGGGGGGGGGGGGGTATTTTACTGTCAGATTCTGGCACGAATATTGTGGGGACCGTCAATGTAGATGTGCTAAAACAAAATTAGAGAATTTAAAAAAGTGGATCGGCTCATTGTAAGCTCTAAATTGCTTTTTTTTTTAAACTGTACTTACCGTTGTTTTAACTTGGGAAAGTCTCTACCGTTAGCCATTAGAACCTGGAACGCATCCACTGTTTTTGTTGTTGTTTCTGCAACAAATGCCTTGGCTTCATCTAGTTCTGTATTTTGCCTATTTGTGCACGTAAAAGTCAAAGACTTTATTCCAAAATTACCAACTAATTCAGACACTTGAATAAAGTCCTGGATTATAAAGTTTGTACCCGAGTTTGTGTTTGTTTCGCACGTGAACACGCTTGTTTTTTGGCTTGCCTCAGGTGCAGGGTGGAACAGGTAAAAAACCTGTTCCACAGTAAATGAATGATTGATCGGTTGAATCACTTTTATGCCGGTGGTATGTTGGCACGGATTTAATTGCACAGCCAAAAGGCTGTTTACAAGGAAAGACGCCATGACCCGGAACGTTCTAGATTCTCTAGATCATGATTAAAGAAACGATTTACCAAATGCGTACAATAGATCGCGCACCTGTTTAATCTGGATCATGTAACAGTATATGGAAAAAAACAAAGGATTCCGATTGTAGTTAAAATACCGGTATAATCGCCCCATACTTGGCGCACTCGAACTATTAAAACACGACAGTCGGCGAAATTTTTTAATTTTTTTTTTTTTGAAAAAAAAAAATACACGGTCGGGACCTTTTACTATGGGTCGGTCGGGAAACCGTAAACACAACATTTATTTTTTTAGGCCTTATAACGTGATCAAAAAGTAAGAAATGAAGTTGTTGCAGCTTTAGAAGTATGTTTATTTTGTAAAGTCGTTATAAGCAAGCACAATAAAAAATAAATTCAATTAGATTGAATAAATATAATATTTAGATCAAAATTATGAATGAATGAATGAATGAATTGTAACCCGGGGTTGTCAAATAAGAACAATGGGTGTCAATGATATGAATACTTTAATAAGCTGGAATCAGACGATGTGCACATACGAAGATAAGGAAAAAAGCCTGTACATAGAAATGAAACAAAATAAGATATCATGATAAAAATACAATACGACATTAATTATCAAAA
>CM037791.1:41929803-41979803 GCA_021229015.1 Solen grandis
TTCTGACCAAGTTTCGTGAAGATTAGGCCAAAAAGGTGGCCTCTAGAGTGTTAACAAGGTTTTTCTAAGATTTGACCTCATGACCAACTTTTTGACCTCACATGACCCAAAATCGATCTTCTCCAAGAGTTTATAGAGTGAAACATTCTGACCAAGTTTCATGAAGATTGGGCCAAAAATATGGCCTCCAAAGTGTTAACAATGTTTTACTAAGATTTGACCTCGTGACCTACTTTTTGACCCCACAGGAACCAAATTCGAACCTGTCCAAGACTTTATAGAAACAGACATTCCGACCAAGTTTCATGAAGATATGGTCAAAAATGGGGCCTTTAGAGTGTTAACAATGTTTTTTAAGAGTTGACCTCATGACCTACTGTTTCACCCCTCAATAACCCTAATTGGAACTTTTCCACGATCATTTAGATACAAGAATTCATGTGCAACACTCATTACAATAGTTTATTATTATAATTTTACAGCACAACACTAGTTTACACCGGAAATGGATTTAACAGCTATTTGGCTTTCTCTTTTACATAATGGCTTGTCCCTAGGGATCCATTTTTAACCGACATTAACGTATGTTTTAAGGTTTATTTTGCTTGTTAGGGACAAAAAAGGCAAGAATTATTTTCATTAATCAATATTAGTTAAACTAAGGCATTTTGTAGTGAGGAACGAAACTGTTTTGTGCCTTATTCATAATATTACATTTTCACATTTCACTGACTACTCCTACCATAGGCCTAATCTTAAACAGCATCAACTATAGTCGCCGGTAGAAACCGGCGACTTATTATTCCCTCTCAATCCATAAACACACTCGTCCCTTGTGATTTCTTACTTACCAGTTAATCTCAACAAAACGTTCTGCAACATTGATGACAGTCTGTGAAAGATACCTGTAGATTAATATTTCACTTGGTCAGTGTTCCTCTGCTGTCACGACGAAACCATCCGTCTGGTGGCCTCTACAGGTGACCGTGCCTCACATACGAATATACTGGGGAAGTAAGAAAATTTGTGTAAGGCCTCGCAGCCATCGGTCTCAGTCCCGAGGAAGACCGAATGTATCTAAGCAGTAACAGGAGTGAGCATTTGCAAGAGGTCCAGCTGACCGAGAGATACAACTGATGACAAGACTTAAAATAACTGCGACGCTGTTAACTGTTTCTTGCTTTCATTTTATTCACAATTATTATCATCTTTCAGCGTTTATTTATTTATTGTTTTATTCATTTATTTATTTGTTTGTTATTATTGCTTATATTTTACCAATATAAGCTACTAATATCATTACTCTTGATTGTATTATATATTTTATATCATTCAGTTATGTGTTTTGCAGTCATTCAGTTATTTACAACTTTGCAAGATATGTTGAAATTACGTCATTGTTTTAAATACGTAAACGCATTTAGTTATCTAGGCCTGTACTTGTTGATTTAGCAATGTCTTCATTGTATAATATATAATTTATCATTTGGATTGCCTTATTACCATAACTCATCAAAGTTTATCGGTGAAATATATTTTTTTTTATTTTTCAATTTTCACCTTACAATGTTAATTTCTATATTTCTCATTCTGGAATAAAACAAGCTAAAGGTATTTTTTTTCTCTCCTTGTTTTGATGATGCATTTTAATGATGCTGTTGATGTTGATGACGATACTTTTACAAAACGGCGAATATATCGCTGGCTGTTCTCATGTGTTGTTTTAATATGCTTCTACTTCTGCTGCTGGTGGATAAGTGTCCCAAAATACCATGTGCGGTATTTTACAACTAAATTGTACTTTATATATTTTTTTTTACAAATCTCTTACAGAGAAAGAACAACAATGCAATAAAGGCATGCATTTGCCCCTTCCTTTAAATCTTCGTAAAATGAGAATGTTATATGTTTGCTTTATGGTTTAACTTTTAGATATTTAAACTTTCAGAGAGAGAATATCTTCAAAATCTCGCCCTAAATTGATCTCTGGTAATATGAGAAGTTGGAGTTGTAGAAAAACAATAGCGCTGGTAGGTGCAGGAGTAGTGTATGTACTGGTAATAATACTGTTAGGTATGCTGGTGTTGATAGAAAGATGTAATTGTTGGAATGGTAGCAGTAGTTGCTGTTGCAGTACAAGTAGTAGTGGTGGTCCTTGAAGAGGTAGTTATGGTACAACTAGTAGTTATTGTGGTAGTTATTGTAGAACTAGTAAGTAGTAGTAGTGGTGATCGCACAAGCAATAGAAGAAGAAAACGCAGTGTAAGTAACAGTGTTCATAGCAGGAGTAGTTGTAGATGTTTGTTTTTTGTTTATTGAGCTTTTCGTTTCACCGACATTATGTCAGAAAATTAGAGAAGATCTCTACTTGAGACAGTCTCAAATATAGTGCTTCCACACTGCAATATCACGTCGTAGGCAAGTGGCATGATATCACACCCAGTTACGTTATCCTGACAACATCGGGTCAACCAGTCCTTGAACTAACCTTATATGCTGAGCGCCAAGCCAAAGAGCTATACCAGTATCATTTTTTACAACTTTGGTATGTCGCGGCCGGTGACTGAATCAAAGATCTCCTATCGAGATGAGCTGGAGAAGTAGTTGCAGTAGTAGTAGTGACGATTATGTTAGTTGTAGTGGTGATGTTTAATAGTAATATTGGTACAGATGGTCTTAGTAATACAAGTGCTGGTTGTAATTGTCATAGTTGCATATGTCGAAGTAGATTTAGTTGCCATGTTAACGGTGGTTGTTGTTTTAGTAAATGTCTTTGTCGTTGTAGTAGTAATAGAAATAGTAATATTATCGGTTCTGGTGTTGAATGTTGATAGTTAAAGTTATAGTTGCTCCTGTAATAATGGTGTTTGTCGTGATTGTAGTAGTAATAGAAAAAGTAGTTGTGATGCTATAATTAGTAGCAGAGGCTATGGTTGTGTCAGTAGTGGTAGAATTAGTAGTTTAATGAGTGAAGATAGCATTAGAGGTAGCTGCTGCGTTGGTCGTAGTACTAGTAATTGATGACAGGAGTAGAAGTTGTTTTGGAAGTTGCTTTGGTCGTCGTATAAATAATACATGTGGTAATGTTTGCTGCTTTTATGGTAGCAGTAGAACTATTGGTGTTGATAGTAGTAGTTACATTGGTCGTAATGGTGGTAGTAGAAGTATTAGTAGAGACACTAAGATAATTCAATGTTAGGAGTAGTAATAGTATAAGTAGCTGTAGAAGTAATAAAAAAATATGGTGGAAGTAGATTTAGTTGTCATATGATTGTGGTATAAGTAATAATTATGATAGAACTATTAGCAGTTATCGCTGTAGCGGCCTTCCTTTTGATGGTAATTGTTGTTATAGTAGCCATAAGTTTGTTACCCCAATTGTTAGAAGTAACAAAAATGGTGGTGGAGTAGAATAATGGTGCTTATAGAAATGTCTGTATAAATATATAAGTATATAAAATATAATGACATTGATAACTCATTATCATCATAGTTTAATTTTAGCTCACAAATGTGCTCTAGGTGAGCTTTTGTAATCACCCTACGTCCGTCGTCCGTCATCAACAATTTGCTTTAAACGTTTCCGATCCGAAAACAACATGGCCCCTCGGGGTGGGGGGGGGGGGGGGGGGCGTGCAAATATTTCCCTTAAATACATATAATTAAATTTCAAACGATATCTCCTCTCAAACCGCTGAACAGACTTGGATTAAACTTGGCAGGGATAATCATTGGATGAACCTTCACAAAAGTTGCAAAAATAATTTGACCCATAAAGAAAAAGAAAATAAAAAAAAAATCATTTCCATCTCCAGATTTTAGCGACTTATGGCCTCTATGACTCTCTAGTTTCATTTATAGCATTTATTCCCTTGCTTGGCGCTCAGCATATAGAGTAGTTGCAGAACTGGTTGGTCCGGTGTAAGTATATTGTGACTGGGTGTGGTACTATGGGATATGTCTACGGCGTGATAATTCAGTGTGGCAGCACTTTATCTGTCTCAAGTAGACATCGTCTCCTAATGACTGAAATACTGTCGGATGGACGTAAAACCCAACAAACTTTTTTTTTCTCTTCTTTTACCTTACTTACACGTTTAAATTTAAATTCAGTTATCGAGGAAATTCCTGTAAATACATATCGAGAATGCATCGGGAACTCAAATTTTCACATTCGCAAACGAGATTATAAAGATATACAAACGTGCATCGTATTGCGGACTTCAAAACATCAGCTTACACTTTAATCCGCTGAAACTATCGACATTACTAGGACATGTTTTTGGTGTTCTCCTTTTTCGATCCTTTTTACATATGAAACTCCTATTTACCAGTTACTGAAATAATAATTGTTAAACAACATACTTAGAGGCGAATTTAATTGTTTTGATTCTAAAAAAAGAAGAACAATAGAAAAGAAAGAAAAATCACTTCTTAGCAAATAAGTCAGTTTAGTCCTTGAATATTTTGCAACAAATATGTAGGTAATTTTATTTAAGAAACAATAACCTTAGTTTTTAAGTATTACTTTGGTCTAAGTAGAGTTGATGGAATTTGAGCCTGGTGTCCAAATCAATACGTGTATTTTCAATCAATGTATGATAGTTTCAACAGATATTAATCTACACATTGTCCTTGAGCATACCTGAATATATACCCCATATCTAAATATAACGGGTACCATATTAGTGTCCGTGTGTCCGATAATTAGTGCATCACGTGCGATATGATATATCTAGCTCAGAGGTAATGAACATATCAGAAACAATTTATCTCTGTTTCAACACATCTTTAGAGGACATGTTGATGTCTGTTATAGCAGTGTTTTATATACGTCACTGAAGAACAATGTTATCTGTCCTCATATGTAAACATTTTCGAACATTCACTACAAAAACCTAGTGTCTGGTCATATAAAGCTTTACCAGCTTAATCGAAGTTGGGATTCATACTTATATAAATAAAGTTGTTTTAGGGGTCTCATCCCAATACTTTTAGGAAAATAAAGAATTCGAGAGAAATGACACAAAAAACACAAACATACGTTTATTGCCAGTGTGTTTAACTTCTGGAAACACATACATATTTACCCCGATGAAGTATCAAGTTCTTATTTTACAATTAACAAATATATAAATGATTGTACATATTCACAGTTAGTATGTTAACACTTTTCAAGCCAGTTTTCATAGATATATACCAATTGTTTTACAAGTAGTACTCTTTTTTCTTTCAGAAACGTCTAAGCTCTTCGTGTGCTGCAGTTTTAGGATCATACGTATTGTTCTTGGCTATTAACATTTCTTTTTTGTGGTATCTGCCAAATATGTTATCCAGTTTAGGCCTCTATCTTTCTTGAATATGATTTGATTGTGAATATATTGACGCATTTCCAACTTGAATTGACCTTTGCTGACTTTCTCTATAACTATTTAAAAGTTTTCAGAAGAGTGACCTACAAGTGGCAGGGCAAGGACAAACAGGAGAAGTATCTATAAGTTGAATTCAATTTTATTAGTCTTAAATTCAAATTATATATCCAATCTCTGTATTAGCAGTTAATCTGAAATTATTTATAATTGTGTATTTTTGTTTGTATAAATGGGAATCTCTCACACACACGCTCTCTTCGTGTAGTTGCAAATATTGAGATTGAATAAATGAAACATATATGTCACGTTAAATAAAAGAAAAGACAGAATCAAAATATAAAAAAAATAATCAGTTTAAATTTTCAAAACAACCCTTTGTAAATCAGCATTCCTTTAGATCATGTTTAAGTACATTTTTTGTTCATAAGCAGTAAATGAATTAAAAATCAAAGCCATTTTTCACCCTAAGGATATCGTCAGGACCTAGTGTTAAACACGAATGATCTTTATACATTTAATATATTTGTGTCTTAGTTCCAGTGCATACATAAACCTAAAACATTATGTTTTATTCTCTAAATAGAAGCTGTTCGACCACCTTCTATATTTAACGATGTTTCAAATATAATCGTTTTCGAAACCAGAAATTGAAAAGTGCAATGTATTTATTTACAATTCCAATAATATGACAAAAAGTTGAATATATTGCTTCTTAACATACGTTATTTATCAAAAATATTTTTTCACATACTTACAACTCACAAATGTAATTAGAATCCATAAAACGTATTTCATATATTGAAGACGTATATTTTAAAATTTGATGCTCACTTATATGTGATACACAATATCTCGGTCACAGATAGAGAGAGAGACCTTGGTTGTACGAATGCACAATTACAAAAGTTCGTGTTTGTTCAAGTTTTAGATTACGTATAATGATATCATCACATCATTATGGGTTTGTATGATTTAATTTTCTCCTAGTTAATATAACTAAACCCTGCCTTAGTTTGAAATTATTGTATCTTCAAAACATATACTGGTATCATTACATCTGATATTCATTATAAAAATAAAATTATTCACTTTGCAATGTCGTTCTTTTTAGCGTCTCTTAGTAACATTCCGTTACATTCAGGACACCGGGAAATTATTAAGTACAATAAAAGAAACATTCCGTCCAAGAATATCAATTGTATTTTGTTTGTATTTAAGCATTAAACGTTTTAAACAGACGTCGAAAACGATAAATGAGACCTATGAAAAGATGATTTCGAAAATTCTATAATCTTTAAGTAAATAAAATGAAAGTAACTTTCTTATATATTATGTACGGACGGTTTAGATTTTCTTATTTAGAAAGCAAATGAAATAAGGAAATAAATTGGCAGCAAAATATTATGGACAGATAATTAAAATTCCTAATATATGAGTCAGAATGTCTTAAAATGCGTTAAGTCAGTTTATGATTTGTCAGACGATCAGAGTAAAATTAAATAAGGCAACACGCTTAAAGGTCTGCCTTCCTTTGATGAACTAATTAAAAACTAATTAAAGATTTCGTTCAATAGCGTTATCACAATTCACCAATGCCAAGGCTAATCTGTATTGGCCTTACAGTTGACACCATCACCGGACGTTGATTTGTAGGGCTGCTGACGCAGAAAAGTGACCTGCAAGATAAATAGAGATATCGAATAAAGGTAATATCGGGGTTGAGAGCTAAACTAGGCTTATTGCATATATAAGTATGAGCATTTAGCCTAATTTCGCTCTCACTTCTCTATATACGACTCAACTCGCCACGATTACATGAGTAGGAATGTATCCAATAAGAGGTGAGACTGACTCAAAAACTAAGCAAAACATTGAAACAATTTATGCCAAGTACAGGAAATTTAGGCTAAATAACATACATAACGTATTGACGTCATTTTATGGCGTCATATAGATTAACGTCAAAGCAGATATGTGCGACAAAGCAGAAGGGGGGACATCACTCATGACGTCATAAAACTGGTACGTTCTTTTACATCACCTTACTCACGTGATATGAGTCCGCCTGGTTTCCAAAATCAAACAACCCCTCAAAGAAATTCGTTTTGTTGACCTAAAACGTCTTGGAAGTTCATGTGGCCACTAGGGACATCAAGGTAATGAAACAGAGCAGCTTATCGCAAGCGGCTACAAATACATATTGTTCATTTAAAAGAGATTGAAAAACTCTTCGAAAAATACAACTAGTTCGGTAATCAGAAAGATAATATCTGCTATCATCATTCGGCGATAAATGTATTTTACTTGATCAATAACCATACACACTTGCTCATTTCTGCTACAACTTTGCAAATAAAATAAATAGCAGATGTTAGGTATTGCTCTAAACTAAGAAAGTCATTTAAAAAGATATCTTGCATTTTAAGGTTCATATTCATATTCTGATAAACTTTTGTTCAATTATTTATATTGATTTTCTATGCTACACCAAGAAAACAGCATTGTTTAACTTATATCAAAGAAAAAAACGATGTCCGTTCAAAGCTACTTTTGAAAATAGATCACAGCATTGGAATGATAATTCAACAAATAAAGGAGGAAAAGCTTTAATGTATTTAATGTATACAATAGCTAATTCAGCCGATTAAAGGCTGTAATATAGTTATGAATTTTGTCATAACATATATACGAAGAAAAGGTCGTGATTTGTATTTAAAATTTTGACTCCGCTTGGATGTCAATTAAAGTAGTGGTGTTAACCTTAAAATTAAAGAGTCGATTATTGACCCGTCCGTCTACGTGAATTAAAGGGTATGATCAGCCATTCAGATAAATTGGTTTTCTGAAAAAAAAATCCCACAATGAACAGGCCACGGTACGATTACCAACGGACTGTCAACTGTCAACATCAGCCAAACGTATTTATGTCAGCTTTATATATAACCTCATTTAAATCATTTTCATCACGGAGTTATCTACGATTGTATTGTTATGTAAAGAGGAATCGCCACAATCTGATATTGAACACGATCAATGAATGTTACATATAATTTTCGGTCCGATAAGTAATTCTTCGGGAAATTAAATTTAGTAAATTATAAATTACAATACTGTCAAACTGCATTATGTATTTTGTAGGTTCTTTTATTTCCATACTGTTCTCTACATTTTGTTTTCTAATATACTTGGTGCTAAATGCATATTACAAAGGCACATGAGAGATCAAAGAGTACTAGATATTTATAAATAAGGGTACACTGCACGTGATGATCAGATCAAAGTCACACCATAACTTATCTGCAAATGTTTAAAACAGACCGATGTGATAACCGTAAGTATAAATAAGAACGAACCTAGTGTGCATACTTAATTCTTAAATAATCCATTGATATTGATCTTTAAAAAAAAGTTGCAGATTAAGAAAATAAAATATTCTTTTTGGTATTTTTTATTCGTTAATATCAGTTCAAGTGCTATACCTGGAACCGCGAGTTGACGAGTGACTGGAGAAGAACACCTGCTGTAAGTTGAACTATTTAATAGCATTTTTTATCTCTGCAATAAAAGTAGTTCTTATGTAGTACTGTCTCAGTAAATAGACATTAGATCTCTCTCTCTCTCTCTCTCTCTCTCTCTCTCTCTATTTCTCTCTCGATTTGTGATATTCATTTGTAGTGTACATTAATAGTTCATAACTATTTTTCTCTTTTCTTCTTTTTTCTGTCTGTCTCTAAAGAAGAACATGTGTTTATGATATTGTTTCAATCGGTTATTCACTTAAAACTTGACTTTAAAACACAGCAATTATAAGTAAAAGTTAAAAAGCGTACAATTAACATATTTAGAACATTTGTTTAGTAGACATAAATACATGCGGTGTTCAGGAATCATTACGATGTTTTAAAACAAAAAATCTAAAATGACTTTTTGGTATGGGTTTTAACAGTATGTTCTATGTTCCACTAAGAATATATTCTGGTGTATATTATTCACACGTATAAAATTATTAGTGATTTAATGTGAAAAACTGTTTTCTTTTTACATTCATAACACCATATGCTTTCGCCCAAACAAGCATTTGTCAAATTTTTGAACAGTTGTATACCTGTCTGATCAAGTTGTTAGAGTATACTCCCTGCAAATGTTTTGTACGCTGTATCTACTATATACGCTGATTGAATGTAAACATAAATATATATTGACATTTTATCTAAATTTATATGATGCTTATAAATAACATAATGTTTTATTCATGATTTAACGTATTTGTAGAGGATAAGATGTAAAGATCTCTAAATACAAAATATCTAAAATGGTACTGGTATATGCCCATAAATTGTTTCTCAAAATATGAGGGTAGTTCGAGGACTGGTGAATCCGGTGAAAAGTATAAATGTCTATTTTTCAATCCAATACCGAGGGGACTGCTAGATAACAACATGTAATTTGCAACCAATTTCTTGTAAATATTGTTTTACTTGAAATTACAAATGGTACGAAACACGCCTGACATCTTGTTTTGATGTTAGTATAAAAAAGAATGCCATGAATTTTATTAAAGGTTTAGAACCCCAATATCAATAAATTCTATCAAAGCCTGCATCTAACTTCACAATAAAAGCTTTTGAAATGTCAAACCAAGGTATGACATGTTATTACATGTGACAGAAGCTATTTTATTACCTGAATTTGAACATTTTGTTTGTATGATTTATCTTCCCCTGAAAACTAAATAAAAGTGACTTTCTCTATTTTCTATGGTAAATTTTAGATTTTTTTTTCATGTAAGTTACAACTGAATCATATAATGCATCTTTATACCATGAGTTATTCTCATTAAGCAAATTCAATTTTTCATATTCACAGAAAATGTATGTTTCCCATAGGCTTCAATGTTAACTGATTTGCAGATTATTTCCCCCAAATCCAAATTAGAATAAAATTGAAGAAAAGAAATCTTGTGAATTGTTTTTTTTTTTTTTTTTTTTTTTTTTTTTCAATGTCTTCAAAATGACAAAATTTCATAGAAATATTACCATCCAGTGGCTATTAGGGTGCTAATACCGTAAGTTGAAACAGCATTCTGCGAAATAGTCAAAACCGAAATACAGTTGATACTGAACATGTTTAGACTATAATTAACTGTTTAACATAGTTGCTGTCGATAATTGGTTATTTTATACTTAGGTCTTCCAAACCATATTTCATATTTTGTCACTGGATGGTATTATTTCTATGAAACTTTGTCACTTTGAAGACATTCAAAACCAAAAAAAAAAAAATCACGAAGTTTTTTTTTTTTTTTTTTTTTCCAAGTGTTATCAAATTTGAGGGAGATAATCTGCATATAAGCTAACATTTAACCCAATGGGAAATAAACATTAACTGTGAATATGAAAAACTGAATTTGATTTATGAGAAAAACTTGTGATAGAGAGGTGCATTTTATGATTATGTATCACCTTTCGTGAGAAAAAATCAAAACTTTACCATAGGAAAATGGTGAGGTAAAAATGAGTGTTTTAGTTTTCAGGGGAGATAACTAATGGCAGAAAATATCAAGGGGGGTGGGTTTTAATAAACATCTGTCAAATGTCATAACATGTCAATTTGCCCATTAGATAACCATTATTTGACAGTTTAAAGTTTATCATTGCTTTGATGGTATTGGTCTCTATAAGGGTTGGAAGAACTTAAGCGGCAAAATTTGACCATTTATTTGTCAGACATTAATTGCCAAGATTAAGACAAATTTTGAAAGTATACTTCACAGAAAGACCTCTTTTTCAATTCTTGACTATGCCATGAACATTGGTGCCACAGGCAAAATACACTTTTATATCAATTTGCATAATTTTCAACTCGAAACAAATGTCGCAGCTATAGACTTTACTTCCATCACATGACTGGAGTATGCTGTTAACAAGCTTTTTGTAAAATAATCCGACAGTACAGAGTTTGCAAGTTTTCAAACTGTCGTGGGAACAACGTGGACATTGAATAATTAAGTCGTGCATTTCGGTTAGTCGTAACATTGAAAACTACGGCTCTGAACAATCTCAACGATGTCATTAAGTGAAAAAATACTGTCGTAATTGTTCTCAACAGATTCACTTGCAAAAATATTTTTCAAGGTGTCTGTTACAGTCTGGACAGTATCAATTCTTCAAAATATGTATTTACATTTATAAAACATTAATAAGGCATGTACCTCATGTTTTCTCCAAAAGTCTAAGAGGACCCCACTGATATCATGATAATGTTTATTTGCTGCCCTTTATTTATTTACTTTATTTGCATTTTGGTACGGTACCAACTTCTTTTTCTATTACTTACTACTTTATTTTAATGCATTTTGTGCCTTAAGCCATTTTTATTTCAATTATGTGGCCCCGTTTAAATGACAACTAGATTTCAGAAGTTAACTTTGTAGAAAAAAATAATTAGAATTTCATTAATGAATGTTTTTGTAGTAAAGGAAAATATGAAGAGCAATGTTAAAAAAATATGGAAAGCAAATAAATTTTAGATTTAGAATAGTAATCGTCCATCCTTTGCATATGTTAGATGCTTCAACATATATATACATGATATATAGACCAGATAAATGTATTTAATTTTAAAACCTAAACTATAATCGGCACATGAATATAGTGTCGCTTATCAGGCTCATCGTGTTTTAACAGACGCACACTCTAAGGCGAGATAAGCTGGTTTATCCTTCAGAGTTTCTGATTTGCTAGATAAATGAGAAAAATTCTACCTGCTGTTCCCAGTACGGTATCATGGATATCTGGTTAAATTGTACCGGACCAGTGAAGGAGAATGTAAACATATTCATTCATTTATTTATTTTACAACCATTATCAGTAATCTTCGACCCACGTGCCACTTAATAACAATGGAGCAAACGTGATATTGATGATAAGGAAAACAATACTGTTCCCGATAAAATCCGTCTTAAATAGCTTTTATCCAGTTATTAAAACTTGAGCTTTTTTGTAAAATTAAGTTAGGAGAAATAAGAGTGACGTCACTAAGCGATAAAATTAGTAATATATTCCATCGATATATACTCATTGGATCAGTTTCTCAAAAGTGACATGAAAAGTAAACAATAAAAGATAATTATCGACAGATGTCCGGTTATACGACTGAATTTGCCTGAGCTGAGCCAGTGCTCTCGCTCCTTCTCAGGATCGAACTTAAATATACAGTCCAGCGCTTTATCGGCAAAATTAACCATTGTGTGCAGACAAATTGTCTCCTTTACTAGTGTTCTGATTTTTCTCATCCGTGCTCTCTCTCTCTCTCTCTCTCTCTCTCTTGTGAGTGTGATAACATCTTTACACGACCCCTGGATTATACAGTCAACATCGTACATGCGACCACCTGTATTAAACGACTTTTTTATTAAACGACCGTTATCAATCCCGCCCGAACGTTTTTACTATATCAATTTATCCCATTAAGCGACTTTTTTATTATGCGACCAGCGACCACATAAACCAAGTCCCAGCATGTAAGATTATGCACAAAATCAACTTTTTTGAGCGACCGTGTTTGATTCTGTTGCTAATTGTGTATATTCATCTTTAACACATCCGAACAAACAAACAATTATCCCAATCATAAGAGCTCACCTGAAACCAATTTGTTTTGACCACGCATGACTGCACCATGTGCAACTAAATTCTAAATATAGTTGCTGGTTCCCATTTCAACATTTACTAAGCATAACATAGGTGAAACCATCCCTCCAAATGCCGAATGCTTCGGATTTTGGTAAAAGAATATTTAGGAATAAGGTAAATTAATACTTCCGGATACAATGCGTACCATTAATAATTCGCACCTATAAGTATGTACATTGCGTCTTATGATATACATGTACGACCAGGGCGCCATTTTGAAATAAATTTATCGGGGGTTTCTGGATGTATGTTAGACAGAGACATAAAGAAATAATATTTTTTTCTTGAAATTGTCCGAATCCATCCATGAATTCGATGTCAAATGTTGTGTTTTTCCACCGAACACCAAATGCAAACATCAGCCAATGATCCAAGGTATTATTTCAACATAACAGCTAAAAAAAATCGAAAGATATGACGAAAAATAAACATGTTGATGTTTATTGGTATAAAACAACAAAACATTGTGTAGTTTACATACGTATTCATGTTGTGATAAATATAACGTGTGATACATTGCCGGGAAATCCAAAAATATCTATTAAGAGACCATTTCATTAAGCGACCACTTTTTGGCAGTCCCTTGAGCGGTCTCTTAATACAATGTCGACTGTATGTTATTTTATGAATGAGAAACCGGTTTTAAGTTTACCCCCCCCCCCTCCCCCGAAAATAAAGAAGCAAATTTCCTATGGCAAAAACTGCATTTAGTAGTAATTTATAAAATAGTTTCTGAAATTTCGAGTATTTAATAATGTCCTATTTTCAAGAATAGCAAGATAGATTATTTTTCATTTATGTAGATAAGTTTATGCATGTGGATATTATTCAGTTGTGACAGAATTATTAAAGTCCCCTGTAGTTTTGATTAGAATGTACAATCATTTTTATCATAATGTACATGCATGTGATTGTGTGCATAGTTGATATTCCTGATTTATATATTTAGGTGCACCAGGTCAAAAGTCAAGACAACAATATACTAGTATCATACTTTATCAAATATGAATAGAAGTTTTGGGAAAATGTTAATCTCTGGATGTAAACTATAACCTTCACAAACAGATAAAATCGACAATTATATTTGTGTTTACAATTTATTAATATTATCACCAAATATATAAAATTCCGGTATTCCGACTTTTTGTTAACACCATTACAACCTTTAGGGTACATTTATATATGCCGCGAAGAGGTTTTATCTCTTGTCGCTTGAAAGCAACTGTGGTTAGATATTACACAACACAAATATTCAGTCTTTCGCAATTTCATTTCAAAACAAGATTTTTCTTTAACCTGACGGGAAAAGTGTGACAGCCAGACAGACGAACAGACGGACAGACCGATAACGGAAAAGTAATACTTATGTTTCACCTCTGCTTACAGCAGATCAAGCAACAAACGTTCAATAATAAGGAACGCCGAACCCGCAGTCGAGTGGTTAAATCGTCCGCCTCTTGAGCGAGCGGTCGTGTGTTCGATCCCCGTTCGCGTCATATCAAATCGCAAAGAATGGTATTGGTATAGGTCCCTTGCTTGACGCTATATAAGGGTAATTGCATGACTGGTTGGCCCGGTGACAGGCTAATGTGACTGGTTATGGTATCATGCCACATGTCTAAGGTGTGATACTGCAGTGTGGTAGAGATATATTTGTATCAAGTAGACATATTTTCAAAATGACTGAATTATTGTTGTTGGGACGTTAAACCCATCAAACAAACACACAGAGTTATTGAATAGTTTTTCACCTATAACGATAAAGCGATAAAGTCGTCATTAATAGTTACATTTAAAACTGATATTTACAACTTTTCACAAAATGTGGGCCCTGTGTTCTCGAATTTAGTTAAGCATGATCTCAGGCTAAAATTTGAGTATCATATTCAAATCCCCATGGAAACAAATGGGCATAGTTTGAGTAAAAGAATGAAAATCGTAATTAAGTACCATCTTTATCTGCGAGAATAATGAATGGACATTTTACATAATTGAGAATTCAGATACATATGAAAGCCGCCTAGTGCCAATCAGGAGTAAGTTAAATGATAATCGTAACGACTTATCTCCTAATAACCAGGTCATGTGTCATTATTACGAGATAGTGTATGATTGTAACGAGAAAAGATCTCGAGATACTAATTATAATTACGTATCTGATATACATGTATGTACATTAATAAATTATATTAACAAATAAAATGTTCAAAATTGTCACAAACTTATCTTGACAATAATACAAATATTAATAAACATTTCATATATACTTATTGTAAGTTATCAAATTAACACAATAATGGCTGTAGAAATCAGTCCGTCAAGAACAACAGGATGAAAAAAATAATTTAAATAGTTGAATTGTTCATATTGATAGAATATATTTATTCATATCTGAGTAATTTGATAGACTTAAATATTCAAATGTCGGCTTAATAAGCCAATAAACATTCAAAAATTCAAAAGTTGGCTTAATAAGCAAAAAAAAAAAAAAAAAGGTGTTGCAACAGAACGGTATTCATGTACAGTGCAAATAAATTCCAATAATTCCCTCCATCTTAATGTGACACAAATGTAACTACAGTCAAATATAGTGCAGGACCATTACAACGGGTGCTTAATTTTAACGTGAATACAAGTACAAAGGTTCCAACACTGAACCACAAAACTTATATTTTGTTATTTGCAAAGTTAACTAAAGGGGCCTGTTTACGGTGTTATGCATGTATTGTATCAGATAACTTCAAGAATTGAACATTTATTGTGCTATTAAGGAGGTCCTATGGTCCGTTGTTAACGTACCTAACTGTGGATGTTAAGGATGTTGTTTTTTCATGATTATTCCAGGCGCAAAGTACTGATCCAACCCAGAAATCATCGAGAAGGATACTATCAGCTATAAAAAAATGTTTCGAAATCGAGCTTAAATACATGATTGAAATCATTGCTTTTTATGTAGATAGCATTAGAAATATGGTCATATTATTTTGTAATTATGATATAAGTATCTCGTAAATTATTCATTCAAGATATTTGACTCGTTTTTTATGTGTCAATATCTTGTTATTAAGAGATATGTATCTCATTATTTTAAGATAATATGGTGTAAGAACGAGACAATGATTTTTTTCTTGGCATGATTATCCCAAGTGTAGTCTTCAGGACTCAAAATAACAAGAGACTTATAATGGGCAGAATATGTGAGTAAGCCATGAACGTGTTTCGCATTAATTAATGTCCCGCTTGAAATGAGAGTCAGAGTTATAATCAGTAATCGCTTAAATTACAGTCGCTCACGTCAGCAAATAGCAAACTCTCCGCAGCAGTCACTCCCCATGATATGTACAATTAAAGTCACGTAGCGATGCGCAACCGATAATCAAACGGTTGCAAGTTTGTTCCTTGTTTGGAATATATATGCTATGGTAACAGGGATGCAATCGCTCACTTATTCACTATTCACGGTAAGTGAACGCAGGACAGCTGCAGATGTATTTTTTCCAAAATTCTGAAGTGAAGTTTCTTGAAGTTACCCCCCCCCCCTCTTTATACATGACTGTTTCCACGTTAGTATTACATTGAACTATCCTCCAGTATTGTAGTATTGAACAAGAACGAGCCCATCCCATACCAGCTATTAGTTCACTGTAACATACTTCTTCTCCTAAAACATCTGCCGTACTGAAAAGGTCCCATCTCAATCATGGTCATTCGTTTCGCATATAAGTTATGAGCTCCATAACAAAAGAGTGAAGTCTGGTTACTCTTATAGAAAGCAGACCCCGGCTTTATCATCAGTAATGACAATTTGCTCAACAATGGGTTCTATAAGCGGGAAGTGTTCCCATTCGATGTAGCGAATCTCTAAGAAGCCCTTAACCAACGCAAAGCTACGTGTCTTGACAAAATTGTTGCTCTCAAAATCCTGGCTCTAGCATTTACCCTAATTTTCAAGACAAAACATGTTCAATATCACATTCCATAAAATTGGAAGACATTATATGCTACTCTTGTCTACAAGAAGGGGGACAAATGTAACCGGAAAATTACCGACCAATCGTTCTGAGACCATAGAACTAGCAGCATGGGTTTCGTCGTAGGCGAAGTTGGGAGTTGGAGTAGGCGAGGTTGGGAGTCCTAACTCCTTCGAACATTGAAAGATATATCTGCATGGCATTGTGTTGGAGAAAAGATCAATGCAGTTTTACCCAACCTTTCTAAAGTATTTGATCTTCTCGACACCTCATCAAATTTCGATATTACTGGATTAGATATATATATATATATATATATATATATATATATATATATATATATATATATATATCTAATCCAGCATATATATATAATTACTAAGATAATGGCTGATTTTTATGTATGATGTGGCCCATTGCTTAACAAAACTATGTATACAAAGTATCACAGAAATTCAGTCACCATTCAGTAGTTGTATTATTTGTGTTTGAGAAATATTTACAAATGCACAATCTTCGAGAATGGAGTCTTGATTTCCCATTAGTATAGCATAACATCAAAGTGTATAATGAGACCCTGGAGTAATCAATATATGTGTGTGTGTGTGTGTGTGTGTGTGATCTGATAAAGATTTCTGTTTTGCAGTTCACCTACCTGTTCTATCACAAACAACCAGGTATCGGACAACATCAAGTAAATTAAAGAATTATTATGATAAATAATACAAAATAATTGAATTGTTCTATCGATCGTTATTTTGCTATCACTTAAATTTACTATAAAATCTCGTTCTTGCGCAACTCCGAGGATTTGCGCCGGGAATATACAAAATTTCGCTGATTACAAACACAATACAAAAATCTTTTGACGCAAGCGTCAAAGAATCGGACCGAAGGACTATTGTTGTTATTGGCGTGATTCTCTGTCAATTCGGGAAATGATATGATATCCGTTTCGCTGCTATGTGGTACTTGCTTCTTCCCTTAACCTTACAGGACTAATTTTGATGTAAAGCATCAACGACGCCTTGCTTGTTTTTGAAACACGACTTAAATAAAGCAAAGCCTTTTCAGAATATGCATACATAATTTGCAAACAGTTGGTCTAAATATTTCCTCTACACATTGCTAAATAACCTCAGATGTAGACCGTTTGGTTCAGAGATATCTAAAGTGTGTTCTTAAAAGTCCATGTATATAACTAAAACATAGATCAATAAGGGGCAAATCCTTTTTAATATTATCATTAGAAGAGTTAATTGTTAGGGTCTGCAAGATGCATGGAATTTCAAGACAGTTAGCTACTAAGGCTGTGTTAATGTTAGTTTCAAAGCTAACATCATTATCATCATAATCAACAACAAGAACAATGATACAATGATAACAAAAGATCAGTTCAGATATTTCTTTTTTTTTTGGGGGGGGGGGGGGGCACAGGATTAAAGTACAAGTCCTTGGATTTTATAATCTTCCCATTAGCTATTCCCTTGATAAGAATAGTTCAGTAGCAAAGCGTTAAGTAACCTGAGCTAGGTGTATGTTTTTTTCTTTTTTTTCTTTCTTTCTTTTTGAGAAGGGAAGGCCTCTAAAGTCAAAAGTCAGACACTATAATTTCTACTTACAATCACATTACCACCTTTTATGCATACATTCGCGTTGAAAATAGTTCCACTGGTTGTATAAGTCAACTATGCAGGTGTAAGTTGGATATATTGCAATGAAAGCATGAAGTATAATTACAACTTCTGGAAATATAAAACTGTAAAAGTTAATGGTTATTTTGTTTACTCAGTCATTTGGTCTGTTGCTTTTGACATAAACAATTACACATCGTGATTTCTCATGCCGCACTTAGTCATATCAAACCAGTTATCTATCTCTTTCTTCCACGCCCCACTCCCTCCCCCCTCTCATTCTCTCTCTTAAGTATATTTAAATTTAAAGAATTACTCTAATCATGCATCTGCCCTGTTCTTTTCTTCAATTAAACTCACGTCAGTTTAAATCCTTAGATTAGGGAGAGTTATTGTTGTCATATAAGATTTCCTCATGCCCCACCGATTTGTCCGGTACCCTAGCTCATGACGGGTGGGTGCGCTCTAGTTAACTCTAGAGCGCGTTATTTCGGAAAATGTATAAGTATCTGCCTTTACATAGCTGCATTTTAAGATGGTCCCTATAAATGACGTTCGCGCCTATTGGTTTTCGTACTTGTCGGTGAAGGTGATGCAAGTCACTTATTGCCTTATATATAATCCTTTGGAAAAAAAACAAAAACTTAAAAATAACTGAACCACTAAAAGCAAAAAGAGTCGGGGACTAGAACTGAGGGTTTTTGATATATAGAATGAGCTATAAAATAATAATGCGACCCTGCTATCTTAACACAAGTTCATTAAGATTTTGTTATTATCATCTTGCATTAAATGGTCAATGGTTACTTCATTGAAAAAGGGCAGCTGGATGGGGGGTTTATTATCAAACTGATGCACTATCATGTTTCAAAGAAGTGTCAATTTTCAACTTTAACTGTAGTAAACCTGATCAAATCGCACATATGCATCCCCCAACAAAATATGTATACTCTCAAGTCCAACAACTGTGGTCCTGTAGACCAAACGGGGGTATATTATGAATTAAAGATAACAAAGGTACGGCTTTGTTACATTTAATTTATACCCCTTGTTGTTAATTCAAGCTTAAAACAACTGTTATAACAGAAACGAACCTAACAAATGTAAACATGCATTTTAGTGATACATATTAATTAAAATCCATTGTTCACATGTATACCTCTGACTAGTTCTAGATGTTTCTTTTTAGCCTATTTTGTACAGATTAAGGACAATATCTATAGCATATCAGCGGAACTTGAACAAAAATAAATAACTTAAAGAGAGGGTAAAATCAAAATGAATTGATACAAAATCTCCAATATGAAAGACATTTATGTGTATGTGTGAGTGTTAATATTCATAATACAAATACATTTAGACAAATCCAACCTTTGAGCGACTTGTGTCGCCGAAAGGTCGTAAAATGTAACCCAAAGCTTGGATTTGTCTAAATATATATATATGTTTGTTTATTGGGTTTAACGTCCCACCTACAATATTTCAGTCATTTGGAGACAATGTCTGCTTTAGATAGATATAGTGCTGCCACACCGCCATAGGCATGATACCACACCCAGTCACATTATCCTAACACCGGACCAACCAGTCCTGCAATAACCCTTATATGCTGAGCGCTAAGCAAGATAGCTGTAACAGTACCATATTTTTACGACTTTGGTATGTCGCGGCAGGTAATCGAACCCACGATCTCCCGCTCCCTAGGCGGACGCTCTAACCACTCGGCCACCGGGGGCGGTAAATATATATATGATATTATGGATATTAACACTCACCTATACACAGAACGTACTTCGTATTTGAGTTATTAATATTAGTTTCCGTTATTTTACACTCTTTAACATTAACTGGAGTAAATCTGATCAAATCGCACATATGCACCCCCAACAAATATTTATACTCTCATGTCTTTCAACTGTGGTCCTGTAGACGAAATTGGGGTATTTTATGAATTAAAGATAACAAAGGTATGGCTCTGCTGTTGTGAAATACGTCCTTTAATACTCGAATATGAAAGACATATATGTGTATGTGTGATTATTAATATTCATAATACATATACACTTAAGACGAAGCCACCCTTTGGGCGACATGTGTCGCCGAAAGGTCGTAACGATGTAAGCCAAAGGTTGGTCAACACATGAGTCACCTACCAGTGAGGTTCATATTTTTTCTGTAACCATAGCAGCCAGAATTTTGGTCCGAGAAAAGAAAACAAAGAGGCGCGTTTAATCATATACCACTTTTCATGATATTAAACTTCACGGTTTTAATTTACCGCGGGATCCAGATTTCCGGGCATCCGGACGTATGGACGGATGGACAGACAGACAGCGAGACAGACGGAGGGCAAACCTAAAGTCCCCTCCGGTGTAAACATCGGTAGAGGACAAACAAGCCTATATTATTTGGACAGTTGCACTATATGTCTTACTGACACATTGCAAAATGCCATTATATTTAAAATATATATATATACACAAGCATTGCAATCTTTCGGCTATAGTCTCCCAAACGTTGCAGTTTTTCTTGAACAACAAGTGCTTTACCATTAGGCGACAGGGAAAAATGTATAATTTTTATGACATGTATTTTTGACCGAATCTATAAGGATATATGTTTAATAACACTTAACAAGGCCTATTTAGTGAAGGAATGCATGTAATGCATAGTTGTGAGGTTTTATTTCATATATATAAAAATGTCTCCCAAAGGTTGTTCATATACGCAAAGTACACCAAAGGTACAATTTGTAGTTATATATATATATATATATATATATATATAATGTGTGTGTGTGTGTGTGTGTGTGATACCTTTTAACAAAACATCTACCAAGTGTAAACACGGGTACTTCTCTGTTTTTAACAGCTTTTGTATGTCGCGCTTCGAACCCACAACCTTTCGATGTCTGGTAATGGTTTTACTTTTCAAGTGATTGAATTTAATTGAAGATGAGACAATTTAATTTGTAAATTATGGCGTTCTGTAATTTGTATATCAGTTGTCAATTGTTATGTAACTCTTCTTTTTCGTAAAACGGTCCTATGTCCTTATAAAGTAACTATTTTCGGTCAAGCTTGTATTAATCAAATGTAACAAATGACTTTCTCAATCACCCTGAATACAATCAGAACTAGAAATACAGCACATGCATGTAAACATTTATTAAAAAAAAAAAACTCTTTCAATGAAAAAAGAGGTACCACTTTGCACGGGAGAATTAAAATAACATAACCGAAAGTAATTGTTTAGCAGTTTTTATTTCTTATTTTTGTTTCTCTTAACACTTTTAAAAGCCACAGTTTAAGGTTCTGTGGCTCAAATGTATGTTTTTAAGAATCACAAACACAATAGTATATACCGAAAGTATTATATATAAGACGAACAATAGTAAATTTGTAATGTTTTTTACCAGCTTCAACTTATGATATTTTTTTGGTTGAACCAATATATCCAGGTTGGCACCGAAAAAAAGGACTATAAGTACAAAAATATATTTGCTATTATTAAATGAGTAATCTATTTTCAAAAAGTTGGCTAAACAATTCTATATATTATACAAGAAGAAGGAGAAGGAGAAACACTTTTGTTATATCTTTCTTTTTTAATTTATCTTATTTACTTTATATAGTTTAGATTTTGTTTAAATTAACAATATTTATATACATACTGAATCTTTTAATGCGTACTGTCTGTAAAAATCTGTAAGTACCATCATAGGTCTTGCTTCATTCATTGATTTGCAGCATTTTATTGGCGTTTAAAATTTGATGATCAGTAGGTGATGCAAGCACCTTAAGTTTTACCTTGGTACATGAACCTAAAATGATTAATATCTATAAAGTATAAAAAAATAAACATTTTTTAGAGTTATCCTTTCAAAATTTCGGATACAAGAGGGCGCCGCTAAAGGTTGTAAGCCGCGAACGTCCCAACACTGTATTCCCAATCCATGTGTCAATCCTGACTTCATCGCCTTCCTTCAAATTCAATATGGCGGAGTTTCCTATAAAAAAAGAAAGAATACTGGTACTCGGTATCGTGGAATGAAAATGGTAAAAAAAGAAGACGTTAGATATTTGAAAATACATTATGTTCACTCATAGACAAACAGAAATAGCCATGGTAGTTAATCAACCTCATCATCTTCTATACATATATATGATTATACTTTTGATTTACCGGAAGCTGGTTCTGAGCACTTACCACCTTGCGAGTCATACTTTGCAGCCATTCCCTCCGCTACCGCAACATTGATTTTGTCACCGTTTAAAAGCAGCTCAACATAAACCTCATTGGTACCCTTTTGTGCTGTTGGTAAAAACGTGGACAGTTAGAATGTCGTGACTTACGTAGCCAGTGATGGAGATCTAAACATATTTCCTTTTACTTCTTTATAGTGTAGTTTTTTTTAATTGATTTATGTCTTCATGTACCTTATGTTTACAAAAGCAGAATGAATGATGCAATTCTTTTTCTATTAAAATTAAGATTGAAGGAATAAAAGAACGCCTTCTTTTCAACTTAAGGACCGATGATAGCGTTTAGTTAGCGCCGTATTTAAGGTTCTGATAGCGTTGGATTGTCCAAACTTTGACCCTTTAAGGTCTTGTTATATGACTATAATAGTAAATATGACACCGGCTGTTGAGAAAAAACACCTGTTTTTGTACAAACTTGTACCAACATACCCAGTTAAATTAAGTATCATATATTGTTAACTGAAGCCATTTTCAACATCCTTAAAACATATTAAATTAGAAGTAAATAATTTTAAAATTGTTGGTTTGTAAATAAATTAATCTTTGCAAAGAATTACTCAATTTAACGTATTTGCATTTCGAATCCACAACTTTCGCCGCCTGCCAACTACCCCTAGTCAGTCATCGATTTTAATACTCTATGCGGAACGATTTGTTGTTCTTGTCTTCTAAGAATATTTGACGAAACGAATGTAAAACGATTGTTTAAATGTGAGTTTGCAATATGCATGCATGTACCTATGAAGTAGATGAAGAGGTAGCAGCCGTCGATAGGAGCGATAAATTTGCCAGTGTTTTCATTGTAGAAACCACCGTCGTTCTGCATCACCACATCAAAATCAATGGTTTGGGGGGGATTCCCGGTGATGTTGTGGTTCAGATAGGCGGAGAACGACACTACAAGGAAATGTAACATTGTCAAGATAAAAAGTTTACGTTTAAAAAGCCTGAACGTAGTTCATCAAATATTACAGTACAAGTATAATAATACGACATACTTGCAGCAAAAAGTAAATATTAAAAAATGTAGTCAATCAATCCAAGGAGGAAACAGGAATATCAAACAAAGATATGTGCACATGTCAATGTTATTGTCTTTGAGAAAGATTAGTTTGTAGGACGATTTTAACAACATATATATACATAACAAATTTTTATTGACGCTATTTATTTACAAAAATAGCCAACATGTGATATCTGTTGAATACATAGCACACAAAGGGTGTTAGTATCATTTTCAGAAAAGTAAGTGAAATTGCTAATATACGATAGCGAAATTGTAATTAAAGTAAACATGTTTTTTGTCTTTTATCCCTCATTTGAATTTAGCAATGTTCTTCATGACATTCATACAGGGTATTTCATCATATATGTTACACTATCATACTTTATTAAAATATATTGTTGACAAAGATAACACAGCAAAAAAGGTCAAACAATATATTTTATAACATGTATTTATATTAGGTTAAAGAAAACAACAAGAAGCGGCCTACATCTTTAAAGCATACATCTTTTTATATCAGGTGTTCAAATGACGTCCATTTTGACGTCGCACCGCATGTCGTCTCTTCATCAGACTGGTTATCACTGATCTGCACATCTTGGTTGTTATTTCGTTGATGCCCCAGATTCTTTGTTGACTTAGGCCGGACTCTGTACACATTGTCTTTGAGAAAACTCAACAAAATTTACAATTGACTTACGCCCGGCGAAAAATGTGGGATTCATCACTAAACAAGATTTTGTCCACAATATCGTCATTGTCCGTCATCCATGTCGCAAATTCCAATCTTGATGCAATATCAGTGTCCTTCAAATGTTGAAATGCAGAAATGGAATATGGCGAGACTTTCAAATAATAATAATAATAAAGTAATGTTCTGTAACCACCACTTGTGTCATTGATAATATCTGACAGCATCCTTTTCACTGACCTTTGCGGCGTGTCTTACCTCCGCAGCACTTTCTGGAATACGCGCTGTCTTTGATCGAGTGCAGACTAATTCCGTAATATCAAAATTCTTTATTTTCTATTATTTGCATTGCGCTGGCTGCCTTTCTCTTTAGATACATATTTCATACTTCTTATTACAAAACATACTGATTTTCTTACAAAATACAACTTTAAAATTTCCTGACTCTTTTCTCAAGACAGCGTCATTTTGGAAAAACACCCGACATTTGATGACGTCATAAATGACGTCATGACATCAACGTTTTCCCGAACAAAAGTAATAGAGAAAAATTACAATGTCTGATCTTTAAAATGAGGTACAAGATATAGTCAATATGATTCTTTGTTTTTGCACTATATTGCTTTGAAATTTTAACATATATTATGAAACACCCTGTATTATTACATGTAAGAAGTGAGGCAACTTTATGAATCGTTGGCCAGTCACAACATATTGTTTCATATATATAATTTTCTTAAGTCCCTATATTTTGTACAAACAAGCAAAAATGTTTTTCGTTTTTTATAACGTTCATTATGCATTGTGTGCATTCCCTGTCTCCTATATCTACCTGGTTCATCAGCTGAATAATAAGAGAATAATCATAATTTTGTCAGTGATATTCTATATTTAAAAGTGATAGTATTACTATTACTAGTATTTTTCATTTCGAAATAACATTTATATAAACAATATGAGAATAGTCGTCTTGAATTATTTATGTTACTATGCCAGTTCTGTTTTTAGTTTTTCTCACTTTTAACTGCCTACTTTCTTTTATGGATTAAAAATGATTTGGGCAACGGCACCCGTGTTCGTTACTCAACTCATTTTACATTTCTGTAACGAAAAAGAAAATGGCCGGTCAAAATTCAGCATCCGTGAAGATAACATTTTCTATTTCTTGGTTTATTGAACCTTGTATCAACATTTTCATAACAAAATACACATTTTGCGTGCAAATTGAAAATGCCGGTCGAACTTTTGTTTGAGTGTTTGAACAAACTGTTAGCATAAAGATATAAAGTTAGGTAAAGCCGATAACAATATTGCATTCCGTGTAGGCAGCGGCAGGTACTGTATGTAAGGTTTCAGTCAACTATAATGTCAGTACGCCTTACAACAAAATTTACGTGATTCCCTGCCATGTATGTGAACCCATGTTTTGTTAGGCTTTCGAGAAAAAACAGGGAAAACGATTGCAGATTGATGAGAAACGTTAAATTCATATATTTTACGCATATTATCTCATGATCTGTACATGTTCTGTACTTAAGAGCGAATTTCATCATTCTTATTTCTTTAACAAAATACGAAATATTTCATATTTTGTAAGATTAGTCATGTATATGAATATTTCGTAATTAGGAATGGTGGGATGCGTTTTAAATAATTTAAGAATTTTGGCATTACCTAGCGCTAAGCATTGTTAGTGTAATTTGATCCAGGTCAACTTGAATGTTTTGCATACAGGGATTGGCACATGTGCATCCTCGAAATATTAAAGAAATGAGCACATTATCTAATCATGTACTAGTAAGATAATCATGTGGGCCCCTGAAATGTGATACTGACCTGACGCTGCATTCATGACTAATCTCCTTGAACGATCTAAATGTCCAGTCTGCAGGTCCTCAACTGTCTTCTCCAGCTGTTTATTCTGCTGCAGTACTATGGCAACCAAATCCTCCAAGTGCTTGAGCTTCTCCCGGACTTCCGGAAACAGAAGCCGGGTGTCATCCCCCGGCTTCAAATTCTGCTCAAACAGATTCTTATCTATCGGGTATTGGATTCCATGTCCACAAACAGCGACAACCATAACCGTTATGACAGTCAGTTTGAAATACATTTCCGTGGGTTTTCTTCGAACTCCGCCAAATATCTATGGACGAACAATGTATTAATATATAGAGCAATTTCTTTTCTCTTGGATAAATAGTCAGTGACAAGCAATGCAGCTTTTATTTTTATGTAGACATATTATTAACTTACCTGGAAAATTAAACCACTACACAACAATAGTAGCATCATTTTCAGCAGGAACATTTCTTTCATCACTACAGATTATACACTTTTATTCTCATTCAAATATCTGAAAAGGTTCTCTGTTCTATCACATTTTAAATATGCATTGTGAATTTCATGTATTCGCACTTTGATTACACAGTTTGACATAATATTATTTCATAGTTTGTACAATTGCATTTTAATTTTGTAATATGATTATAATGGGAACTTTATACCGGTATAGTGTTCCATGATAACTTATATTAGAAGCTATACAATCAATTGATTTAGTAATATTATCGCCATATCACGTCAGTCGTCACACAATAAAAAGTAGACCTTTTGGTACATGTGCTGTCCGATTTTCATGTTTCTAACCCATAACACAAAATATGTTTTAGAACCAAAGTTCAAAACGCGTTATTCCAATAAATCTTGACCTTTGATATTGCAAATTTGATTGCATAGGTTCACATCTTCATCGTAAGTACTTTTACAAAATGAAAGAACATCATTTTTTTTTCTGTGAATAAATTCATATATGGTAAATTGCTTTGCTTCTTCAACGAGTTTTGATGTAAAATCAGTATTTCGCTCAAAAGCCTTAAACAATATATAGGAGATATATTTAGGGTAACAATAAAGTGTCCAAAATCTACATTTTCAGTTTAAACTAAGTTTAACAATTTCAATTATATTTTTTGCTTCAAAGCAATACGCTTAACACCACAGTATGTAAATTTTGCATTAGAGTTTAATAATGAAAATTACTCTATTTCGTTTGTTCTAACAAACGGTAGGGCTCTCTGCTTTGCAAACCATATAAAATCTGATCATATTCATTTTCATATCCTGATTCAGTGTAGGTACACACCATCTTTATAAATTTGGGGGGGGGGGGGGACGTCCAGAATCGACAGCTGGTGCAATAAATGATGTCAAATGACGTCATATAAAATCGTTACATGTAAAGGGGACTATGGAGTATTTTCTTTCTGTTAAACATTCATGATGCTGGCTCTCCAAGAGCTCTTCTTAAAACAGACCTCAATAATTCTCAAAAATAGTTTTCGGCAAAGTAGTGAAATATCACTAGTCTTATTAACATGCAGAATAGTTATGCACGGTTCCTTTGCTACCAAACCTTTCTTCCATTATATCGGGACATATTGCTTTTGCCCGGTCTGTTTTGTTAGCAACTTTAACATTGGACATAACTTAAAAACTATAATAGGTATTGGCTTGAAACTTTATATATGAATACAATGCGACTAGGAGAAGTGCAGTGACCATAAGAACCATAACTCCATCTCTTGAATGATCTCCCTTTTTACTTTTGTAGGAAGCATAACCCATAAACTATACAAGGTACTGACTTGATACTCAAAATATAAATAGACGGTGAGATTGGAAAGTGCAATAAAAAAGAACCGTCACTCTACATGGACCACTTTTTTTAATTATCTCCCTTTATATAAAATTATAATGAATTTTTGTCCAGAGAATAACTTATTTACTATATACTTAAGAACTATACAAGGTATTGACTTTAAACTTCCTATATAAGTCGATTATAACTAGGAATAGTACAATGACTAAGAACCATAACTGTACTAAGTCTGGCATTTGATTATCTTCCTTTATTTTTTTAATTTTTTTTCTTGAAAACAGTACACAATCGGCAAAATCATTTCATGTCCTTTACTTTTCTCTTTATCAGTTTGTCATAATTTGACCGATCTTATAAAGGTACGTGTAAATCAAAATACTAGGAAAATTGATAAAAATAATCTTACTTACACAATTGTAAAATTATCAATTAAAAAGTTTAACGCGTGGGAGCAACTGCAGGGGTACAAGGAAGAACTGTTGTCATAGATTATTATTTTCCATACTACTTCTTTATATGGTGTTCTTTTTCAAAAAGCTTGGTACCGTTAGAAAGGTCTTCAAATGCCAAACATTTCATATTTAAACCTCGCGAAAGCGGCAAAAAAGGCAAAAATATGTTCATGACATGTACTTCTCCCTCGATAACTTTGTAACTACTAGTCTGGTCTTTGAAAGTTGTATATATTGTTAATGCTATTTACAACAACAAAAAAAAATCGAGATATAAGCAGTGTTTACTGCACTAGGGGTAAATCCGTTTTTTGTTTTTTCTTCTATTACTGAGAAATTTCAAGTCCGATCTTCAAAAATTGAATTTCATCTAAAATGCTTCTAAAGCACTAAAATCTATGCCGATGATTCCCGATAGCATATTTTTCGTTTATATGCTATTTAAGGTCAAAGAAAAAAGCGAAAATTGGCATATGGCCTTGACTTTTACGATTTATCGGAGACGAAGCTCAAGTTAGATGCTATTTTCGCGTACAGTTAAAATTTCATGCTTATTTTAGCTTAAACATTGCTTCTAAGATCATGACGTATTATTACGTCAGCTATCACAAAATATTAAATAGAATATTAAATATTAAATACGCCCCTCAGGCGTATGCACTTTACAAATTCCACGTTTCTCACACACCTTGGAGCTTCAAAACAGTTAAATTTTGAGGTCATATGTTCGAAAAATGTTTTTATAGTAGAGCATTTATTTTCTGGTGACAGAAATCACATTAAGGTCTTGATTTAAACCTTCTGAGAAAATGTCAAGACATTGCGACAAGAATTGAAGGCTGTATAAAGCGGACCAAATATGGTAGCTAATTTCATCCCTGACATATGAAGAAAAAAATATTATTGCAACATTTATTAACTTAATTAATTGACATAAAAAAAATATTGCTAAAACAGCAGCAACATATCGAAATGTAATATGATAAATCTTACCTTTTCTACCTGTCTCGTGCTGTACAGACCACAACCAAACTTTTGACAAAGTCAAAGATAAATGACGTAAAACAGCGGTCGACGTAATTTATATACCTGCTATATCCTTCTCTATATCCGTGTGGTTGATTACTCAATGCACACGCAGTGGGTTTTTTTTACCACTGCATCCCGGATGCAATGTTTTAGCTGTGGATGCAATATTTCGATTTCATTGCATCCCCTGGATGCATAAAATAAACAAAATTGCTATTGGAGTTAAAGTAGGGTGCCTACTTTCCATAATGGGACTCATCATTCTTCAGCCTAGGAAGTCCTGGTACTCGTGCAGCAGAACTTGTAAAAAAAACACTGGGTCACCTGATAGACGAAGATAAATGCCTGTTTGATGGATCTACTAGCCAATCTTTAGCAATATTGATTGCATTATGCGATGCTTTTGCCGATACAATTTAGTCTTAGCAAGATTGTGTTGCATATTAACGTATTGCTAATGATCTCATTTCTTCATAGAGTGAATATTCATTTTGCAACGTATTTACACAATTATACGGCGTCTGATGTCTCTTTAAACGGATTTACTGCATCCCCCCACACACAAGGAAAATCCAGAAATCTATCATTTCATGCGCAAGATGTAATATTGTTTCCGTTCATTTCATATTGCTGGTCTAATTCTTATTACAATAAAGGTTGATCTTCTCGTCATGTCTATAGAGTGTATTGTAACATAATTATCATAATCGTCTCCATTCAAAGAAACTGTTCAGTTTTTCTTCTTCAATGCAATTATACTGATGGATAACGTATTAAACAAAGAACGTATACACCCATTTTCTTCAGCTTCTTGCAGATCATCATAAATAAAAGTCAGGGATTTTCAATCAGAGCGTTCTGCGTCTGGCACATATACCTTTTGGATTTGTTGTTGTGTTTTTTTTTTATGAATATTTTCCTTATCATTTGTGCTTCCTGCTTTTCCTCTTGGGTTCACGCTTGGTTTTCCTATTCTTTCAATTTTCGTGGTCAAATCAGATAAGTTATGGCGCACAAACGAAAAGTGTACTTAAAAGTGCTTCTTTTAACGAAAGGTAAAATACAAGCTGATAGGACATAAACAATATGACCCCGATCTATCGTTTTGGGTTAATAAAAGTGAGGATTCTGAATGTTTTAAAATAATCGATTAAAAGAAAATCAGAATTCTACCCTTGTCTTCAGTTAAACCTTTTTCCAAATACAATGTACATATTCATATACGAATTGCCCGAAATAGATTGCATGATGCGGTATTTTCCCAAGGTTATGATTTATATCCAAACCTTCGAAAACAGCGAGGCATTACAAAATGCAACAACCACCAGTACAAATAGGGAATATAAACTTTGTCGGCATTATGTGGTCTATACCGGTTTAAGATCTATGGATTATGATGAGCAAAACTGGATATAATTTATTTTTGCAATTCAAATAAGGGACGTTTTTATCCTGCTATGTACGGAGCGAGGCCGATATTATTTGAGTAAACAAGATTGTCGGATCGACAGCTGGATACCTAGATTAAACACACTGTACCCAAAAATGTTCCAAGTGGCACCTGGAACCCAGGCCAGAATATGCGTAACATCAAGAACATCCTAACTACGCCCGTGTATGTCTTGCCATATTTATACCGATGTGTCCCTCATTTCTCTTTCTCTCTATCTCCTCATCCGTCTGTTTTCATGTGTCACTATGCCTATCTCTATTTTGCCCTTTTCCTTCTCTTGTGATTTTTCCCTGCCGCTCTCTTACTCTTTCTTATTTTCTATTAGTTGCATCGCATTGAAACAAATTCCATTTCAGATTGACATAAATTATGATGTTCAGAATGTTTATTTATCTTTAATTGCCTTTTCTTTCTTGTTTCTTCCCCCTTTTCTTTCGATCTTATTTATCTTCCTCTACCCTCTACACTCATCCATCTTATTGAGAAAACGACAGATACTGATTTTATTTACAAAACTGTAAATTGTCCAACTTGATGAATAAATTAATCAAACCAAGGATACATCCTGTATAGATGCAGGCTTGGAGTATATCAGCTGAATTCAACATCGATGTCAGGGTAACAATTTGACGATGTTTATATTTATGAATCATTTTATCGATTATTTTGGCAATTAATCCTGGATGTCTAAAAATAACCAATTTTAAGGGAACGTCTACCGAATTTTACATAAATATTATTTCTCCGTATAGATAATCACTGAAATGTGCAAATTTTCGTCATTAAATATTCCTTTTATAAACATGTGCAAAACATTTCACACATGAAATTCGGATAGGATATCGGCGTAAGTATGAAAGAATAAAGGTCTGTTGTTACATAAATAAACGTTCGATATTATAAGGCCGGACAAAAAGTTAGCCATCCACTGTTTGTAAATACAGCACAGTCCGACTTAAAAGATCATTTCATGAAGTTAAATAGAGAGGTCAATAGGCAGATGAATGTTTTAGGGACTTTTGTATCAGAAAACAACAAATACTGCAGTTATTAAGAAACTTGGATAATATGAAACAAAGACACCAACGTTAAAGCAGCACGTTCACAGAGGATCCAAAGAAATAAAAAAATAAGTTTCTACTCTCTCTCTCGTCAAAGCTGGTGAAGTAAATAAACTCGACAAGTGTTACACGGGAAACGCTACATTCAAGTCTCGTTACAACGACACTGTTCGTTCCCAGGAAACCTGTCGTTAAAATGAAATGTCGCTATATTGAAATGAGTAAGATGTCAAATACAGTCGAAACCCAGTTACTCCACCACCTCTCATTCAAATACCCGGCGTCATTCGAAACACTTCGTTGATCCCAATCACTCTCCTTCTTATTTCTATATAAAAATATCTGGGTTATTCAAATTTGTGCCATTCGAATACCTGGCCTCATCCGAAAAGATATTTCGGCCCGTGCCAATAAATTCGTAAGAGTTTCGCACCTCCTTATCCGAAGTCGCTGACGAACATTAATTACCGGCGACATTTTGAAAACAAACAATGGAAAGGCGCAAACGTCAATTAATTACCAAAATGGGTGGGAGACGGCCGCTTACAGTTTGCATAAGTTGTTAATTGATTGGATATTTTTTAGGTATGCGAAACGTATTTCGGATACGCTTGGAAAGGAAGAATTAAACAAGTGTAACAAGCAGACCACGATTACATCCTTTTTTAAATGAACATTTCGAGATGATGTTGATATCACGTTGATACATGTAGTTTCTTGTGATTTAGTCAGACCTGATGAATGGATGCATGCATTTATTATGTATAATTTATGCAGAAATAGATGAATGGTGTTAATTAAATATCAAATATCCATTGCTGTTTTCAAGACGACGTTGATATTGGATACGTGTAGTCGCATGTGATTAAGTCACACCTGATAAATGTATGCATGTATCTTTGTTATTGACGTATGCATTTATTATATATGCATCGATATCATTTATGCATAAAAAGATGAAAGTTAATTATCTATAGTCGTTTTCATTAACATTCCTAAATCAAAATAACATATTTTGATATAAAATACATCATATATTACGTTCACTGCATGAAAAAGCATGGCTGGGATGGGCTTTTGTTCCAACGGTCGACGTGATTTGGTTTATTCGAATACATGCCTTACTCGAAATAAAACGCCGATCCCCAGGACTTCGAATAACCGGGATTCGACTGTACATTCAAAAAAGTATATACCATATCTTCTTCACAATCTGTTTCTTTTTTAAATACACATCATATAATACAGAAAGAATAATCATATAGACATGTTTACAAATGTAATTACACTTTTAAAACATAAAAATGCATGAGAGTGCTAAAATATATTTAAAAGAAAATAAAACACAAAAATTTCTTCAGTAATAAATTATAAAAAAAACACACTGTTTGTTTTATTTACTTCAAAATGATAATGAAATTTTATAGCCTATACATGTACACGTAAATCTAACAAAAAACTGTGTCAATCAATAAAAAGATTTTTATTCACTCAATTGAACGTATGATTAATAATCTCCTTGTTTGCCATTGTTTCGCACGAATAGAAAAAAAAACACACAAAACAAACAATTACACAGGTTTTGTTCTACAAGCCAGTATATGGTGCTAAATACAGGTAAACAGCTAAATTTAACTTGTAGATTTTCCAATGTGTATCAACCAATGTGGCCAGTTTTAGTGACAACCATTTTCTGAAAATGAAGTTTCAGTAAATGTCGGTCATTTTTTGTATCGCACATTAAAATATGAACAAAAATAAACTTTCGTTCTCGATTTTTTTATTTAGTTGTCGGAATCAGGAAATTCCGTTATAACGGGATTAAAATGTATTGAAAAAGTTTTGTTCCCGACTATTTTCTGTTGGTAAGTGAATATTCCGTACTAACGAATGTCGATGTAACGAGAATTGACTGTATTTTAGCAAACGCAACTTCGGCGAAATCCGTCAAATAGAATATAAATATAATTGTATAGACTTTATAACGCAGATAGTTCGTTCACACATGATTGATAAAAATAAAAACAAGAGGGCCAAAATGGCTCTGTGTTGCTCACCTGAGTCAGATTGTTGTGCTATGCATGATTACCAAAAATGTTGCCTCTAAAGTGTTTGCATTTTTTTTCTAACATTTGACTAATTGACCTAGATTTTGATTCTGCATAAATTTGCACTCATCTGGGATTTCATGCAGACAACATTCTTATCAAGTTTTATGAAGACTGGGACAAAAATGTAGCCTCTACTATGTTCACATGATTTTTCTATGATATGACATGGTTACCTACTTTTTGACCCCATGTGACCCAAATTGAAATAAACAAACGTTCTGACCAAATTCTACGAAGACTGAACCAAAATTGTGATATCTACAATGTTCTTGCTAAGATTTGACATGGTGACCTACTTTTTGACCTAACATTACCCAGTTTTGATCTCATCCAAGATTTCATAAAGGCAAACATTCTGACCAAGTTACATGAATGTTAGGCCAAAATGTGGCCTCTACCGTGTTCATAATGTTGTTTTTTTTTGTTTTTTTTAGATTTGCCCTGGTGACCCACTTTTTGACCCCAAACGAAATATTTTCGAGCTCATGCAAGATTTCATGTAGACTAACATTCTGACCAAGTTACACGAAGCTTAGGCCAAAAATGTGGTCATTCATCACGGAAACCGTACCCAATCCCAGTGTGGTTCGAACCATCAACTCTCGGGTTCACAACCAAACGTCACCAAGGCCAATTTATTTACGCGAAACCCATGGTCCCTATCCTGTGGTTGGGCACTAGGACATGATATAACACGAATCCCAACGGTAAATAAGGTTCCCGTGATTTCACGGAAATTATTCTAGTATACACACACACACAAAAACACGCCAAGACAAATTTACACGTTACATTATTAATCAAATTTATGTCAAACGAACATGATGACCAAGTGTTGCCAAGAAGATTTGAAAACGAGCGAGGGCAAGGTTCGATCCTTCATTAAAGACACACTGGCTTTACCAGAGTATGAAAATTCTGAAATCGAGAGGGCTCATAGGGTAAAAGGAAGGGATAGAAGTAATTGTGGCATTATTGTCAAGTTTGGAAAGTATAAAGACGAGAAGTTATTCTTAACAAGGCTAAACAAACATTGGGTCGGCAGTCCGGGTACCATGTACACGAAGACTACACAGACCGTGTAGTGAGACACAGGCGAGAACTTGGCAGACGATTGGGGGAAGAACGTAACCAGGGGAGATACGCGAGGCTCAGTTATGATAAGCTGATCACCGAAGACGGCGTGTATAAATACGAAGAGGCCACACGGAAAATAGTGCGCATCGGTGCAGCACGTGCTCGCCCGTCCAGCAGGACTTCAGTCAGCCGACAGGAGGAACCACGTGATCTAGAGGATGGCCAAAATCCATGGAGTGACGAACAACCATTGGATGAAGGGAACCAAGACTACCCAACCTTAAGTCAGGATAGGGAATAGGGGCGTGGCCAAAGCCCTGTGGTACCACGTGACATGTCATAACTGTCTATTGTCACATGGAATATTTGTGGACTACACAAATGTATAAATAATGTAGACTTTAAAAAATATCTCAACAATTTTGATATTAAAGGATCAATAGAAATATGGAGTAGCTTCAAAACTGAATTTGAGTCTCTTCTACAACATTATACTCATTTTGATTATGTTAGACCCAATAAGAGGAATTCATTTCGCAATAGTGGAGGTTTAAGTGTTTTTGTAAAATCTCAATTAGTAGAATCAGGAATGGTAAAGCAAATTTGTACGGATTTCAAAGAATGCATTGTTCTTTATATCAAAACAAGTCAGTTTGGTCTTATAAGAATTATATTGTATAGAGTACACGTGGCACCAGAACCTTCGCCTATTTATAACAACTTTGTTGAGAAAAATGGAATCGTGTTATAAGAAAACAATATAGTTTCTATAAAAAATCATTTCCCATATTGCAATTTATTTTTGGCTGGGGATTTTAATGCCAGAACGAAAAAAATGTTAGACTTTATACCAAGTGATATCTTGGATAACCTATTTGGATTACAGGTTGAATATTGGGGGGGGGGGGGGCTCTTTTGAAATTTCAAGAAATAACAAAGATGCTGATATGTGTAAGTCTTTTGGAAGGACTTTAGCTAACCTTTGCTCTATTCACGATTTGCATATATTAAATGGCAGAGTACAGGGGGGCGTATCAGGCGAGATAACATGTATTGCTAATGAGGGTTAGTGTGTCGTTGACTACCATATTGTTTCGTCTGAATTGTTTGCAAATTTCTCATTTTTCAGTGTTGGTAATAGAGATGGTTCAGACCATTTTCCTTTTGTTTCAAATGTTACTTATGGTTACAACAAAAACATAGCTCCTACTCATGTAGATAGCAATGATAATTTCAAAACATTTGATACTTATTTTTGGAAAGATAAACTATCAGGGGATTTTTACACTTGTTTTCAGATAAGCTAGTAAGTTATTATGAACGAATCGAGGAGGCGATGAATGAAAATGTAAATGATGCTTTAGCTATGATATTAAAAGTCTATAAAGAGTCTGCATATAAAATGAGGTCAATAAACAAGACAAGTCATCTGCTGCTTATAACAGCCAACCACCGTGGTGGGATAACGAGTACAATGCACTGAAGCGTGAAAAATATACTACTTTAAGAAAGTTTAGACGAACACATGATAAAAATGATTTTGCGTCTTACACGTATGTACGAAACCGTTTTAAGTCATTATGCAAATGTAAGCAAAATGCATATAGGTCATTGCGTAAGAATTAGCTAGTACAATGTAGAGAAGGTCCTTCAAAGTTTTGGAAGCTGTTGAAAGAAGGGTCTAAAAAGGCAACTACATCAATATTTTGTCAAATTAGCAGCTAAGATTGGTACTCATATTTCCGTTCCTTATTGTTTAGTGATAATGAATTAAATTTGTCGGATCTAGATACTGATGAAGCAATAGATGAAAATGTTGATTTATTATTAAACTGTCCAATTGCCAACGATGAAGTGAGAAAAATATAATAAAATTGAAGGAAGGCAAGGAAACAGGCATTGATAGGATAGGTGTTGAGTTCTATAAACACACGTGTGAACAGATAACCCCTGTATTAACTCTATTATTCAATAAGATTTTAGATACTGCAACATTTCCAGATTCATGGTGTGAAAGCATAATTGTACCTATATTTATGTCTGGTTCTAGAAATGACCCGTCAAATTACAGAGGTATCTCCTTAATCAATGTTATGTACAAGATATTTTCCTGTATTATTAATGATCGACTCACAAAATGGTCGGAGGATTTTAATGTTATTGATGAAACACAGGCTGGTTTTCGGAAAGGGGTATTCAATTATAGGCAATATCTTTTCTCTACTGAGTATGGTGCAAAAGTATATCTCAAAATCGGGTGGACGTTTTTATGTTTCATATGTTGACTTTATAAAAGCATTTGATTCCTTGGTACATTTTAAATTATTTACATGTTTAATGAAGAATGGTGTAAGAGGCAAAGTTCAAAAAGTTCTTGTTTCTATGTATGGAAATCTTAAATCCTATGTAAAAATTGATAAAAATAGATGTACTGATGCTTTTAACTGTAATGCCGGCATAAGACAAGGTGATTTGAGTTCGCCGATAATATTCAGCATATATATAAATGAACTATGTACCTATCTAAGGGAAAATTATAATAAAGGCATTTTATAACATCTAAAGTATATGATATAATTAGTTAATTGTTTGCTGATGACGTTGCAAACTGTGCAGATTCTGCAATAGACTTACAGCGGCAACTTAATCTTATATCTGAATTTTGTTTTAACTCTGGAATGTCAGTAAATTTAGAGAAAACAGAAATAATTGTATTTAGGAATGGAGGCCCGTTACGAAATTATGAATCTTGGAATTTTAACGGACATGATATTATTGTAACACCAGTTTATAGATATATGGGACTGTTATTCACTCCTCATTTGACATGGTCTGCAGCGAAACACAAATTAACTCTACAGGCTAAGAAAGCAATATATGCAATAAAATCTTATGAACGTCCAGCCATAAACAGATGATTCAATGGTAGTCCCAATATTAACGTTCGGGTCAGAAAATGTGCACCTGAAATTGAACAAATTCAATCAGTATTTCGTAAACAATGTTTGGGTTTAAATGATTCAGTAAATAACTGCATGATTCTTGGAGAATGCTGTCGCTTACCTTTATGTATTGTTTATTATTCAAAATGTATAAGTTATTAGTGTAAACTCCTTCGTATGAAAGCAAATCGATACTCCAGACAATGTTATTATATGTTAAAACGTTTAGATGACATAGGTAGAAAAAACTGGGTTACACACATTAAACATCTATTATTTCAATATGGATTCGGCTATGTTTGGGTATGGCAAGATATAGGGGATAACAGACTATTCATGTTAAATTTTAAGCAACGACTTTCTGACTGTATGACTCAGTCTTGGAATGAAAACATTAACTCTTCATCAAGATGTGATCTGTATAAACATATTAAGTCTTTACTTGATCCTGTGAAATATATTTCGATGGATATGCCATATAAGTTTGTGAGAGCGCTTGCACGGTTGAGATGTTCGAGTCACAAACTCAATATAGAATTAAGGAGACACTTTGACATAGATAGACAGGACAGAATTTGTTTATATTGTTTTCTGCATAACGACATACTAATTCTTGATGATGAATACCATGCATTGTTCGCATGCCCCCGCTTTGCAGAAATACATCAAATGTATTTATATTCCTGATATAAAGGATGGTCAGACATACATAACGTTTATGACTTGTTGAAATCAGAAAATGCTCATATAATAAGAAAATTAGCTATCTACGTTTTAAATATTTTTGAATTTGTTGACAATTCTTAATTTTTTAATTAAGAATACAAACTAATGGTTTAACTGATGGTTATTAGTTAAACTTACGTCATTTGGTATTTGTAGGATGATAACATAATGGACACAACAAATGTATATTATGTATATTGTATTCTGGATTATGGGACGGAGGCCGATATCAATGAATAAAATAGGTTGAGTTGAGTTGAATTAATAGTTGAAGAAATTAAATGTCACGAAAGATATATTATTTTGCAGTAAAAATATAATATGCACTGGATTTGATTTCTATCCCGCAGGAAGCAATGTTTGCCACAAAGGTTTTGTAATCGTACCAAACAAGTTTCGTGAAAAACGTATTACGGGGTACATGTATAGACAAATCATATTTTTCTTAATTTTCAGATTTACTTCTGAAAGCCTCACCTAATTCCATGACACATGATTATTTCAAAGTAGGTCTGTATAGATAAAAAGTAAACGGGATTTTGCAGATTTTTTGTCTAAATGTCGTATGCCCTTTTGAAAAAAAGGCGTTTGGTATCACTAAACAGAACAACATATTTCAGATTTGATATACTCAAATCATTTTCCCTCCGCGCAAACACAATTCTAAGAGAAATTATTCCGTAGGTTTCAAAGTTACAAAGTTTATTTCAAAAAGTCATGGCAAAATGACTATATTATAAAAGAATCCTGAAGAATATTATTTGAATTTCGAAACTATACAAAGAAATGAAAAAGGTAATAATTTGTCTAATAATTTTATATATGTAAATATACATAGATGTTTATAATTAGATAACTTTTTTTAACCCACTACCTCGTATAGACGTATTTGACATAACGGCAAAATGGAAGACACGAAGGCAATATATGGTAAGAAAGCATACCATAATTACACACACACACACACACACACACACACACACACACACACAAAGTCGCGCGGAAAGGAATTGATAGGTTCGTTTTTGTTTTTCTTTTTTCGTTTTAACAAACGGTAATTGAAAAACGGAAAATGCTTCGTTTTTCGTTTTTCAATTTTGTGTTTTAAATGAAAAACAAAAATAGATTTGTGGTTTGTTTTTCGATTGTCATGCTCGAAAATAGATATGGATAAACGAAAAATGGGTTTGTTTTTCGTTTTCATACTTAAAATTGTAAAACGAAAAACGAAATGACGGCACGGTCCTACATTTACATACATTTACACATATGTGTATATATAAATACATATGGAAACACATGTTTAAAAACAAATCTAAATCGATATTTTCAAATAATAAGATATGAGTACGCATCTATATTTGTGAGGAGACTAACAAAATGTTTAAATTAAGTAGTAATTAAATATGCCTATTTTCAAATTCTTTACAACAATAACAAGCATTTTACAAGTAGTTTTATTATCAGTTTCTAGCATTTCTACGAATAGGTGTTTATGTTTCAATGGTATGATATACAGAATTCAAATTATATGTAATATAGGCGGGGGGGGGGGGCGGTTGAGAAACAAGGAACGAAAATATAGTATTAAACTCAGATGCCAAATTCATTTTATTTTCCCACCTTTTGTTAAACACGTTTGTTCAACCCTTCTCTTCAAAGGCACCAATCTTCAAAAAGTATCTCTTGTGTTGTTTTGCTGTATCAACACAATTTATATGTCATCTTATCCAACCTTCCAAACCGACACAAACGTATACCTTGCATTTCTTTTTTCCTTTCAGTATACGCAATATCCACACTTGTCAAGCAGTTTTAAATGACATTGTAAACACTTTTAGGACTTCCTCTATTAATGAATGTACATTAGGCAAACTTCCCTTATGAAAAGTTGAAATAATATTGTTAATGGTTTTTTATTTACCAGGTCAAAGAAAGCACGCTATATCGCAATATATCGGAATGCAATATTGGTGTCGTTTTTACTTATTTTACTAAAGTTCCTGAAAGCTTCCAGTTCGATCCACCCATGTGTTTCAAATTTGTTACTCATTTAAACATGTCGCCAAGAATCACATCGTCGTTGTCGACTGGGATTTGGACATACTATAATCACTAAGTTTTACAACATTTCCTTTTAGGAAAATATTTTTCAGTTTCAAATCCCTATGCAGTATGCCACGAACATTTTATAAGAAAGACACGACGATTCCAGCCTCAACAAGTAGGATATGGCTTTGAATCGATGTTTAAGAAAATGGCCAGCAACATCTTACCCATGGTGAAACCATACGTAGAATCAAGTCTACAGACTCTGAAGAAAGAGGGCTGTAAACAAGGTGTAGAAGCCTTAAAAGATATAATATCTGGACATGAAACGCGGTAAAGCACTGCTGAAAGATGTGGGTCGGAAACTATAAGGAGGATAAAGCCAGCAGCAGTCAAATGTCGACATCATTCTACTTCCAACACGCCAAGAAGACACATCAATAAAAGGAAAAATCTCATCACGGCCGTTCGATATTTTTGATTGAACAACATGATGCCACACGGCTCTTGTGAGTGCAGGTATTTAATGATAGATGGATACATAGTAAACCCTTTATTTATTTTGTTTCATTAAATTTGATATTTGACCAATATAATGACATGTCATTATATAATAATAGCAATTAATTTGAAATAATATATACTTACTTAGTTTTCATAGTGAAATTTTATCCTTAACTACTGCTAATAGGGTATACTTATAAACACACTCTATTTTTTCTAAGGCCGGTGACACCTTTTTTATTTTATGTTTTTATATATGACATAATGTTTTCAAAAAATATTTAAACTGCCGCGATCGTCTTTAATAAGTGGAGACAGTGTATACGACTGCATATAAGTCCTATTACATTGCAATTTGCATGAAACTTATGGCCGTCGTTAGCTATTGAAAACGGGGAATCAAATGCCTCAGTAGCAGTTAAGCGTTTCAGAATATACCTGGCATAATGGAATCATATTAATGACATAACCTTTCGCAGAATCCAACTAAACAAGATAGAATAAATGGAATTACAAGAGCACTGGCTCTAATTCCATCAACAATACCTACTTTTAAGTCATACATAAACATTGAATTAAGGGCAACTTCTTCTTCTCTAACAAAAAAAGTATAGTTGTATTTGATTTTTAACAAATAATATTATTAAAATTTTGTCAGTTTAGTCATGAACTTGAATATTTCGTAAATAGGAATGGTGGGATGCGTTTCTACCTTATTTAAGAATGTGATATTATCATAGTGCTAAACATTATTGGTCCTGGTCAACTTGAATGGTTTGCATGCAACTGTAGGCCACATGGAATTAGCACATACTGTCTTGTTTTTTCGAAACATTTAAGAAATGAGCACATTTTCATACCATGATAAGATAACCACGTGTGTCTCGGAATTATGATACAGACCTGACACTGGAACCAAGACCAATCTCCTGGAAAGATCTGATGTCCAGGGTGCATGTCCTCAACTGCCCTCTTAAGCTTCGTGATCTGTTTATACTGCTGTAGCACTATGGCAACCAAATCATCCAAGTACTTAGGTTTCTCCTGGTCTGCCTGACGGATGTCATCCTTCATGGCTTCAAACTCAGCCTCACATGGACTCCCATCTGCCGGATGTTGGCTTGCATGACCACAAACAGCGACAGCCAATACTGCTATAACCGTCTATTTGAAATACATGTTTGGTTTCCTTTGGTCGTGCTTAGTCTAAAAACCTACATACCTACTGTCGGTGGGACTTTTATTTCATATACTTGATATAAATGTAGCAGAGTGACAATTTTGATCAATTGTTATTATTATTAATAAAGTAAACTTTTAGTGTAGCGTAACATTTGGTGTAGTGCTGTCGGTTACTTGTTGATTAAATCCGGGTACTGTAGTGCACGAGAAGCAAGAGGTATTTCTATATTTAATAAGGTAGACACGTTAGCAGGTACTAAATTACTTGCTGGACACCGCTCAGTAAGGATAGTTTTCTTTCATTATAGGCGTTGTCTTTTTGTCGTAGTTGTGTTGCAGATTTAATTAGTTTTACTGTACTTGAAATGCGCATTTACTTAATTATTCTTTATTCTTTATTATTTATCGTTTTTCTCTGACGAACAGACTTTCGACTGAAATTGTTTAACACTTAATTTCTAAACATATTGCATTATTTCATCACTGATATGTGAGGCAGGAATTGAGATTAGACAGTAAATGCATAGTCATGTCAGAGACCCTCAGTTGTCTGTGAGTTTTAGAATATATACATGTAGATTTGATTAAACAAATTAACCGGTTTAATGTAAGTAAGCGTCAGTAATTTTATTATTGAAACGTGTTTGATATAATACGCTAAACTTGATCACTACCATTGTTGTCGGCGTGTCGAACTATGTGTTTTGTATTATATGTATTTTAATTAAATTGTATACCTATACACATTGTTATATTGCGGCAGTGATATTTATTATTGCAAAATGTATGTTAATTTGAGCTGTTGCAATATAAAGATACTGGTATTGACAAGCTGATATTAATATTATGCTTTATATCTTATGTGTATTTATGTTTCATGACGTATAAATCTATTGAATGTTAAAATGTAAACAAGAACTGAAGTTGTTGGATGTCAATTTTCCCCAGCATGTAACATTTGGAGCTCCCAGTGATATACCAGTGTAATACATCAGTGCTGCTACTTCATCAGTGATAGGGTTCAGTGATTCGGTCCACTCTACAGTGCAGTGATGTAACCCTGTCCACACCTGTAGATCGTGTTATCACAAATCCATGGGAAATGTGTGACTGTGTACACAGTATGACACAGGCGTTTTCAGCCGGCAGTACCTTCCGCGGTTACAATAAAGGTTAGGTGTTTAATAGTAGATCTACGTAAATTCCGCTGCAGTATATTTCTTCAAAAGATTAATTTAGACTTTCATGCAGTTTTCTCCTTTACTCATGAGTACCCAAACTTTACTTCTATAAGACGGGATCGGATCATCATTTCTGGAGGATTCAACAATCGGATAATTGACATTTGTGGAACTGTTTTTTTTTTTTTCTTTCTTTTTGCTATTCTTTTTTATGTTGGTTTAAATTGCAATTTAATTCATATTCATTGCTATTTTCATGAATAGGTTTAGTTAAAATCCATATTGATCTGATTATCTAAATTTTTGATTGTATTGAAAATCATATGCATACAATTATTGTTGAAGGCGAGATATTGTAATAGTGAGAGAGCAGAAAGCTCTTATCGAGTTCACCTTACACTCAAAAGTATTTAAACAAAATTGAGCGCAATTTCACTTTAACAAAATTATTATAACTTACTAATATTATAAATCTTGACCAATAACCTTACAGAAGATACTTTATATGTGACAGCCGGACAGTAAGTGATCGCTGGTGAAGTTATGGTTGGTACAGTAAATAACTTGTTTTGTCTAGTTATAGTAATTTCATACTGTAGCTATTGTAGTAATTGCAGTCGTAATGGATAGTTTTAGATATTTGTAGTGTACGTCGTATATGGTTTTTATCTCCCTCACTCTTAAAAACGTGTTCCAAATTACATAGCATATTAAGTGAGAATACGAATACATGTATTTATAATTTATGTTGAGTTTGTGTTTTGTTTTATATTGAAGATGAGTGTTTCAGACACGGACAAGGATCTATTAGAAGCTGTTAAAACTACAAAGTTGGAATCGGCAGATGAGTTTAACGCCTCATGAAAAAGACTGAGGACAACAAAATCAAGAATGCTCAAGTGCCTAGAGTATCAGTCTTCTATGGAGAGCAAGGTAAAGGTGAAGTTTCTTTTCAAACTTGGAAATATGAGGTACAATGCTTAACTACTGAAAGTGTGTACTCTTCTGAACAAATTTTACAAGGTATACGGCTTTCATGTAAAGTTTAAGCAGCCAATATACTCAGATTTATTCTGTTGCTCTTGACCTAGGCTATTTCCAATCTTTTAAATCTGGATAACATATTTTGAGAAATGTTTTTTTTTATCAAGGGTTACTTCGACCTTTGAAACAAATGAGCGCATTTAAATATGAAACAGTACATGACTATGACATATTTAAAATGGAAGTCAGAAAATTAGAATTAGAGTCTGAACAAGATGTGAAGAGTACCACTTGTAAAAGTATTGTTAGAGAAAATCAAGATACTAAAAACACTGAAAATGCCCAGCTAAAAGAGTTGAAAGGAATGCTTGAGTCAATGAATAAGAGAATCAATGTGTCAATGAATAAGAGAATTGAACAAATTGAGAAAGATCAAAGTACCCCTACTTACGCTGCGGGTCAGCAACGTTATATTGCTTCAGTGCATGGTGTAAGGGGTCAAGGTAAACCAAATTGAGGTCGAGGCACCTCACAGGTTTATAGACCTATTGCCGCTAAAACATTTAAACCAGATAGTATGAATTCAGACCAATTATTTCAATGTATGGAATATGGTCACATAGTCAGAAACTGTCTATTGACTGTATTATTTTCTCAATCAGAAACGAAAAAATAGTGTCAACAACTGAGATTTGTGATTTTTGCATTAGATCAAAGGTTCTGATATGTAAAGGAATGTCATAAATATTGTGAGCTGTATGAAAAATATTACAGAAATTATGGCCATTTCAATTAAGAGACACATAAAAGACACATTAGAAAGATACTACAGAAATTATGGCCATTTCAATTAAGAGACACATAAAAGACACATTAGAAAGATACTACAGAAATTATGGCCATTACAATTAAGAGACACATAAAAGACACAATAGAAAGATACTACAGAAATTATGGCCATTACAATTAAGAGACACATAAAAGACACAATAGAAAGATTTTTTTTTTCACTTTAGGTGCAACGATATTGAATGGTTAAACATGAGATACTTTTACACCCTTAGAATCATCTTAATGATAAATGTAAGACCGCAAATGTAATAAAATCTTATAAACAGAGAGAAAAACAAAATTATCAATTACAAATGAAACAATTATTCAAACTGTTTCATGAACATCTGAAAAAGAAAGTTAAAATAGGATAAAAAATATAGTGACTTACAAAGATAAATATGAAACCCGCGCTAGGAAATAGAAACTATATTCTAAATTGATTCCATTAAAATAAAAAGTTCTGTATATAATTTATACATATATGAAGGGCTTGCTTTTGAAATAGATACAAAGAAAGATACAAAGTATGATGTTTATGTGTATTATATGGGGGAGCAAATGAGAAAAAGAAATAAAATATGTTGAATAGCGAAGTAATAGATAGAGAAAGACGGAGATAGAGAAATTAAGAAAGACGGTGAGAAAGAGCTGGCGTAAACGTCAATCTCAGCATAACCATATAAATCACATTTAGATATCTATAGCACATAAGCGTATTTAATATCAATGAGGATATCTATTTTTGTACACATATTATTTTAAACATATCCTATTTGAAGATAGCATGTGCAAAAACTAAGTGTATGCAAAAAGAATAAGAAATGTTAGCTATAAGCTCATTGAAGTTCCTATTCCTACTCTTCATATTCGTATATCATAAAAATATTCCTATACAATATCTACCAATGCAACTTCTTAAATGTAAAACTATTTTGATTAAAACACACATTTTATCAGCAAATTAAACAATAAAAGGAATCATGTGTATATGAACAATCGTACATAACAGTATTAAACATAGACGTATATCATACTGATATAAAATTACATAATCAATACCTTAAGCATGCAATAAGTGTTTTGTTTCTTTAATCTTTAGTTATTATTAAATGGCATATCTTGTTAATATGTTTTCAACCAATTTCAATTCTATTATTCTAAGTATTCGCAAAGAATAAGGGTAATACCGTCCGGTCACTGAATAAGCAAACATTAAACTACGTAATTATTATTATTTCAGGCTTGAATTCAAAGATCAAACTCAAGTTCCTATCAAATCTAATTAATGGCCATATTCATTACTAAAGATATATCATGAAGAGGTGTTTGGCAAATAATTTCATGTAACGTATTAATACCATTATTATTATTTGCATTAACAGAAATATAATTACACCTGTATCAAATCGACTTGCAATCGCCAGAAAACACATTCATTACAAAATATTGTTAAACATTGATAGTCTAGTGGCAGAGATATTTTCATACAAAGAAGCAATAATAACAAATATACCTCATGTTCTCTAGTTAAACAGGCTTTCGCCGAAATTAATAGTATGAGTTTTAGCTCATTTAAGTACAATATATTAATTTCACAAAACAGATTAGCACTAAGTCAAAGGCAGCAGTAAGAACAATCGTGAATAAATGTATGTATCAATTATATGTGTATGTCTCTCAAACATTAAAAGAAAACTCATACACTACACAAAAGCATTGAACACGCCCTGTTCATTTTTTTTAAGAATATAGGCAAATGATACGTAATTAGTTGACACGTGGCAATAACTTCGGAGTTAAATATGGATTCTATAGATAGAAAACTTACTCGTGACTTTATATTGTGAGATTAATTCGTCAGAGTAAAATGAAACGGAATTATATGAAAACTTTGGCAAACAATGAAAAGTATAGAAATGCTGGAAAACAGATTGTGTACAAATGTCTTGACTCCATTCCAAATTAATGTAATCGACATAAAACGAGGGGATACATAGAATTTCTTTTATAATGAATAATAAGAATTGCTACATTTACACATTTCATATAAGATGCAATGCACATTCTCAAAAGAAATATATATATATATATATATATAATATATATATATATATATATATATATATATATATATATATATATATATATATAGAAACAGAGAGAAAACTACCGTTTACTATTCATGACCTAACTACTTCACTCCGGTATAGGGAGGGACTATCGACGGAAAAAACAGCAGATCTAAATATTTCCTCTACGCCATTTTACCAAATTCCTCCGCTGTTGGCGGTTAGATTCAGAGACATATATCTTAATGCCAAAATATAAAAATAAACATCATAATCATCAACATCATTAACATCATTATTGTCAACAGCAACAACAACAACAACAAGGACAACGATAACAAAACAAATCAGTTCAGATAAGTTTTTATTTGGTACGGGATTTAGGTGCAGGCCCGGAATTTACATCTTCCAGATGTATATTTCTTCCCTTGATAAGTACAATAAAGTAGGGCAGTGTGCAGTAACATATGCCAGGAGTATGGTATTGTTTTTTATTGATAATATGTATAAACAAGAAGAACTGTGATACAGAGTATCACAGCGGGCCTACAAACAAGGCCGACAGACAAGTAGATATTTTGAGGGCAAAACTTGCAAATGTATATTTCCATCTATTTTTCTTTTGAGCAGCCTATGAAAGCCCTTGACGTAACACAAACTGTTATTGGTCTTTGTCCGTCTACCTGTCCACATAGCAAGAAAACCCGTTCGAAGAAAAAAAGTCTATACATTTTTTTTTGGACATTCAAAATTGAAAATCGGAAATAATCGGAACTAATAATTTTCGAAAGAAAAGAAATCCGCGTTTACAAAAATGCAAATCTTACAAAATATTCAATTTATAAAAATATACCATTTAAAATAAGCAATGAGTATTTTAATATATAAGCTATAACAATAAACATGCAGTCAACTTTTAAAGCTATATACATTGGCCGACTGCTATTTGTAACTACAGTACATTCATGATGAAAGGATCATATATTAGGTTAAATGGAGAGGTTAATTGGTCAAATGAGTAAAATTAAACTGTTATATGATTTGCAGTTTACACATGATACTACAAAATGTAGCCTATATGTTAATGAATTAAGGAGTTGGACATGTCTTTGTCAGTTGAAAAAAAATGTAAAGGGAAAAACAGAAAAAATAGAAGTCAACGGGGTTCGAGATCGAGACCTTTGGCTTTCTAGTACGGTGCGCTACCATTTGCACTACGGAGACATTTAAATACAACGCGCGACGTAGTTTTATTAAGAGACGAATCCATGCTCCTTCTAAAAAATAAACGCACGCCTTTTGGCAAACATCATGTTCCCTGGTCGGCTCGAAAACATTTAGTCATTCATTTTTATATAGAAAGATTAAATTGTTATTTGCAAATTGAAATCATGTAGAAAGAATTGGACTTGGGGCACACAAAAACAAAAAATAAGTGAACTGTAACCAAAGAAAAGAAACGTCGTGAATTCTCCAAATACCGTCTTAACACCCCGTACCAAATATAGTGCTATATAGTGCTCACTCATCCCGTTTTAAATTATTAAATAACCCACATCAATGCCGTATATCTTTTTAAAAAAAAATATTTGTTGTTTCAAATAACGTTGGAAGATATGCATAATTTGAACAACAGTTAATACAATAAATTGATTGCTTTTAACTTTATTTATTTTGCATCGATTGCTAAACAAGTTCTCACAACTTATATTAATCACTCTCGATGGCTCTGATGGCGGCGTATGTGGTCATTATTGTGGGATGATACTGGAGAACCCGGATGAAACCCACGAGTCTGGTTGGGCGACCACCCTACCCTCTCACGTACGTGACCAGGAATCGAACCCGGGACGCATATGTGAGCAGTGAGGTGAGTTACCGCTATGCTATCCAGGGACCCATAAGTATTTGATTCAAATGATATTTAGCACAGTTGAATATTTTTGAGTCGCACCGTGAAAGTGTTTTAATGGGTAGTTTGGAGCAACCCCGCCATCGTTTTTAGCGAGTCACGTGGTTATTAAGAGTGACCAGAATCTGAAAAATAACTCTCTG
>CM037791.1:41979903-42029903 GCA_021229015.1 Solen grandis
ACAAATGTGTGGGCCCTTGTCAAGATTGGGATGTGTGGCTGCAAAGATGTATTTTGTGTGATTCACAGAATTGTGGACCTGTGTCAGATTGTGACTTTGTTTTCATACCAGATGTATATTGTGTGATATCACATAATGTGTCGGCCCTGTGTCAAGATGATGTGACTTTGTGTGGTATCATACCAGATGTATATTGTGTGATATCACAGAATGTGTGGGCCCTGTGTCAAGATTGGTTGACTTTGTGTGATCTCATACTATATGTATATTGTGTGATGTCACAGAATGTGTTTACCCTGTGTCAGGATTGTGTGACTTTCTCTTGTATCATAACAGATGTCTATAGTGTGATATCAAAGAATGTGTGGGCCCTGTACCAGGATGATGTGACTTTGTGTGATATAATATCAGATGTGGTCGGAGTTTAATCCGCAAAGAAGAATAGTTATTTATTATTTATGTCCAGTCGGATAGATAAATGCATTGCTGTCGCTCAGAAGTTAAAAACATAAAGATGTGAAAAAGTATGTATTTCACCTTGTTCATCATATAATTTATAAGTTTTTATGGTACACGGAACCCACTAATCAAGCTGAAGTGATATAATTGGACATCCTTGACATATTTTTCAAGACACGTGACATTATTCTATTTTTATCTAATAATCCCAACACAGAACGTTTTCACGTTATACTTTAACGGAGAATGCTAAATAGTTAGATTTAGATTTACAACCTTATAAAGTTCTGTTTAGCTAAATTATACGATGAGTTATTTGAGTAAGCAACATATTCTTTTAAAATATCAATTATGTGTCCTATTGTTTAATATTGAAAATCATTTAGAGATTATCAACGGAGAATTTTCTTTGTTGAGCAAGTGCTTAACGCTCTGACGTTACAATCTTATCGCCCCACCAGTCGAATGAAACCTTGTAAGTTACGAAAGAAAAAAAAAGTCAACAAAACCCCCAGTCGAATACGCCCATTGATGAGTATTTCCCACTCTGACGAAATAGACCAAAAATAGAGAAATGAATTTCCTATTACGGCATTATTTAGCTGTGATTTTAATATAAATGTATGAGTATATCAATACTTTACCTTTACCTAGAGAACAATTTACATTTGTGATATTTATTGACATCGACATCGACGATAGCATCTCAATGAAATGATGTCCATTTCGCAAATCACGAAATAGACAGAGAATGGCGAAATATATATTTTTTTTTCTTTTAACACTACGGCATTTACAAAAGTGTTACAACTTATGTACCTCTCAAGTGCTGACTGTTTAATAATAGCAGCTCCATCATTTGCCCAGATAAACTTTTCACATGTTGCAAATTTCATCTGAACTTCGTTTTCAGTTTCTATTATATTTATACGCACCCACGGAAGAACCTTTTGCCAATTCTTCAGAGTTAAACTATTAACATTAATGTGAGCCTTTTTTTTTCTTTTTAATTACCGTGTTGATGATTTCGTCGATGATGGGGCTCATCTTCGTCTTCGTTGGCAATGTATGCGGACGTAACAAAGAAATTGTAGATTTTCCGTTGTTTTGGTTTTGAATAATTCAATATTGACTATTTTCGTGTCTGAATTAGTTTGAGGAGAATAAATAAGGATAAGTTATTCCAAACTAGATAAACGTATGCGTCCTTTAAGCTAATCCATTAGGTGTATATTTACCAAGCGCCTAGACGATGCAGGTGTTGCTGTAGATCAGTTTTGGTTTATAAAATTAAAAGATTCTGATCGGAACCCAGTCAATTCGTTTTTCAAGTAGAAACCGCAAAGACTTTTCAATCCTTGCGTCATCAAATATGAGTGTGCGTAAACATACGCATCAAATATATAAAATTATATCCGAATGCGTTTTTAATTGATTTTGATGGGTATATTACGCCGATACGCACGTTATTTGGAACTCTGAAATATCATTTAAAATAACTCCTCCTTAACTCGTGAGAGTATTAATTCTCACTCACTCACTCACTCACTCACTCACTCAGCTGAAACTGAAACTGTTTAATTTGGTTAAACGCATATTTCTATGATGAATACATATTCAATGGCGTTGTACATTGCATGCATAAAATATAAAATCCATAAGACATATACAACACAACTTGAAATATTTACATGATAAAAATATATATATATTTTAACTATGCAGAAAATAATTATAGGAAAACAATCATAAAGTACACACGATTAAATATCATATATTAAATCTCTAACATGACATTAACTCTTTTAACGTTAATTCATTCATTCATTCATTCATTCATTCATTCATTCATTCATTCATTCATTCATTCATTCATTCATTCATTCATTCATTCAAATCTAATAGGGGATCGCACTTTTATTAATTACTTTCTTAATGATATTCAGTATATTTATTTATTATATTTAATCAATCTAATTGATTTTATTTTCCCTTATAACGACTTTACAAAATAAACACACTTCTTAATCTGCAACATCTTTCTTTTTGAATACGTTATAATGTAAAGAATCCCCGCTTTGCTATATAACGTGTTATACTGACGTCATATATTTATGACATCAGACGCTGTAAGTGTCAGTCTCTGTCGAACTTTTGAAGAGTCAAGATGCTGATCTGCTCTTCTCTTCTGGATAGACGAAGTTTTAATTACATCTTTGGAATTAAGGTTTATTTCCTCATTTTATATTATCGTTCCATATTTTCATATAAATTTTTATGTTCTCGGATGAAGAAATGTGATGTTTTCGACCCATTAAATGCAAACATAGATCAAACTCCTTTTATGATTCTGTACCTGCATGGTGGATATTTATTCCGTAGAGATTATTTAAATCAAATCTAGATAATCATTTCTCTTTTTATCGACAAAATAACTTTAGATATAAATCAGAAAAACAAAATGATCCGCCCATCGTTATACGCTGCACATGTTTGCATCAACGCCAAATTCAAACACGGTTTAATTCAATTCCTAATGATTGTTTGTGGATCATGGTCGATGATGCTTGATTTCAATTTAGATGAATAAATATAAGATCTAAATATATGCTTATAACTTGATTATGTTTATTTTCTTTTGTAACAGGGAAGCCATCATCTGAGGAAATAAGAGACCACTACATCGACGACTGGTATGCTTGGCATGTGAGATAAAACATATTTCTGTCTTTTTGTAAGTCTATCTGTCTGTTTATCTATCTATGCATCTGACTGCCCTGTAGTCCTATTTGTCTATCTATCTGCCTTCCTGTCTATCCAACAATCTGTCTGCCCTGTAGTCCTATTTGTTTATCTATCTGCCTTCCTGTCTATCCAACAATCTGTCTGCCCTGTAGTCCTATTTGTTTATCTATCTGCCTACCTGTCTATCCAACTATCTGTATGCCCTGTATTCCTATTTGTCTATCTATCTGCCTTCCTGTCTATCCATGTATCTGTCTGCCCTGTATTCCTATTTGTCTATCTATCTGCCTTCCTGTCTATCTATATATATGTCTGTCTGCCTGACTGTTTATCTATCTATGCATCTGTCTGTCTGCTTGTCTATCCATGTATCTTTCAATCTTTCCGTCTGTCCTGTCTGACCATTTGTTTATAATGTACCAGCCTGCCTGTCTGTTTACCTGTCTATTTATGCATCTTAATGTCTGTCTGCCTGTCTATCCATATATATTTCAATCTTTCCGCCTGTCCTGTCTGACCATTTGTCTATAATGTACCAGCCTGCCTGTCTGTTTACCTGTCTATCTATTCATCTTAATGTCTGTCTGCCGGTCTATCCATGTATATTTCAATCTTTCCGTCTGTCCTGTCTGACCATTTGTTTATAATGTACCAGCCTGCCTGTCTGTTTACCTGTCTATCTATGCATCTTAATGTCTGTCTGCCGGTCTATCCATGTATATTTCAATCTTTCCGTCTGTCCTGTTTGATCATTTGTCTATAATGTACCAGCCTGCCTGTCTGTTAACATGTGATTTGTCTATCTATGCATCTTAATGTCTGTCTGCCGGTCTATCCATGTATTATTCAATCTTTCCGTCTGTCCTGTCCTTCCAATCTGTCTATCTATCTGCCTACCTATCTATCTATGTATATGTTTGTCCACTAATCCTATTTGTCTATCGGCCTGTCTTTCCATCTGTGTTCTTTTTTTCAATCCAACCATTCATGCTTTCTTACATCTTAATTTTTGCATGACCACTAAGGTACACTCATGATTGTCATATATGTTGTTTGGGTTGGACCAGTACTTTATACATAGGATTACCATGAGTCGTCAGAGTCTTGAGCCTAACGGGATCGAAACCTGAACCCGCAGTTTTATGCGACACAAGAGCGCGACGTGTCTTTTTAATGATTTTACTTTATGGTCTTTATAATTTAAGATTAAACTTTACTTATTTTACACTGATTACGAAACAGGTTCTCACAATTTCTATTAATCAATCTCGAATGCTCGGCTTGCGGCGAATGTAGTCATTATTATGTGAGGAAACGTGAGAGCCCGAAGAAAACCCCCATGCCTTAAAGGTTTACCAAAGTAATATGTCATGTACGTGACAAGGAATCGAACCTATAAGAAATTCATTGTTGTTTTGTGATCAGCAATCTTTTTTTTTTCTTTTTTTTTTGTTTTGCTTCATTTTTTAAGGTATGTATATCTATCTAAATAAGAAAACTTGAATACAAATTTCGGAGATAATAAATGAATTCAAAGAAAAGTGCCTATGAATGAAATCTGGGCTAAATAGCAGATAAGGGAAAATCTGCATGACTTAAAAGAAATTCGCCTATGGGTTAAAAACCCATTATAGATATGCGTAAGAAGTCTTGACTTAAAAATAAGTTTCGCTTTGTTAATATACAATACAGTGCAGTTTGAAATGTAATTTAATAAATTTTATTTTTCAAAACATTTTTTTTTTATAATTGAAGTTTTTTTTCAATTCCATTAACAGATACTGTGCATTCTGACGTATTCCCGTCTACCGAATATTGTCGTCTGACCATCTTCAACAAAGACGTGACCATGGCTGAAGCCACAAACCTGTCCGAGGAATGTGATCCTCTCCTCTGTTATCCTTGTAGTGTTGGCGGAAAATCCAGGTCTGCACACGGCTTCTGCGACACTTGTAAGCATCACTTGTGCGAGAGTTGTTTTAAAGTCCACTGTGTCCCATTGATATGTAGAGACCACGTGATGTTAGATCAAGTGTCCATGCCAAAGGAGAAAGTGGTACCACGTGATCCATTAACTGAACAATGTGAGAAACATGGTCGCTTGTTAGAGTATTACTGTAAGAAACACAAAGACATTCTCTGTTCTGTGTGTGTGACTTTAAATCATAGATATTGTGGTGTAAGTTTCATTCCTGACGAGACAAAAGACATCGGAAACAGTCGGGAGTTTTCCTCTCTCCGTGACAACATGTTGGAATTGATTGAGAGAGTGAAGAAAAACAAAGAAACAGCAGTCGGAAACAAGGTCGCCATTGAACAGCTTAAAGAGGAGACGAGGTCGCAGGTTCGACACATGAAGGAGGAATTAGTAAGACTCTTTGATAAACTGGAACTGTCTTTAGTGCGAGAAATTGATCAAATAGCCGTAAGCGACATATTAGCAATGGACAAAATATCCAAGTGTTGTGTAACCATGGAAACCGACCTGCAGAAATTGTCTGCAGAACTCGATGAAAAATTAAATAAAAATCAAAACAACAAACTGTTTGTCGCTATGAAAAAAACTGAGAAGAAAATGGCGGAGATTCAGTCGGAGATCGAGTCAATACATTCAAAGAACGGGGTCACGAGGTACAGGTTTGAGCCGGACGTGAACACAATAGGGACCCACGGGAAGTTGCACGTGCGGCGACATGACTTCAAGTTGAAAGTAAAACACGTGAGGGATATAAAAGTGAAAAGTAAGTCAGACAAGGGGACATGTTGGATCTCAGGTATCTGTGTTCTGGATCAGGACAAAGTCGTCCTCTGTGATCACAGGAACAAGTCTGTCAAACTTGTCGACACAAAACGTAACGAAATCGTATCTCAGATGCGACTCCCCTCCAGTCCCTGGGATACGGCGCTCGTGCCTCGTGACGTCACCGAGGAATCAACAACTCGTGACCTTATCGTTACCCTGCCTTATAACAGTTGTCTCCGCTACGTCCAAGTGAACGGTGACCAGACCACGGACACGAACAATGTCATCTTTGTTGAAGGTTGGTGTTATGGAATCCAGGTCACTCAGGACAGGAAACTCGCGGTGAGTTATAGCTATAGTTATGATGGCCTCCCGGGGAAAGTTGAGATTCTGGACATGGACGGACAAGTCCTGTGGAGACTCCAGACAGATCATGACGGGGCTCAACTCGCTGTCAGTCCTGGTTCCGGGATCTTATATGTTTCTGACTATGGGAACAGCACGCTGACCAGTATTAGTGCACGTGACGGGTCAGTAATGACCAAGTTAGAGGGACTGAACTCTCCCCGCGGTGTTATAGTGGACAGGGCGGGGTCAGTGTTTCTCTGTTGTGATAGAACCGTCCATCTTGTGGCCGCTACAGGTGACCGGTCCACACAGATCCTGGGGAAGGAAGACGGTTTGTGTTGGAGTCCCCAGGCCATCGGCCTCAGTCCCGAGGGAGACCGAATGTACGTGGGCGGTTACAGGAGTGATCACGTGCAGGAATTCCAGCTGAAGGAGAACTGAAGGTAAGACTTTACTTCATATTTACACCACAGCCGCCATCTTGAATGTTCTTTCTTTTCTTTCTTTCGTTCTTTAGGCACTTATCATTATATCTCATGTATATCTTATTTATTTGTTTATGTATTACTATTCATTCTTCATGGTTTTTTCAGTTATTTGATTTTTTTTTTTTCAGTATCCGCCATTTTGATTATTCTTTCATTGTTTATTCTTTCACTTCCTAAAGAATTATTATCATCTTCAGATTTTATTGTATTATTTCCTTATTTAATATTTTGTATGCATTTATTTTTTAATTTTTAATTTCCATGTATATTTGTTCACTATATAGACTACATTCTTATTTTTATTTTTTTATATTTTTTATATTTCATAACGGTATTCTATGTTGAGTTTACTTATTATTCTATTTTTGTTTTTATCAATTATTAATTTTATTAAGATCATTAATATTATTATTTTAAAACAGTCTTTTTTTATGAAAAAGAATCCTAAAATATGGTTTTTTTTTTGTTATTATTTGTAATTTTTATATTGATGATGATGTCCGAATAATTTCCTTAAACTGTGAATGAAAAACAGTCATGATATGCAGCTGATGATGATTTGACTCATTATCATTTGGTTGTTGTTATTGTTGTTGTTATTGATTGAAGTACTCATTTCAGCCTTCATTGTTTTTTTAAATGTCTTTGATCTTTTTTTTTTAATATTTTTAATAAATTAGTTACTTTCTGTTTAATTTATTTGTCAAGACAATAATATTGATCTTATCGTTTTACAGGAAGATCACAAGCTGGAAATGTGGCCGAGTGAACTATTCAAGGTAGGTAACATTTTTACCCACATAAACATAGCACCAGAGCCAGAAGTTATGGTGGTGGTAGAACTGACTGTGTCGGTATTGGAAGCGATAGTAGTGTTCATAGTAGTATTTATTGTGGTATTGATGGTAATAATTCTATAGTAGTAAGTATAAGTTGTTTTATTGTATAATAGTTCTTGTGATAATAGTTGCAGTATTAGTAGTGGTGGTAATAGTTCTAGAGTAGTAAGTATAAGTTGTTTTATTGTATAATATTTCTTGTGATAATAGTTGCAGTATTAGTAGTGGTGGTAATAGTTCTAGAGTAGTAAGTATAAGTTGTTTTAGTGTATAATATTTGTATTAGTAGTGATGGTAATAATTCAGAGTAGAAGTATAATTGTTTTAGTGTATAATATTTCTTGTGATAATAGTTGCAGTATTATTTTTTTTGGTATTAGTTGTTTTATTGTATAATATTTCTTGCGATAATAGTTGCAGTATAAGTAGTTTAGGTGGAAACAGTTGTTGTCGTTGTTTTTGTGTACGCAGTATTTATCGTATTAATAATGGTAGGAGTGACGTTGGTGGTAGTATTTTAGTAAAAATCATCATCATAATCATCATCATCATCATCAGCAGCAGCAGCAGCAGCAGCAGTAGCAGCAGTGGTAGTAGTAGTAGTAGAAATGGTGGTGGTAATAGCAGTAGTTGTTGCTTTAGTGTATGTAGTATTTATTGTAATAATGCTGGTAGGAGTGATGTTGGTAGCAGTATTTGTAATAGTATTATCATCATCATCAGCAGCAGCAGTAGTAGTAGTTGTTGTTGCAGTAATTGTTTTTTTTTAAAGGGTTGTGGTGGTAGTATTTGTTGTTGTAATAATTTAATTAGTATTGTTATAGTGATGGTAGTAGTGGTAGTCTTAACTGTTTAGTAGAAGTAGTCTGCAGCAGCAGCAGTAGTAGTTTAAGTTATAGTAACAGCAGTAGTAGTAGTAGTAGTAATGTGGTAGTAATTGTAATTGTGGTGGTAGTAGTAATAGTAGCTGCTGCGGAAGCGGGAACAGTAGTAGCGGAAGAATTCATGATGGTAGTTTGTTATATTCTATATGAAATAGTTGCGTAAATAGGAGAAATTAGGGACTGTTTTTTTAAATTTATCTAGATTTTCAGTATCCAAAATATCACCCTCAAATGAACTTATGGTGGTAAAAGAAGTTGTAGTAGCAGCAGCAGTAATAAAAGTAGTGGTATTGAGATTAGTTGTTGTTGCTATCGCTATTTCAGTACTAATGGCAGTAGTACTAGTAGCAGCAATAGTGGGAGTAGCAGTATTCAGTTGTCGTGGCTGTGGTAGACGTTTTAATTGTTTTAAAGTAGCAGTAGTAGTAGAAATCATATAGCGACGTTAGGTTGAGGAAGATCCGAATGCACGGATGAAACCGGGTAGCACCACAAACCTACCGCAAGCCAGCCGGAAAGATTCCTCACATGAAAATCCGAATGACCATGCCGGGATTCGAACCCACGAGGTGAGGGGCAGACTAAGTGTCAGCGACTTAACTTTCTCGGCCACAGAGGCCTTCGGATTTAGAAGATGTTCTCATTTACACGTTCTTACGTTTTTAAAGTAAATCAATATTTGTCGCGGTATCGATAACTCACAATAGGGAAAAATATACAGTCTGACCGGTACTAGAACCCTTGGCCTTTCGCTTACAGGGCGAATGCTCTACTGAATGAGCTACCTAGCCGTTTACATATTATTCCTTTATGGTTAACAACGATACAACTATAATGCTATTATATTCACCAGTCTAAGTATATGGCGATGATCCCTTTCCTCCATTTATTTCAGACGGCGAATATAAATCAGTCCTTCATCGAAGTGAAAAAACTACCGGTGACCTGACGATGCCGGCACAACAGTTTTATCCATTTTAGATTTTTTAATAGAACATTCAGTGTTTAACCAGAAGCCTTGATGTACTTCCAATGAGCATTTAACATTATATTTCTTATTCATATTCTTGAAGTATAAAGTAACAGTTTACTAATTTAAATTAAACAACACACATCACTTTAATTTTAAATCCTATTGTTGAATTGTAGAGGTGCTCGTATATCTTCTTAAGAAGTATAGACGGGACTTCTAATTATGTGTTTGTGCCTGGGATTATGTGCGTGCATGACGTGCATGTGGACAGAAAATTGTTGTACTTGTAAAAAGTATTATAATTTTCAATAAAATCTAAAATCATGAATCATGCATAGACTGGTGAAGTAAATTGTACATACTATCATATGTTTTCAGCTCACCTGAGTACTTGTGCTCAGGGTGAGCTTTTGTGACCGCTTTTTGTCCGTCGTCTGTCGTCCGTCGTCAACAATTGCTTGTGAACACTCTAGAGGCCACATTTTTGGCCCAGTCTTAATGAAACTTGGTCAGGATGTTTGTATTGATATCTCGGATGAGTTTGAAAATGGGGGGTCAAAAACTAGGGGAAAAGGATATTTGACTAAATAATGTCTCGGAAGAGTTCTTAATTGGGTCATGTGGGGTCAAAAACTAGGTCACCAGGTCAAATATTATTATTTAGTTAGATTAGATTTAGCCAGGACGTTTGTCTTCATGATGTCTTGGATGAGTTCGAAAATGGGTCACGTGGGTTCAAAATCTAGGTCACTAAATCAAATCTTAGAAAACCCTTAAGGGCCACAGGAACCCAATGTTTGTATGCCTGATTTCTTTGATGAGTTCGAAAATGGGTCTCATGGGGTCAAAAACTAGGTCACCAGGTCAAGTCTAACAAAAACATTGTGAACAATATAGAGGTCACAGTTTTTGCCCAATCTTCATTAGATTTGGTCAGAATATTTGTCTACATGATATCTTGGATGAGTTCCAAATTGTGTCATGTGGTGTCAAAAACTAGGTCACCAGGTCAGATATTAATAGAAAACATTTTTAACACACAGGAGGCCACAGTTATAGCCTAATCTTCATTAGATTTAGTCAGGATGTTTGTCTACATTATATTTCGGTTGTGTTTGATAATTGGTCATGTTGGGTAAAAAACTAGGTCACTAGGTCTTATCTCAGAAAATCTATGAAAATCCTTGTGAACACTCTAGAAGCCACAGTTTCAGCCTTTCCTTTATGTAACTTGGTTAGAAAATTTGTTTACATCAAATCTCGGAAGACTTCAAAATTGGACCACATGGGGTCAAAAAGTAGGCCACCAGGCAAATTTTAGAAAAATCTTTTAAACACTCTAGGGACCTAAATTTTTGTACCAGTCTTCATTAAACTAGATAAGAATGATGACTGCATGAATTCCCAGTTGAGTGCAAATTTAGGTAGGATAAAAATCTAGGTCACTTAGTCAATTGTTAGAAAAAACACTTTAGATGCTACATTTTTAGCTCGACTATTCGAAGAATATGAGAGCTGTTGTAGTCGCCCATGCGTCAGCGTCGGCCTTGCAGCTTTTGGTTAAAGTTTTGCATGCAATAGAAAATTTGGTTAAAGTTTTGCATGCAAGCTACTGTCAAGGTTGTATCTCAACCATTCATGGTGTTAACACGAAAGGTTATGAATATGTTCAGGGATATCAGACAACCAAGGTAGATAAATATTGACAGAATTTCATATAAATTATGGCGCCTTTTTAAGTTAAAATTTTGGTTTAAGTTTTGCATGCAAGGTATGTTCATGCTTATGTCTCTGAAATTGGTTATGGTATTGACTAGAACGTTAAGGATTGTATTCAAGGGCATCATAACTTTGGGACTGAATTTTATACAAGTTATGGCCCTTTTCGAACTTGGATACTTGATTAAAGTTTTGCTTGCACAATGTTATCAGATATGCGAAATCCTAGACCCCCGTGGTGTTATTATGCTTATGTCTCAGTAACAAGGCATGGGATTGATTTTAGACTTCATAAAAATATTAAGGGTTATCTGACTATCAAGGTATATCATTTTTGACTATTATTATATACAGGGTATTTGAAGGACAACTGTTGAAATTGATTTCATTTCATTTACTAACAAGCTTTTTGAATAATCGAGCGTGCTGTCCTCTTACAGCTCTTGTTTGTCATCATTCCTATCACAGCAATCTTACTCAGGTGAGCGACACAGGGCCATCTTGGCCCCCTTGTTTTTTATATTCATGTGTTTGTTATTTTATTATATTGTAAATCTAAATTATATGTAAAGGATTTTGCTTTAACACTAATCGGTGACAAAATTGGCAATAAAAAATAATTGATCCTTTGTAATTATCCAGGATAGATGTTATCATTTTATAAATTGAAATGTAAATTACCATAACCTATACATTACCAATTAACTGTATAAAACTGACTGGCTAGACTGTAAACATATAATATACGGACTAAATCGGAAAAAGTTTGCGCAGATTCTGCACAGAAAATATTCTGGTCCATTAACATGCCAGAATTATATTTATAGATTTTTTAAACAAAGACAAAAAAACAAAGTATGCCCAGATTTTTTTCCCGAAAAATCTAAATTAGGCCAAAACAATGCTGGGCAGAACAGGATAAACTCCGGATGAATGTGGAGGCTTCTATCCATGGCAGGGAAATTAGGTTTTTTTCCCTTTTTTTTTTTTTTTTCCCAAAATTTATTGATCAATCTCTAACATTTTATCCATTTATTTTTATTTCATCAAGTCTTTAGCCCTTTTGTACATGCTATGAGCATGTATTTGAGATTGTGTATTTAATTCTGCAATAGTGTAAAGTAGCATATTACTATCCGACTGTCATTTCAATTATTGAGCACCAATCGCTTTGTTTTTAAATCCTAATTTTGAATGGTAGGATTACCTTATGTCTTCTTAAGAAGTATGAACGGTATTTATTATTATTGTTTGTGCTTGCTTCGTGCATGATGTTCATTTGTACATTAAATTGTTACTTGGTGTAAAGGTTTTATAATTTTCTGTTAAAATCAAACATCATGAATCATTAAATACATTGGTGAAATATATTGTACTTACGTGTATATATATTAGGTATGTACATTAGTTTTTTTTTTATATTAGTTATGTCACAGAAATCATCCTAATGATGCCCTCTATCAAGATTGTTCAAATTATTTTGATTGGTTGTAAAAGTATGTCACAGGAGCTAAAATAGATTTTAAAAATACAAATTTTGAAAATCTTCTTCTGCAAAACTGCAAGGCATAGAGCTTAGATATTTGGTGTATAGCATTGTCTAGTGCACCTATACTACGTTTATTCAAATCATAGCCCAGGGGTTAAAATTGGCCCCGCCCCAGGGGTCATTTCATTTACATAGCCTTATATAGGTAAAACTAGAACAATCTTCTACTCAGAAACCACAAGTCCTGGAGTTAAGATATTTGGTGTGTGACATTGCCTTATGGACATCTACCACGTATGTTCAAATAATGGCCCTGGGTCAAAATTGGCCCCGCCCCTGGGGTCACTTGAATTTACAAAGCCATATAAATAGGAAAATCTAGAAAATCTTCTTGTTAGAAATTACAAGGCCAGGAATTTAAACATTTGGTGTGTAACATTGCCTTATGGACATCTACCACGTATGTTCAAATCATGGCACTGGGGTCAAAATTGGCCCCACTCCCGGGGTCATTTGATTTTACATTGGCTAAAATTGGAAAATCTCGAAAAAATCTTCTTCTCAGAAACCACAAAGCCTGGAGTTTGAATAGTAGTGGTAGTAGTAGTAATGTAGTGATGTGGTGATGTGGTTGTAGTTGTTGTAGAAACAATAGTTATAGTAGCTGTAATGTTGTGATTATTGTTGTAGTGATGGTTGTTGTTGTGGTAGTAGTAGTAGAAATTATTGTTATAGTGATGGTAGTTGTTGTGAGAGAAGTTATTGTAGTAACAACATCAGCAGCTGCAGCAGCTGTAGTAGTAATTTGGTAGTAATTGTGGTAGCAATGATAAATGTGGTGGTAGTAGTTGTAGTAGTCTAAGTAGTAGTAGTAGCAGCAAAACTAGTAGTAGTAGTAGTAGCAGCAGCAGAACTAGTAGTAGTAGTAGTAGTAATTTGGTTGTTATGGTAATAATGGTGGTAGTAGTAAAAGTAGTTAGTAAAATTATATATGAAATAGTTGCAGTAACAGTATCGGTAGTGGTGGAAGTAGTACGTATAGTAGCAGAATAAAAATATAGGACTTTTTTTTTAATTTGTAGAAAACGTTATTTCAGTACTAATGGTAGTAGTACTAGTCCAAGGTATTGATAGCGGTGGTGGTTGCGATCGTTATTTAGTGGAAGTAGCAGTCAGCAGTTGTAGCTGTGGTAGACGTTTTAATGATGTTAAGTAGCAGCAGTAGTAGTAGAAATCATATAGCGACGTTAGATGGAGAAAGATCCGAATGCACGGACGAATCCGGGTAGAACCACCGACCTACCGCAAGCCAGTTGGAAAGATTCCTCACATGAAAATCCGAATGACCATGCTGCTATTCGAACCCACCAGTTGAGGGGCAGAGTTAGTGTTAAAGTCAGCGACTTATCCGTCTCGGCCACGGAGGTCCCCGGATTCAGATGTCCTAATAATTGTTTGAAAAAAATAAAAATGATATTATTATTATTATAATAACATTTTTTATAGTTAAATAGTTGAAAATAGTCTGACTGTCTAATTCTCTATAAAAAATATTTATTTGTTCTTACGTTTTTAAAGTAAATAAATATTTGTTTGTCACGGTATCGATAACTCACAATAGGGAAAAATATTTAATCTGACCGGGACTAGAACCCGGGGCCTTTCGCTTACAGGGCGAATGCTCTACCGAATGAGCTACCTAGCTGCTTACCTATTATCCCTATATGGTAAACAACGACACAGCTATAATGCTATTACATTAACCAGTCTAAGTATATGGCGATGATCACTTTCCTCCATTTATTTCAGACGGCGAATATAAACCATTCCTTCATTGAACAAAAACAACTACCGGTGACCTGAGGAAGTCGGCACAACAGTTTTATCCATTTTACTTGTGTTAACAGAATATCAAGAGTTTAACGAGAAGCCCTGATGTACTCACTATGAGCATTTGACATTATGTTTCTTATTCATATTCTTGCAGTGTAAAGTAACATTTTACTACTTTAAATTAAACAACACACATCGCTTTAATTGTAAATCCTATCGTTGAATTGTAGAGGTGCGTGTATATCTCCTTAAGAAGTATAGACGTGACTTCTAATATGTGTTTGTGCCTGGGATTATATGCGTGCATGACGTGCATGTGTACAGAAAATTGATCTACATGTACTTGTAATATTCATATTATACCGTTTAATCTCAACATTTAAAGTCATGTGATAAAGAAGAGTCTCACATGAGTTGTTATGTAATTTGAAATTTTATCAAACGAGTTCAAGAAAATGGCAAAAAGCTAGCCAGAGGCTCATGTAAGTTCCTTTATATGTATATTGGACAGCGTTATATGCATCTTGAGTCAACAAAACAAACAATAAGAAATAAAGCTTTTGGGTCCAATGTAAGCCTGTGATACATGTATATTAGAAGTTGCATCATAATGGAGCATGCTATAATGAATCTTCACTGTACATATTTTGATGTATACAGCCAAACTTTTCCCAAGCATCCAGTCTAGGGTATTAGTGGAGGTGATTGTTTAGCAATGGTGGCTGTTGAATGAAGGTCATATTTAAAAGATCATCTCAGTTATAAAGCTATATTTGGGGTCCAATCTTTAGATGCTGTAAAATCCTAAATTTTTGTTGGCTTTTAATTTCATGGAATCTGTAATAATATCAATTTCGTTTGTACATATAACCATAGACTCATCTTCTAGAAAATTTCAGGTTCTTTGAATAAACAGATTTCATGGGGATTAATATCAGTGGATAAAGTTGTCCATGAAATTAATGAAAATAGGTCTCCGACGAAAATTAGTTTCTACAGTACTACATTGCATTGATCTTCAAGTTATTTATGTGAAAATGTACTTTAAATCAATGTAATAGATCACAAGAGATTGGGGATCCAGTGTTGGACTGTGTATTGACTTTAGAATTATAATGAGGAGTGTTTTAATAGGGCTGTATGAAATTGCCACTTTCAGATATGACATGTATATAGCAGGTTGATAGCTTTATCCAGGTGGCTTTTAATAGTAATACAAGTTGAAATGTAACATGTTACAATATGAGCTTGGAAGATATATTGTGTTTTGAAAGTTGCCTCTGATAAATGCTTAAGTCTAGCCTCGTTAATGTGTGTATTTTTACTTTCTTAAGCCAAGACAATTACTTCCATTTGCGTGTACTGTGTTAAATTTATGACACATTTTGAGTTCTTTTCACTGTGAAGAAAAGGTATTCCCAGTGTGCAAAAATATTTTTTGCACTGAAAGGTAAATGAAATATATGGTAATAAAATGTGATTTTTTTTTTTCATATGACATTGTGCCCAAACAGCTGTTTCCGGTTTCGTATAGTTATTTTTGTCTTATATTTTACACGTTACATGTAACTTTTAGGCCGAAATACATCACTCTGCATCGTCTGCTTGTATCATCTATGTATGCATAGTGTATTAAACTCTTACAGATAGACTTAATGTTTTGGATTCATTAATCATATGATGTTGAAAATGTATGAGAAATACACATGTTAAATCATAATTTTCAGTTGTTATTTGCAACTATTTTCTTGGTGTTAGATTACAAAAGTAATTTGTTCACAGTCTGTTTATTAATGTAGTTATTAACCAGATTTTTCAACGAAAAAATCTGGTTATAAGATTGGCGAATGTCGGGCGGGCGCCGTGAAACTTTCGTTTCCGGAAGATAACTTGAGTCATACATGGGATATCAATACCAAACTGTTTGTACAGGTAGCGTATATGAAGATAAGTTGCCTGATGATAACTTGAGTCAGAGATGATATATCTGTATCAAACTTTATGTACAGCTATCTTATATTAAGAACTTGCTTGGTAATGCATTTGAAGTTGGCTTGGTCAAGGTCAAGGTCACTGTGTCTAAAAAGAGAAAATACAGGGAAAACATTCGCTTCCAGATGATAATTTGAGTCAGAGATGACATAGCAATACCAATCTTTACATACAGTTGTCTTATATTAAGAGCTTACTTGGTATTGCATTTGAAATCAAAATCAGCTGGGTCAAAGTCAAGGTAACTTTGACTAAAGGTCAAGGTCACTGTGTCTAAAAAGAGAAAATACAGAGAAAACTTTCGTTTCCAGATGATAACTTGAGTCAGAGATGACATAGCAATACCAAACTTTATGTACAACTAGCTTATATTAAGAACAACTGAACGATGGTGTCCCTTAATTAGTCACCTTTAGTACCATCAACATAAACTAAACCATACATGTTACTATAGGTTAAGCTAAAACATATCCCATAGTTAATAAGGACCTCTTACTACGTAAGCCCCTTGGTTCAATCAGAATTAAAATGCATGGCTTAACATGGACTTTGGACTGCTGATGGTACATTATTTTATTTTAGAAAACTGAAATGTAGAAAAAAAGTTTTTCAAATCCTAAATAATAGTGTAATGACAAATCAGGTGTAAACAATAAGTAAAAGCCTCAAACAAAAATATATTTTTACGAATGAAAAAGTCAATACATACAACTTCCTTCATGTACAACAAGCATAAATTCGGCGATACTTAACATATCTAATAAGCATAGAATTTCAGCGGTATCATATCAAATAATTACAGGGTTACTCTAAATGATTACAGGGTTTTTAGAATAATCAAAACAAAGGATATATTTCAAGGTAAATATTTGCATTGCAATCAATTAAAAAGGGACTTGATAATGATAAGCATTATTCACAATACACTTTTAACTGAATGCTTGCTTTTGCAAAACTTGCAAACTATGAAAATGATATTTTTAAAGCTGATTGGAAAAGTGTACACTCACTTAATATATACCGGTACAATAAAAGTTGTTCAAACTACTTTTGATTTAGTCATATCTTACATATGTTATTAATCAGGAAATCAAATAACATTTTATCAATAAAGTCTAAATACATTTGTTCATTTTGCTTAATGAATATTTCATGTATCCTGTTTATAAAATTATGCAAATGAATCTGTTATTCAAAGTTGTATTTTTCAGACAATTATAAACCAGTTTATGAGAATGTTTAAGAAAATAAGAATGATACGCATATACTATTATTTTTAGTGTTTGACAATATGATTATATCCATTTCATTAAGCTTACAGTTACAGAGGGTGAGGCATTAGATATGATACATTAGTTGTAGGGCTTCAACTCCCAAGTCTACGAACATGTACAGGCAATTTTCTACTGACCTCACATTTTATAATAATTATCATAGTCTTAATCCTAGATAACAAAGAGTGGCAACAAAGGTTGATTGTTTCAAGTGTTCTTATTCATCATTCTGCTGAGGCTATATTTTAGACACAGGATTTTTAAAAGTTGAAGTAATTCATTCCTTATCCTATTATAAATAAATTTATGAAAATTATCTAATAACGTTTTCCTTAATTTCTTAAGAAATATACGTATTTGATGTATTAACATAAAAAGTAAAACAGTTATTTGAAAATTGACCTTCTTGTGTCTGAGTCTATAATATGGACTTAACATATTGATGAATTAGGGCTCTAATCTACAAAACCCAGCATACACAAAATCTCAAGACCTTTGACATCTTCGGTTCTTAGCAGTATTGTATTTCTTCCATGTGGGTTGAAGTAACTGTGAATTTTATACATGTAAATTCTTAAAGATACCATCTGATCTATCAACCACCATACCATTTATATCATGTTCCTCAGTAAGAAATAATCAAATAAAACAAACTTGACACGCCAACCAAGGGAAGTAATTAAGCACTGATATGGTATGGCTGGCTGCAGTAATGTCCTCTTGTAAAAATCTTCCTCTCTTTCTCGCGCGCACACATAATTATAAAACACGATTCAAAATGAAGTGAGACAATGTCATTGGTCAGTCTCCGTAATGCAGTTTTGATCAGACCAAGTGTTTATCTGACCAGGCCAAAAACTGCTTCGTTCTTATTATTCACACGTCCGTAATCTGCGCTTCATGACAATTTCGCTCAGTTTGAACATTTTCTTGACATCTTTTCCTCTTCCATTTACTTCTGAATATTCCTTGCATTGTCCATTTCATTTTGAATATTCCTTACATTTTCCAGTTCATTAAAATATCCCTTGAATGAAATATTTCTTCTTAATGCTCACAAAGGAGAAAAAATTTTAAAAAAAAAGACAGAAATCCTATCATCAAACATGATATCTACTTTCAAAGTCTCAAAAAGAATGATCTACTGGCGTCTCACAGAATGTTTTGCTCATGTCTGTTCCTATATTTTAACATGGTTTGAGCTATTTAACTTCTACATTTCTCGCAACTAACAATCCCCCATACATGCTTGATGCAAACATATGACATTAGCAACACTTTTAATCTCATTTCCTCACTTCATTAAAACCATTTGCAGTTTTCTTGCCACTTTTTTTATTCCAGAAAACTCATCAGGAACACGATTCGCTACAACATTATTTAAATGTTATTTAAGCCAAGTTGTCCCCCCCCCCCCAGAAACCTTGAAAAGACAAACACGCCATTAGAAGAAACGATCTCAATCAAAGTGCTATCATAGTTAAATGATCTCCACATACTCCCTTACTGACCATTTTCTGTTGCACAGTACTTTGCAAACATTTCAAGAGGGAACCTAGTTGTGTCTTGCCAATAGTAATATGACATGAAACACATTTCCTTCCACAGAGGTTCAGAACCTCCGAACCTTTGCCCCTCCATACCAGTCAAACCTCAAAGCACTTCTGTTACACGTGTTAAAGTCAATTTGTTTACGACTATTGCTGCCATTGTATGGTATAATGAAGACATTGCTGACAACGATAATGATGAGAAGAGGAAACAATGCTTGCATTCAAAGTCTTGTTGTGTGATTGCATTTAAGTCTTTCATCAACCCTTCAAGGTTGGCCATCTCTGCTGTAAGCTCCTCAGTACTCAGAGACTTCTGAAAGCGAATCAACAATGCAACCATAATTACAACTTGTATATGTTGTTGTTGTCTTAATTTTTGTGACTTTCTGGGAGTAAGTTAAATTATCAATGGAGGTGAATCGTATCCCAGCTAGTAGATGAAAAAAATTGATCTCACTAAAAATGTATCTGGATTTTGTATAGAAAATAAGGAAATTTGGTATGTTACCTTATTATGATTTTTATGTTAACCAGCTATACTATCTACTAACATATAAATGGCTTTTCCCACCATATGTACATAAAAGGCATTGAATCAGATGAGCAGTTGTTTTAAATGTTCGTGATTAAACATCATTTTGCAAATATTAGCTGTAAACATTCAATTCTGAAACCGATGTTAATAACTTCCATTACCTGTTTCTCTGCCTCTTTTCCGGTTTTAAGAACTTCCGGAGCTGATTTTGGCCACACCATGGGTGCGGGTATCATTGTCCTCGGCTTGATAGGGCCGCTAGATATGGGGGCTGATGCTTTCTTATAAGGTGGGGCCGACTAATGTGGCTTTTCTGTAAAACATGGAAAAGACAAAGGTCATACAGGGGTGGAGTTAATTATTTACAAGGCATGGGGTACGAACACAAATTGGTATTGACGCTAAGTCCAGGTCTGCGTTTCACAAAATATCTCAAATTGAAATGTTCCTGTACTCAATAATTATAATTCCTCTATCATCATAGATTCAAAGCTTTATAAAATATATAAACTACATTCTAACCGTGCATGCTAATACTAGTAAGCTGGCAAAAATTCTAGTCTTTATGACAATAAATAAAATGAATTTAGACCTTCAATAGTTTGCAACATGGAAAATCTTAACCCGAGAATTGTTTCATGAAACACATTCCTGATAGTTGATAAATAAAGGCTATATATTTTGAAAACTGTTTTATAAGGAGCAAAATGTATTTAGATAAACGGTAATACACGAGCGTTATTCACAAAGCAACTCAAGTTATTTACTTATGTCAAAGATCAGTTATATTTGATAGAAAATAATGTCATTTTATCATTCCCATATTTTTAAAAAGAAAATGCCTATACAAAACAAAAACTTTTCCCATCATCTGGTAAATGTATTCTGCGTTCATTAGTTTAAACTTTCGGGAAACATAATATTCATAAAAGATTCCCAACCTTAACCGTTTACTTGATATAGACTCATTTTGATGCATTGACAGAGCAGTTTCTTCTCTATTTACTTGTAGAAAACTGCAGTTTAGGTTCTAGTCGGCTCAGCAAAGACAACTTCAAATGCCATTTAAATTTCATTAGATTTATATTCATCAAGTCATAAATTTGTACATGATTTTTCACGCAGTAAAGTATAAAGATGTCAACTGAATACAACATAAGATGTGTTGCTAGCTGTATAACTTATCTTAAACAACTTATCAAGATCCCCTTGTCTTGCGTTGACTCATTTAACGAGAATATACATATAAACATTGGGTCCTATATCATGATGGTTTTGCGGTACCCTGTTTAGATTCATCTGACAATTTTTGGCCAAAACAACAAAGGTAGAGAAAGGACATCTAATTGTTGTTAACACAAAATATTTTGGACATATAAGACTTGAGCAGCCAATTTCGTATAACTGTGAAATATAAGTGACGTGTCTTAAGCAATTCAACGATTATTTTGAAGGTGATTTTGTCCATTATAACTATGTAATCATATTTTGAGAATGCACTTAACATTTTAAACTCATTTAAGGAAATTCATTGAGTATTGCTACATTGATTTTAACATTGCATTAATTGCGTAAACATGTTCTTTTCAAATGAGCTCACAAACACAAGAGTGATCTGATTTAAATCGATGGAGGTACCTCTTCAACAGGTACGGTTTACGTCGAATATATACCATTGTTGTATACCTTGCTGCATAAATAACTGCTTAAGGAATTCAAACAGAAAACTATATTGCGCAACGATTTTTCATTGAACTAAAACTGCAGTAGATCTGATCAATAAGCTAAACTGATAGGTGTTGTGTTCTTGTGTAAATCGTCAATTCAAATCATGCCTTGACATTCACTTACATGGGTATTGATAGTTAAGCGTGTATGTTTCTTTGGTAAACTATATCGATTATGTACTTCTTGACCTGCACATAGAACTTCGCGTCATTTGTGCAGCTGTCACCCTGCTGCTGTTTTCATAATTATTTAGCTGGAGTGTAAGTTTTCATTTCATGCGTCATTCATTACAAGTCCGTACTTAGTAATGAAAAACATGATATTAATTCATGTCATTTAATTTCCTTTGGCCTACTACATACTTTGGATTTAAACTAAAACTATACTTCTATAAAGTTGTTAAGATTTACAGCAGGACTTAAAATCTTATCCCTATATATCAGCTGTATTTCCGGAAAGGAAACGACACGTGTTCTATGCATTAATAACATTTTTGAAGAAAACCTTCGGTAAATAGTACAATTAATAAAAGTAACATTACTCACTGCAAACACGAAACATAGTATTAGTGATCATTTATCGGTCACTTAAGTTTACAATTATGAATGGCTCAATTGCATACCTCATCCAGCTTATTTCAAATACCTGTTATAAGGGAAGTTTGATTTTACCTAACGTGCAAATAGAATAGACACGTAAGCTGTAGCGTCTGGGGCACATAATCGAAGCTTTTCAAATAAACAAATATGCTTGCATTGTTAATCGAGCATGCACTATTATTCATTTTTGTACGTTGACGAATCAATATATATTTCATTTCTTAATATTTACATGACTATCTGTGAGGATGTGTGAACAGCGATATTAGGTGTGCCGAGCCTATTGCTGAATTTGTTCACCATTTTTATACTGGGTATTAGTTCTCGCTATATAGCGGATCTGGTCCATATTTCTCTATTAAAATTCATGTTTGCAACGTCGACCTATATACAATACATATGTACTGAACACCAATTATCTTTTTGTAAGGAAACTAGCCAACACTGCGTCATGATTTGAGCAAAGATGGTAGAATATATTTTGCTTGATTCTTGGATGGTCCTTCACCTCAAGAGCGTTGATATAAACCCGATTTATATTGTAAACATGCATTTTAGTTTAACGATGATATTGTGGTCCATCGTGTGAAAGCAGCAACTTAAAAACGCACGAAAGGCTAAATATGAGTACATCATTTATGCTGAAAACATACACACGTACAATTGACATACAAGTTATCTTCTGCTTTCAAAACTCTTTGTTTTGTGTAATAGGCTTCATTATGAATTGTAATAACCATTTAACAAAATTAAGTTAAAGAGATCGCGTTGAATATAGCCGATCTCTTCACTGTTACTTAATCGCAATGAAACATTTTGTAGAAATTATATAATTATATATGCAGGGAGTATTATGTATTAGAATCTGTGTTATTACTTCAAATTGAGCAGTAAAAATAATTATAATAATTCAATACATAGCAAAAAAATGCAAACATATATATTTGCATTTATGTACAAAGATCTGTATCTCAAGAGGCCGCATTATAGTTATATCCAATTCAATGCTGAAAGGCTAATCTTGTTATAGATACTACTGTTTTAATTGATTTTAACAAATGCAAACTAGCCTTAAAGTGTAATCGAGTGCACAGTATTGATTTCCAATAATCGGCAGTGTTCTGTATAGAAGAAATATCAAACCAATACAATAAATCAATTTCACAGGTAAACTTAAGACATTGTTATTTCCCCTACAAATTCCATTGGAATGCAAATCTCAGAACATGTTGAATTAAGAAACTTGATGAATCTCTGTCTTAATGGGATTTTGAATCCTTAATTAACAATGTTCACTTCGAATGCACACTGTTAAGTCATTCGTCAATTTATATTAAAAGGGGAGATAATCTTATGAATACTTAGATTAAATATATTTACATAGAAGACATAGTACTGATAGTTTGAACTGGTGCTTTATCATATAACTAGTCAAAAGAAAGGTTTCATTATGTTTAAAAGTTTCATTTGTAGCATTCAAGGAAATGAACTTCTGTTCCCCATGTACACCAGATGATAAATTACAAACGTTGGGTGTGATAGAAAAATATAGTATTGCTTTGCAGCATCGATTTACCGACATTTATACTTTTTTTCCCGTAAACCACTATTCCTTCAACGATATTAGTTTATATATTTAAATTATCAACCCGGAAGTAATATCTGTGCATAACAATCAATGCTGCACTAGGACAAATATATATATATATATATATATATATATATATATATATATATATATATATATATATATATATTAAGTGGATATTATTTCAGGTAAAGATTTTATGTGGACATATCACTTTGAGTACATAAGACTTTACAAGTAGCAATACTATAAGATGTAGATTCTAAATATGATCACGTGTATATGGAATGCTAAGTACTACATATGAAGAGGTTATCTTGTACCATCTAATTAAGTTATTCAAATGACAACATGACATATTATGGGTGTATATCAAATTACAAGTTTTCATTTTGTTGTTGTAGTTTGCTTTACAATGAGAGAGAGAGAGAGAGAGAGAGAGAACATACAATATTAGCATGCATCACGGAAAGAAATTATGACCCACTTTATTCCCTGAATTGTAATTTGCTTTACAAAGGAGAGAGAGAGAGAGAGAGAGAGAGAGAGAGAGAGCATACAATATAAGCATGCATCAAGGAAAGAAAATATAAACCACTTTATTTTCTGTGTTGTATTTTGCTTGACAAAGGAGAGAGAGAATGAGAGCATACACTGTTAAAGGCATTGAGGTAGGAAAATATCGGACATCTCATTTAATCCATTCCGTTGCTTGGTACAACAGCATTTAAATTAAAACTACACTAGATTTTAAAATGACTGTGGGCATGGCATTGACATATCGTTATTAGCTTCTCGATAAAATAGTGCTAACGCTGTTTGTAAACACGTTAAACGTTCACTAAAATACAAAATCACGGCCTTGACCGGACCGATTCAGTAGAAATTATTATAAATTTACCTATCCCAGATGTAATTTGATAATCGCAAAGCGGTGCACATTTTCTCCAGGACAGCACGTGTTTTTTGTGTGTTTTTGTGGGTTTTTTTTCATAGAACTTTCCGAAATAGTTTATTTATGTATTTCTAATTTAGGTCCATTTATCTTGAAATGTAATATAGCTACGAAATATGTCTATATTTGACCTACTCGCATACAAAACGACATTACATTAAACATATCTCTAAAAATATCCACCCAATCAAGTCCTAGTTGTAGTCATAACAATAAGGTAAACATGCATTCAAATATTTAGAAACCCAAATCGACGCAGTGTGCCCACAAATTTATCAAGTACCGAAGACATACTCGAGTTTGACCTTCTTAGGAACGTAAATGTGTTACTTTAGTGACATTATTTAACTGATTTATGATTAAAGACAAGCGAGAATTAATGTGATTCATAAACTTGACATAGTTCGATGTGTGCAGCAGCTGTAATATGATCATTTGACATTTTATCAATATCGACAGCTTTATTCCAAACATAAAGGAAAGGAGCGCATAGGTAATGTACCATACGTGTGTTTTAAATTGTAGACGTCAAATGCTGACAACAGACATTTTTATTACATACAATAATCGTTAAATTGCAAACTGTAGTGCGACAAGCGAATTACGTGTTTTTTCTATTGCTGTATTTCTATCTTCATGCTTATAACGCAGTGTATGTCTATTCCTAGCGCATACATGTGCGCGTTTAAACTTCCTAGCCAAATGGTGATAAATCAAGTTACTGACATATTGCTGATACATTTATGCTAAAGCGAGTAGAAATTTAAATTTTACATTGATAAAAATATCCCATTTTGCTGCGTATGAATAGAATGAACCTCTGCAGTACAATTTAATTTTTACTATCGCCAGTCACAACCATACCCGGCTTGAATAATGCCCTGTCGATAGCTTATTAAGCGATATGCACCGAGCTCCCGGACCAATGGTCTATGTCCTCATTTTTATGTAAGACAGGCTCCATACCAAACGGTACTATGTAGAAATGATAATTTTATATATTTTCAAAAACAAAAACTAAGTTATATGACATGTATTTACTCTTTAATCAAACAGGTTGAATTAATACCCATTGTAGATTTATTTTTCGAATATAGACGTAAAGTAACAATTATCATTAAAGACAATTTGACATGATGCAGATATCAAATGCACCTTGGTTTACGCTAACATAAAGCATGTTTTAAAACCATAACAAAAGACAGTATTTCGTTGATAATTTAAATAGGGTTCACTGCAAATATCAAATTAATATATGAAAAAGTCACGCTTCTATGTCGAAGGAATGTATAGCTATAGATACTGAAGCTATAGAAGAATAGGGTCAAAACATTGCAAATTTGATGTATTCATTCACTTGTTCGTTTACATTCACAACTCAAAGATTCTTTACATCGATTGCCTGCCTTGATATATAATACAAGCCGTTGAACATGATACTTGTATATTGCCTCTTATTTGCACCCTGTTTATTCGGGTACAGAGATTTAGCGTTTTCCTTTGATTAAACACAATGTCACAATACACATCTTACAGAGAAACATTTACACGCCAAATGTCCATTGTCATCAATGTCTCTTTTAGCATCTTATTTTTCCCCTGAAATTTGAAGGTCGTGGTTTCGAACCCCGGTCATCATATATTGAAATGATTAAATATTATACTTCCCCTTTTCCGGGGATTTAGGTATATCATGGTATTTTCGGGACTTTCTGGTCAAAAGTCAGAAAAATGCGTTAAAGTGTAATTATGCCACCACGGCGGGATATAAACACGAGGCAGTACTATATCAGTCACATGTAGACAAACGTTCCTGAATGACTTTCTGTCATTTTTTTATGATTTTGCATATATTAGTCGAGGAAAATGAATCTAATTGTATCAGTCAGGTTATAAAAACACTATCCACCGCTCGACATGATTTAGATGACGAGTGCGTACATAGGTATTAATTAAATGAAAAGTAACGGAAATATTATCTAAAGTTATTTTACACTAGTGCGTAATCTGCTCGGTAACCGCGAACAGATCCGAGTCCGCAAGTAAATATCAGATTCAAAAGAAACATGAAGGAACTAAAACACACGAACAATTTTGATTGATTTACAATACTTACTGAAGTAATTTCACATTTAAGTTTCGCTTCTGATCACACGAGTGTTTAACTAGATGCCAACGCGATAATCTGAGAATTTCCGTTGAAAATCATGTGCGTCTGAAAAATTGTTTTTTATATCCCTTTTACATGATACAATACAAAATAATGTTGAAATGGGTTGAACATTGGTGTTGATTTTGTTAAGAATTTTGTTTCAGAATATTTTAATGTTTCTTAGCATTACTATGCGTTTAATAAAATGCGAACAAATTACAAGAACAAAAAACAAACGGTAAATCACAATACGCAATGTCTAAATGTATTACGTGCTGTCGCCGGGAAAACTTTGACAGAAACACGGTAAACCAAATCAAACAAAAACTCAAACGTCTCTTTTATTTATTTCATCGTTTGACGCAAGTACGGGTTTCTGGAATAAAATCTAACGAATCGAATAGAACTGATACCAAACAGTTCTGACACAGGACGACAAAAATGATTTGATTGATAAAACCAATACAAGCGCTTAAACTATCTCAGATAAATACTTGAACTCATATATATACTTTATCGATATCAACCCACCTTTTACCGATTAGTCGGTTAATGCTTCACATATTTGCAGATGTTTTTTTTTGCGAGCAAGAGAGTATAGTTTTGGAGTTGATATATCTCTGATTTTAGAGTTTCTTATCCCTCTAGCTTATTTAAATCTCTGTACAAATATAACAGTACTTTAGAGACATGGAAACTTTGCAGATCATGAACAAATTCGGGTTACATAAATCGATAAAATTGTAGATCTCACCGCGTGGAGTCCACGGCTTATCTATAACCAGTCATATGAAACAAGTATATATTGTTATCAACAGGTGTCCAATAGCTGTATACTTGAGGGTTTTATATTCAGACAAGGAAGATTTGTGCGTTTTTATAATGTAACTGTGGCGTGCATCCGTGTACCTGTGTAAATTGTTAGTTTGCATGCGCTAGGTTCATATTTCAAATCCGGGTTGAAGGACAAGCTTTGTACAAACAGGTCGACTTGCAATGCTTTGCTTTTGTCCAGTACGCTACCCTAGCTCAACCAGGAAGAGAGGACATTGAATTTACATGCCAATGGTAATTCAATCCACCGATTTAATTTATTGAAAACAAAACCTTTATATCTCAGAGAATAAACATCTATCGGGATTATTTCATGATATATTTTATAAGGAAGCCATGCTCAATCGAATGAGAAGATGAGAAGTTAACATGCACTAGATATATAATTACAGCACAGTTAAATTACATAAACCTGCACATAGCAATGCACATATTCAGATGTACATATAGCTGGTCAGTTGACAGGCAGTATTATTAATGATGATGATATTTTAATAGGGTAACTATCTTTTAGAAAATGGAATAAAACTAAATAATTTTTGATGTACATAGATAACGTCAAATTCAGTGATATCTTTGTATTTCAATATATCAATAGCAATTTGGTCTAAGAAAATTTAGAAATACAACAATGCAACGCACTTTTGGGACCTAGTAAGACCCCAAAGTCAGAGACCCCGAAGTAGGCTGAACCACAAAGTGCGTTCCCACAATTCCTCATATCCAAGGCGATGTCGAAGTGTGGTAGCACTACACCTTTCTCGTGTAGAGTGACTGTAGTAAAAAAACCTAATATCCTTTTTTTTCCGTTTTTAATTCTAAGACAACTCCATAGGTAAGGATTGACCAGATATCCTACTCACATGTTCCTTTTTATCCCGTTTTTCTCCTTGAGTATATTATACAAAATTCAACGACTTGGAAGCTGTTCTTTAAAAAGTTGAATTCATGACGGCTTTCCGCAAACCTGCGGAAAACGTATAGGGTTTGTTATGTTTATTCTTATTACGGCTTTCCTCAACCTGCGGAAAACGTATAGGGTTTGTTATGTTTATTCTTGTTCTTCTATTACTATTATTAGGGCTTTCTGCCTCAAGCAGAAAGTTCTAATGGGTTTGGTATGTTTTCTTTTTCTTCTTCTTAGTATTATTATTTTTCCTCCTTGTGAGGTTCAAATTAAAACAGGTTGCCAATAAACCAGCAGCATGAAATATAAACAGTAATTAGAGTGACTTTGGCCCTTTTGAATGCAATAATTTTCATCTTCATATGACGTCATTTGACGTCACAGTTCAAATAGCCTACCAAATTTGGTTCGCGCTCTGAAGCCATCAATATTGGTCCGATTGACTTGATATTTTAACAGAAGGTGTAAGTTGGGATATTAATGTGCATACATTCTTGAATTTTCAAAATTCCAAAAGTTCGAGATTTTATGTCAAAACCGAGATTCGAACTTTGGTCATAAAATATAATTTCGTGTTACAAAGGATCCTGATGAGTTAGAAGCGTGGAATTGGATAGCATATGTGTCTTGAGATCTTCCTTGAATTCCATGATATCTGACGTCGTATGACGTCATTTTACGTCAGAACGTAATAAGCATTTTTGCATTTTAAATAAGCGGTTTTAAGGCCCTGCAGGCTTTATTTCTTGACCGATTTACAAGTAACTTTCAATTAATGTGCAACTTAGTTGAACATTGTGACATCCGTTTCCGGAAAATCACAAAGATCAAGGTCATATTTCTGTTATCGTTTTTTTTATTCAGCCTTTAATATCTCAAAAACGATAAATATTCTATCGAGACACTATGTGTATAATTTGTGTAGCTTTGAAAGAACAGATGATATTAAGTTTCTGATGATCGGAGTTGAATCAGTTGAGAAAAACGAAAATGGTGTTACCCCAAGTGCATTTAACTGCTTTTATCTAAAAGAAAAACATTGATATTTTGTAAATTAGGGTATGTATATAATTTGAAGAACGATCCTTTCCCATTTTAAAATTGTTTAAATTTTAAAGATTGGCCAATGATTCATTAAGTTTAAGGGCGAAAACAAAACGACATAAACATATTTTTACCGATTTTTGCAGTTTCTAGAGGTAAACTATTCATATCTTAAAATTGATAAAGATACAACCATACATAAACCATGTGAAATTTACGGAAGTTGATAACCTTTCTGGTACTTAGGTTTTTTTGAAAATGGACATCATTTTATGTCTTGTCCATCTGTCCGTCCGTTAGCCATATCAATGTCCTCTCAATAACTTGATAACTAATATGTGTGCTGTCTTTATACTTAGATGAGTGGTTGATATGGATAGTGGATGATCACTATTGATTTTGAGGTCAATACGTCAAAGGTCAAGGTCACATTGACACTTAGTGTAAAGTCCTTGCCCGCACAATAAATTGAGAAAGAATAAGCATAGGTTTTTGAAACTTAGTAGAGAAATTGCCCATTGTCAGTTGAAGACCCCTATTGATTTTGAGGTCATTCGATCAAAAGTCAAGGTCACTGTGACATTTAATATAAAATATCTATCCGCCGAATTCCTTGAGAATGAATAAACCTAAGTTTGTAAAACTTGTTATGGACATTGTCCATGGCCAGTTCACGACCCTTTTTAAATACTGAGATCATTAGGTCAAAGGTCAGGATCAAGTGGAACTTAATATATATATATTTTTTTATTTATTACTTGAGAAGAAAATGAGCCTATGTCTGTGAAACTTGATGGGGACATTGCACACGGCCTGTATATCACACCTATGATTTTGAGATAATGAAGTCAAAGGTCAAAGTTACAATGACACTAAGGTCATTAGAGCAGAAAGCCCTATCCCTTGTTCGGGAGAAACGAAATTTAGTTATTATCATAATTAATCCTTTTAATATGTTGTCAGTATCCGAGCAACAAGAAAATTAAATTTCTTTGACAAAAATGGTCAATTTTTTAAAATCAATCATTTTTAATTTCAATGACGTCAGCTCAAAAGTTTGTTCGCACTCCCGAGCCTTTATTTTGTGTCGTTTTATATTGATATTTCCACAGAAGATATATGTTATAATGTAGATGTGCACCTTGTCTTTCAATTTTTCAAATTCGAAAAAAATAAGAATTTATGGCAAAACCGAGTTTCGAACGTTGGTCTTAAATCTATTTTTTAATATTACAAAGGCTATTGATGCGTTAGATGCATGAAAATTGGACAGCTAATCGGCCCAGAGGTCTACTTTCTTTACCCTGAAAGATTTTTTCTTAAGTCAAGTGGTTTTGACGTCATGTAAAGGACAAATTCCTATTTTTTTCAAAGATTTCTCTCGCTCTGGCATCATACATTTTGAGTTAATTTTAAGGAAATTGAAACTGCAGCAATAAAAAAGTATCTTTTTAAACATTTAATCATTTTTGGGCGTCATATAACGTCAGATTTGACGTCAGCTTCAAAAGTTTGTTCGCGCTCTAGAGCCTTCAATTTCGGTCCGATTATCTTGATATTTTTACAGAAGATGTATTTTAGAATGTAGATGTGCACCTTAGCATTTACATTTCCAAATTCGAAAAAAGTAAGATTTCATGGCAATACCGAGTTTCGAACTTAGTCCTATAATTAAATTTAAATGTTACAAAGCCCCATGATGCGTTAGAAGGAATAGAGTTTTACATTCTATTTTCTGAATGATTTTCTCTTACGTCGCGTGGTTATAACGTCATAAAAAAGACAAAATGCATTGCTATTTAAAGATTTCTCTCGCTCTGGCATCATGAATTTTGAGTCAATCTTAATTAAATCTTCAAAATTGATAGAGTTAAAATTGAAGTGATGCATACTGCAAGAAATGTTTTTGTCACGTGGTTATAACGTGGTTATGAAAATGTGAAACAAACCTGTTCGCATTATCGATATTCTTGTCCTTGCAAAAAATATATTTTTCTTTAGTCACTTGATTTTGACGTCGTTGAAATATAAAAATCATTCATTTCAATTTGTATTCGCGCTCCAGATTCATAAGTATTGATGTCAATCTGAAACATACCTTAAGGAATTTATGTTGCGCCACTTGTTTATGCCAACATTGATTTGTAATATATTAAAAAATCGTAAGATTGGATATATTAACTTTAAATAAGTAATATTACCGTAATTTAACATACGCAAAAATGTCCATAAAATTTCAAGTGATTACATTATCAAAACTTATTCATGTTTTTCGTTAAAGGGCTAATACATGAAAATCTATTTGAAGAAAGAAATAAGCGGTCATTGAGTTGGTTGAGGAAGATCCGATTGTTCTTTTGCAGGAAATCTTTATAATTGATGGAGTTAAATTTGAAGTGATGTATACAGCAATAAATGTTTGTTTACTCAACTGGTTATGACGTCAGGTATACATAAGCAAGAATTATTGAAAAAAATCATATAAAATCGCCAATAAGATCAATGAACTTAAAACTTTCAATAACACTTAGAACGTTCATAAGGTCTTGAAAATGTCAAGTGATTACGTCATCAAACATGGCAGATATTTATGTTTGATGGAATGTCTACTTGAAAATGTGAAAACAAACCTGTTCGCATTCTCGAAGATATTTTTTTCTGGATTAATAGAACGTTAGCTGAACATATCCTTGCAATATATATATCTTCAGTCACTTGATTTGGACGTCGTTAAAATATAAACAATTATTCATTTCAATTCATTCGTTTCAATTTGTATTCGCGCTCCAGCGTCATGAGAATTGATGCCAATCTTAAACATATCTTTGCATACTTTGTAAGCAAAATATATCAAAAAGATCATAAGATTGGAAATATAAACTTTAAGTAATATTGCGTACCTTAAAATGCGAAATAAGTCTAGAAAATTTCAAATGATTACGTCATCAAACATGATATATTCATGTTTTTCGTATAAGGGCTAATTCATGAAAGCGGTCATTGGGTTGGATGTTCTTTTGAAGGAGAGAGTGCCCGTGTTGAATAGTGAATTGTGATAGGTTTTTGAGTAAATGAGTCGCAATTAAGATGGATTAGTTAAATACTATGTTTTCTAAAGGTTTAATGGTTTTTTTAAAAAAAAATTTCTGATTTTCTTACATTTTTTTTTTTTTTTTAAAGGTTAAAGGTTTAAGGTGTATTCTTTTTTACAATTTCAATTATATGGAACAAATTGCAATGCATATTTGTTAAGTCATATGCTTACGAAGAAATGGATATCAAATAAAGAAAAGAAACTTTTAACATCGACTGAATAGCGTAACAAAAAATCTTGAGGATAGTATTATCTTAAAATTTTCATTTTGTTGTTTTTTCTGCATGATAGTAAACGGTTGCGTAATCAAATAAGATCCTTATTTGTGCTTTCTCAACATTTTCTTAAGAAGATAAAAGTGAAAAATAAAGCTTATTTTTGAACAAAAGTATATATTTATGATAATAAAGATTTACGTATTAAATCTTCCATTATTAAGCATCATTATTCCATTTCTTTGTATAAACTTATATATTCAATACCTTTGAAATAAGCTAACGGAAAGTCGCTTCGTTTGTATTTTAAACAAACGACTTCTAGTTATTTATTTATTTTTGTATTCATTTATTTTCTTTTATTAAAATAAAAGACAATAACAAATATATATGACTACGGAAAGTGGTTGATATAGCCTCCAATGTTCAAATTAAGGCTGAAAATATACAGGACTCTTGCTTAACGAAACTTGGTATATAGGGCGACCCGGTGCGGCACCGAGTACATTTCTAGTCCATTCTTATGCCACCTGCATCGGGGTATTTGTTCGTAGCTAGATGCAACGAGAGTCACAGAATTTAGCATTTCAGCTTTGCTTTACCAGTTACTGCTGAGCTCCTTCATTCTTTTATTAGTTAAAAGGCTTCTCAGAGTATAATCATTGTGTCCTTTTTTTTCACAAACAGCAACTCAATACTACAAAACCGCCGCTTTTGTGTTGTTACACGCAAGACTGAAAATAAAATGTCGAGGGCTATGAGGGCTAAACACATTCTATTTTTTCTCCGCACATTTTGATTCTTCATTTTAAGTAAATAACGACATATGACAGAATTTTTTTTTGAAATCTTTATCAAATAAATATAAATATATTAAAAAATAAGTAACTAATGAAAATAAATGCAGCTTTTTCTAAGAAAAAAAGTAATCCAATTTCGTTGTTTATTGAACGAACGTATTTTCTACATGTAAAGGGGAATCTTTCTGAAAACGGGCTTTCTTTTAGAGAAACATGTTATTTTTCCGAAATTATTTTATGTCATTGATAATAAATTAAAGCCTTCTTTATAAATATATATTCAGAAATTTATGTGAGAATTTCTATATAATTATTAAGCTTATAGACCCACAGATCGGAGATCGAGTGGTTGGAGCGTCCGCCTCGGCTTCAAATCCTGACCGCGACATACTAAACAAGTGGTTCTGCTTGGTGATGAGCATTTAAGGGTAGTTCCAGGACTGGTTGGCCCGGTGTCAGGATAATATTACTGGTTGTGGTATCATGCCATATACCATTTGCTCTCTGCGTCAAATAACCCTCCAGATCCAATAATGCTGATTGTCTTGATTTAAATGGATATTACCACATACGACTAATTTAACACTATCAAACATGATCATAAAAATGCCCCGACCAAGATCGGCGAAAATGGTGGCCGAAAGTTTATAATGTCTAAGTACCATGCAAGCTGTAGGTCGTTGATTCGACCTCCGATAGCGATATACCGACCTCGAGACAAATTGCACCGGTAGTTCCCTGTTTGATGCTTAATATATATACAAGGTAGTTATAGGGTTGCTTAGACCGATGTTACGACTAATTTAACGCTATCAAACATGATCATAAAAATGCCCCGACCAAGATCGGCGAAAATGGTGGCCGAAAGTTTATAATGTCTAAGTACCATGCAAGCTGTAGGTCGTTGATTCGACCTCCGATAGCGATATACCGACCTCGAGACAAATTGCACCGGTAGTTCCCTGTTTGATGCTTAATATATATACAAGGTAGTTATAGGGTTGCTTAGACCGATGTTAGGATAATATCACTGGATGTGGTATCATGCCACACGTGTCCGGCGTCATACTGCAGTATGTCAGTACCATACTAAAATATTTCAAGTAGACTTAGTTTCCAAATAACTGAAATATAAATTGGAGAACACAAAACCCAACTTCCAAACAAGCAACTCTTCCCGACCGCTTAAATACCGCACTTGACCCCCCACACGATCGTTTAATACTTCAAACTGACATCTGCCCCGTTCCCTTCTCGATACTACTCATCTAGATCAAGAAAAAAAGTATAATTTTGATGACGCCGCACGTGTTTTTGAAGCACAACTTAAATAAAGCAAAGCCATTTTAGAATATTTCAGTAACACGTTTATGTATCATTTACAAACAGCGGGTCTAAATATTCCCTCTACGCAATGATAGATGCCATTTTACCAAATTCATCCGTTGTTGGCCGTTTTGTTTAGAAAATTCCCAAAGAGAATATGAACGAATCTTATTATAATTTTATCTTAAGAAATAAAGATTAAAAAAGGTACAGGAAATATACTTTGATTTTTGTAGACATATTACGTGATGGTGATTTAAGATGCACTACTATATATAGCTATATAATTATTAGTAATGAATGAAATCTTTAAAAAGTTATCTACTAAGGCGGGTGTAATGTCAAAATCATCATCATCATCATCATCATCATCATCATCAAAAACAACAAGGACAATGATTACATGAGAAATCAGTACAAGTAAGTTTTATTTGGTACGGGATTTCAGTGCGGGTCCCGGAATTTACAAACTTTCAGATGGATATTCCTTCCCTTGATAAGTACAGTAAAGTAGTGTAGCGTGAAGTAACCTATGCCAGTCATATGGTATTATTTTTGTATTGATAATATGTATAAACAAGAATAACTGTAATACAGAGTATGGTAGCGGGCCCACAAACAAGGCCGACCGTAAAGTAAAACTTGCAAATGTATATTTCCATTTTTTCTTTTGCGCAGCTTAAGAAAGCATTTGACGTAACACTGTTAATGGTCTTTGTCCTTCTACCAGTCTAAATGGTGAAGGAATCCCGTGCAAAGAAAACCTGTTCTATACATTTTTTTTTGCACATTCAAAACTGAAAATCGAACACAACTAATCGTTTTCAAAAGAAAACAAATCCGCATTTAAAAAAAAGGTAAATCTTGCAAAATGTATAATTTATAAAGATATACCATTTGAAACATTCAATAATTATCTTAATTAATATGCAATAACAATAAACACGCAGTCAAATTGTAAAACTGTTTACATTGGTCGGCTGCTTTTTGTAACTACAGTACCATCTTGTTTAAAGGACCATTTAATTAAGTTAAATGGAGAGGTTAATTGGTCAGAACTGCTATTTGGTCTGTATTTTACAAATGATACAACAAAATGTCACCAGGCATCTCTAATGTAGCTGTATTTTTTAACACCAATAACGGCGTCAGACCCCTAAAAAATGTATTCAATATACACCTACACCTGACTAATCCATTTATCTTTTCAATCTCTCTGTCTCTCTCTTTCTCTTAGTATGCCAGTTAATTATTAAAATAAACTTGTAAATGTACACAAACTTGGGTTTTCACAAGAAGCGGGCGTTTCGTTTAAATATGTCATTCCAGTTGGTGGTGTTAGTTTTGATAATTGCAGATTGAAAGACAGTTAGACCAATAGGATGGACACTCTCTGAAGATAGATTAGATCTATTACATAATCATGGATATGGGTATGTGTGTGGCATTATGATAACGGGTAAAATGTTAAAATAAGTTGACCAGGTACATTACTATACATAAGAGTCATATACGGCAGTGCGATATCTGTTTCCGATTAGATTATAACATTCAAGTTTACTACATTACATGTAAAAATGATCACTGGTGAGTATATACGATGATGCATATCTTGTTGTCTAGATTAAACACACTGCTGAGTTCATTTTTATTTTTTTTTTTTATCCTAAAATTGTGTTTGTTGCATTAATCTTCGTTCTCAGACATAGGCAATGTGTTCTGATGTATGTACACTGTAAAGTGATACTAGTACCTAATTATGTTATGTTATGTTGATCATAATTCTTCCTTATACATTAAAATATAAAAGTGTAATAGTACCAAAAAAGCAACAAATATTATGCATATCAGTCATTTTTTTTATATATTTCCTTCTTTAAAAATTACGCTTATTTTTAATGGACAAGTTTTCGGTTACAACAACACACCTAGTAATTGTGTTTTCCATTAAATACATTCGCCATTGCTAAAATCGTATAATTAATTATACCTAGCATTATCAAAGGATCATGTACTGGATTTGATACAGGGCTTCTCTGTACAGTGACTCAAGATAACCTCATTATCACGTAATTACGACAAACATGTGCCGTTATAATGACTTAAGTTCGTATTATCTCATAATAAGTACTTACGTATCTAGTTATAAAGAGAAAATGATCTCGTTATTACGACTAGCGTGTCTCGTTATACTGAGTAAAGGCGTGGATGTCGCAGCTTAATTCAAAATACGCCTTTAGGCTTCACAGTGACCATACGTCGTGGGTACGTTGACCTAAGATAATGATGACACACGGTCGCCGTACAACGTACCTGTATCGGCCGTAGGGTGACCGTACTTTTATAACACATGTGGCACAGTCGCCGTACTGCATACCTGTAGCGGCCGTAGGCCGTACACAATTAAATGATTGACAGATGTGAGAGAACAACAAAGTGTACAGTGAAAAAATGATATCATAATACTGAACACTCATGGTGAAGACTGTCACGAGGACGTACGGGTGGAGCGCGACAAGTTGCAAGCCACCGTACGGACACCGTTTGATCGCCTTCCGACTACCGCTGAGCAATCGTAGATTATTGAGATCCAAAAAGGTCAATTATCTTAGGCCAACGTACGCTTGACGTATGGTTACTTTGAATCGCTTTACTATCTAACTACGCCGGGTCGAATTGCTTTGGCAACCGTAGAGCTAAACGTTGTTATGACTCCGCGATATATTTCTACGGCGACCACTACGGCCTGTAAATCATAATGATATGCCCTTAGGAGACTGTGCGGTAACCACTAACTTTCTGCAGTCGTCGCGGGTATCTCTCTTTTTTCAGGGGTCAGACAGCTCGTCGTAGAACAAATGTGATTTAGATATAAAGTCCACAATACCGATGCAAAAAGGCCTTTTTCATAGCATGTTTAAATCGATATATGAAAATAATACTAGAAAACCGGTTAATTTCAAATCTCAAAACATGGTAGCTCTATTTAATTTCATTGGAAAAAAACTCGACAAATCATGACATATGACTCCGGTTTAATATAGAGGATATATATATATATTTGACTTGACGTGACTTGACCATTTGCATGGCGGCATCCGGGTAGAACCACCGACCTACCGCAAGCCAGCTGGAAGGCTTCCGAATGACCCTGCAGGGATTCGAAACCACGCGGTGAGGGTCTGAGTGAGTCGGCGACTTTACCCTCTCGGCCACGGAGGCCTCCGGATATATGTATGTTTTGAATGAATATGATATATATCTCACTAAGAAGTAAGCATCTTTAGATATTGTAATGAGCGGGAAGTTCGAGTACATTAAAAATCGCATTTTGAAGTAAAATATATTCTATATACATTCATAAAAAGCATATTTGCTTTTTACCGTGTGTCGCTTTCTATAGATTTTGTATTAAACTAGTCAGACATTACCTACAATTGGAGCCATACACGTCAAAGTACATGACGTAACCGTGACGTCATGGAAATCTTTATCCGTTTCGCGTTCTTTTTTGCAATATATTTCAATGTACCGATCGGAAACCAAAATTCTATATCTCACTCAGTTTTAACCATTATATCTCAGTGATATATTTCAGTATATTATTGAAACACATAAGATAAACTGTCATTTCGATTTGACTGAAACAAAATTGATTAAACCTTAAATACAAGCACACGAACATAAACAAAAACAAATTTTCACGACCGCGAAATGAATAAAATGAACTTGCATGACGTGCAAACGGCCATTCAAGTTTTTAAACTGCATGACAAACTCGTTAGCCTGTCATCTTATGGGCCAACTCGACAAATGCACTAGAGGATTCATTTGAGTTGTGGGGGGGGGGGGGGGGGGGGGGCGTGGGGCTCATTCGGTGCGCGCCCCCCTCAGAAATTCCTCGACCATTCATAAATGTAACCCCCCCCCCAAAAAAAAATGCACTATTTTACAGCATTTAATTTAAAAGATCTGGGAGAATTTCTCCGGATCTCTTGTCCATCCGTAGCTAGATCTTTATCATGGTGGCAAAGTGGCAATCCGCTTTCTAAGGGCGTGCCTGGTCTTACGCACTTACGCACATGCGTACAATTGATTTCAAAAATATTTTAAAAATATAATATTTGTCTTTACAATTAGACACAGTGAAATCGATTGTGAACGGATTTGCTTAAAATGATGTTAAAAAAATCATATCTATAGGCCTGCGATCTTCGTGTGCAGTCAGGACTGAAGATCTAGAAGTTCCGTCACTTTTCTTTTATACTTTATAGTTGAAAAGGACGGAACACAATACAAAAAAAAAATAAAAAAAGCTGTTTCTCTAGTGTTTCCCGTGACTCTTGTGGCGGTGTATCACTCGGAACACCTCGCCCATTTCTTCGAAATAACCTCGGATGTAATAGGGTGTGAAAGTAGTCCGGCAAGATGGCGGCGCCCGCCATGCCAATCTGTTAATGTTAAAAAATTTTAAAATGAAATAATGGGTTGGAATTTTATTAAAAAAAAAAAAAAAAAAAAAAAAAAAAAAGGTTAAATTCCAAAACATTTCTTTTAAACCATCATTTACTGTTTTAATACAAATAAACATAAATTTTAAGAAAATTATATGTAAATAACCTTACATTTATCAAAATGGGGGAGGATTATACATACATAAAAAATCACTCAGTTTGTTAACACTCTTGACAGTCAAGTGACACCTGTCAACGGTTTGCATCACCTTAATTGAAATAACCGCCAATCAATAAGTTTTTGTACACATATGTGTGAAAAATACGCACGCGTGTAAATTACGGTGACACAGCGTCCGAACTATTGCGTCATTGATCAAGAACTTGATTGCTTGTTGGACCTGTAATAAAGTTCGAATTGCTGCATTTATCCGAGTAATTGTAAAACGAATTATTGCATTTTTTTTATATGAGATATATAAGAGAACTTGACGGGACAGTGACATTTATTCGAATAATGCCGTCAAAACAAAAAATCGCATTCCGAATTATCGTAAATGGACTGTATATGGAGCAATTGAGCAATGGAAATATTACGGAGTATTGGATTTTTTTTTCTTCAGAAAACCAGTACTATCTGTATGACTGTCTAACGGTTTGTCTGTCTTTCTACATGTCTTATGTTTATATGATTATTCATCTGTCTATCTTTATATATGTACATCTGTCTTTGTACCGTCCCCGGTGGCCGAGTAGTAAGAGCGTCCGCCTCGAGAACGGGAGGTCGTGGGTTCGATCCCCGGTCGCGACATACCTAGTCGTAAAAAATGGTACTGTTATAACTCCCTTGCTTGGAGCTCAGCATATAAGTAATATATATATTGCATTGCTTTCACGAGTTGAGCTTAATTAACCTGCTTACTATACATTCGTGCGCATGCGCGCACTCATGTGAAATTACGAGTTAAGCCAGTGCAATATAGTATTGTAACATGGCCAAATATAGGAAGGAGGCGGTACTACGGTCTCGTGACTTTTTTATACAGATGATCCCAAAGAGAAACCCCGTAAAATGACCCATCAGTGAAAGGAACATTTCTCTTTAGCAATCAAATAACTCTTCCCAAAAAGAACCCCTCGCCTTCTATACAGTTGCGCAAATTTATATTGAGAATGATGTACTGAATTAGTGTCGCGTTTGACCTTTGATCTGAAATAATTCAGTGGAACCAAATCGGTCAGTTTCTAATATTTGGAGAAAATTATTAGTGATGTGCTTTGAAGGGTTTCAAGAGTGTTTGGAAATCCTTTACATAAGAGAAAAATTAGGGCCTGTGAGCAAAGCACAGTTTTTGCTATATCCTATTAAAAATTGAAGAACATTCTTCTCTGAGTCGATGCAAAATTTACTGCTTAAACAGACAGCTTAAGATGACGTAACATGGCCACACTGCTAACGTCTACTTCATTTTAATATTTTATGGTTAAATATAGAAAATATGTAGAAAAAAAATTAAAGAAAATAATTGAGGAAAAAAATGATTTGCACACTCTGTATAAGGATGAATACTGAGGAACACCTCCGGAAATTGTATCGAGAATACAATTATTTTGAGTTGTCAAAATACTGTGTAGATATTTGACAAACCGAATGTCAGCCATTACTGTCCGGTTATCGGATACCTGCATGGTCCTCCATTACTGTGTGGTTATCTGGATAATTGCATGATTTTTCCCCAGTTAATGCATGGGCGTGGAAACTCCGCCCACCAAAATGTGTGTGGGATCCAGTTTGAACATTGGTACTTTTCTACAGAAAACTACCGAGGCCGTGTTACAAGGGTAGTTGCAGGAATGTGACTGGGTATGTTATGCCACATGTCTATTGCGTGATATTGCAATTTGGCAGCACTACATATGTATAAAGTATATATAGTCTCCAAATGACTGAAATATTGTCGTTGGAACGTTAAACCCAACAAATAAACAGATAATACTTGTCCGTACATTTGAGAAACAGACAGAAGAGATCTGAGGTGAATAATATAAAACCCGATCAGCCTGCACGTAACTCGCGTGTTTATCAGGATTTTTAACATTTGTTACTTGTCAGTACTTTTGAAAAACAAATAGACGGGATTTATTGAGAGGTGAATAATATAAAACCCGATCAGCCTGCACGTTACACGTGTTTATTAGGTTTTGTAACATTTGCTATATGCCATTTCTTTTTTAGAAAAAAAAAAGACTTAGGAAGTTTGACGAGAGGGGAATCATAAAAAGGCTTGATCATCCTGGAAGAACTCGTGTTTTTCAAGCTTAAAACTTTGATCGAATGCTCAGCATTTTTTCCTCCTGACGTAATAAATCACTCTCTGTGAGGTGAGGTGTTGGCGTGAAATCGAACTAAAACAACAACGAAAACACGTGTTTGGACGGGCGATTCGTATTTTTGACCATGTATGTGACCGCGAATCGAATCCGATCCGGGAAATACTGACGAGAAGTAAACAACGTTACCAACTACTTTGGAATTATATTTAAGCAAGAACCACATCATGTTTGGTGACTATGTCATTATGTTTGATGACGGTGTCATTTTGCTTAATGTTATCCATATGTGCTTGTTGATATCGATGAATATGTTTTGACAAAACTTGAATTGACTAATTGAGTTTACCGTCGCTTCGACAGTATTTCAGTTATATAGCGACGTCTGGCTAATTAAAGGTGGAGGAAGACCCCAAATGCACGGAGGCATCCGGGTAGAACCAGCGATCTACCGCAAGCCAGCTGGAAGGCAACCTCACATGAAAATCCGAATGACCCTGCCGGGATTCGAACCCACGCGGTGAGGGGCTGAGTGAGTGCTAAAGTCAGTGACTTTACCCTCTCGGCCACGGAGGCCCCTGTTTTGACAAGTGCATGATGTGTTTTGACATTCGCATTCTGTTTGATGGTGAGTGCTTCGTCGCCTTCCATTGTCCTTGGTTACAAGGAAATCATGCTTTATGAAATTCAAGCAACACCATGCTGCTGATGTCCTCAATGCTTTTTGGCATTTGCTTCGTGCTTGGTGATAATGGCATTCCGCTTCGTTTCAAACCGTCTAATGGCAAGCAATTTCACTGACAGGTTTGAAAGCTGAGTTTGTAGAGTAACCCGTTTATATTGAAATGGTATGAGATTCGAAACCTGTGGAGCTCTACCCCCCCCCCCCCACACCCCCCTCCCCATTTGTAGTAGATACTATATACATGTAACTTGATCTTTATCGGTCCCGACGGGCGAGTGATTACAGCATCCGCCCCGAAATCGGGTGGGTGGCGTCCTTTGTTCGATTCCCGAATGTGATATACCAAAGTCGTAAAAATGTATCGGTATAGCTCCCTTTCTTGGTGCTCATCATATAAAAATAGTTCCAGGTGTGGTAGGTAATGTAACTGAATACTGCATTTCGGCAGCGCTTTTTCTTTCTCAATTAGTCATAGACTCTAAATGATTGAAATTATGTCGGCGGGATGTCAAATCATATAAATTAACAAACACTTTAATATTGTAGTATAAAATGGAATTAAATATATACCGGTATATAAAAAATGCTTGTGTTAAAATATAACCATTTACATTTCCGAAGCTCCATTGTTTTTAGATTTTTTAGCTAGGTTGCTTGCAATTCTGTTTTGTGGTAGCACACAATTCTGTATTGAAATCACTTTGGGGCTACTTTTAGACTCTTGAATTCCCCTGTTTTTGAGATATAGTTCAAAATTAGTGTTTTTTTTTGTCTTATCACATAGTATTGTTATGTTTATTTATAAACGATTGCAATACTGAATTGAAAAAAAAAAAAAAAAAACACACTAAATGCGCAAGTGAGTTAATTAATTCGGAGATATTTGAACTTTCATTGGTTTGATTTTATCTTTTGAAATTTCCCATAAATACATTTTCGTTCTGCATATATGGATAGTTGCAGGACTTGTTGGTCCGGTGTCAGGATAATGTGACTGGGTGTGATATCATGCCGCATGTCTACGGCATGATACTGCAGTGTGGCAGCACTATATCTGTCTCAATTAAGTAGACATCTTCTCCAAATGATTGAAATATTGTCGGCGGGACGTTTAACCTAACAAACAAACACGGACTACCTATATAGTTCAATTGATATGCTTTCCTTACGCAGCCTCTGTAAGAGAAGGTCACGGAATCGAATCATTTGTAATATTAGAGATTAATTTCAATTAACGTATATTAAATAAATCAAATCAAATTAAAATATACCAGCCATAGATAATAAGTGAGGGTGTTTTGTTTTATATTTGCTTCCTTTTGATGAAAATACACAAATGTATGTATATTTTTAAACTGTATAGAATACCTTATTTACGCAAGTCAAGGTGGCTTAATAACTTTTTGTTAATTGACTTTGCATGAACATTTAATATGTGTTTATTTAATTTACAATAATATACAAAAAAACATGTAAATACATCATTAAAATAAAAAACGTCCCGGAACTGGGATGTTGTGGTTTGGATCCTCGGCCGCGACATACCAAAGTCGTAGAAAAATAGTACTGGAACTAATCCCTTGCATCGATCACAGCATATAAGGGTATTTCCGGGACTTGTTGGCCCGGTGTCTGGAAAATGCGACTGGACGTGATATCATGCCATATGTCTACAATGTGATACTGCAGTGTGACAGCACCTTAGCTGTCTCAAGCAGACATAGTCTCCAAATGTTTGAAATGTTGTCGCTGGACATCCTATAAATAAACAAACATTAACAATAAAATCACTGTCCTTTCAGCGCTATCGGCGCTTTGATTTGAAAACGACATCTGTTGATAGAATGAGGCGTAACACAATTCGGTTTACATCACGAGTCGTTGCATTATGCTTGATGCTTGGTGATATCCTTTATGGCATGGTGTGTGCGGGCTAGCGTTAGTTTAATGTTGGATAGGTTGTTAGAAAATTGCTATCGAATATATTGATACTTCAATTATACACAAGACAGTAATTACAAATAATTAAAAATTTCAATAATCTTAAAAAAAAAAGATGATGATGAGAGTAGCGCCATAGACCAGTGGTTGTAATCACATAGTTATATCAGATCGGAAGATCACGAGATCACGAGGATCCCGCTAGGATTAGATTTTCCCAATACCTTCCTTTTCATCAGACCGCTGGCTTTACGCCGCAAGGTTGCTAGGCTGCCAGACTACAGATTTCATGCCGCCATGCAACTAGGCTTCATGACCGCTGACTTCACGCCGTCATACCACTAGGCTGCAAGACCGCTGACTTCATGCCTCCATGTCACTAGGCTGCCAGAACGCTGACTTAACGTCGCCAGGTTGCTATGCTATCAGACCACTAACTTCACTCTGCCATGCCACTAGAATACCAGACCGCAAACTTCAAGCCGCTGACTTCAAGACCAGAAAAATCCTTTGTAACGCTGTCCCAACAATTATTCCTGTATCGGAGAGGTGGGTGGGGTATGGAAGGCATTGCATTCCTGGTGTTTATTTATATATAGTCTATAGAGGGTTTTTTGATTTTTTTTTTTTTTTTTTTTTTTTTTTTTTATAACTGAATATCAGAGTCCTGTATTTATACATTCAGAAGGAAAGGAATAGTTCATGTGATCCATAAGGTAAGTAGATGTTCGGTAAAAATAGCTATCTAGCATCAAAAGTATTTCTTGATGCATAACGAGGCATACACGTAAATGCACACACATGATTTTATCCCAGAATTAAATGTTTATTTTGACGTTTTGTATTGCTATTAAAACGTTTATGTGATAGTACGGTAATAACAAAAATGACAATGAAGCATGTGAAAGGTACAACATGGGATTTGTTATTCGTTGTTTGGTACATACTGAAGGAACATAAATTAAAATCCATGGTTTTGTATAGTTCGTCACTAGTAAGTTTGGTTCAAGTTTCAATAGAAGGAACTATGCATTATAATATTTCAAACTCGTAGTATATTTGAAACAAAGTAAATTTAAAGTCTACAATTTGTGTACATACAAAAGAAAAATAGCAGAACTAAAACCTCACTCTTTCAAAACCACCACTAGATCCTAAAATTGTTAACACAGAATGTGTGGGCCTAGTTTATTATCACATAATGTGTGGGCCCTGTGTCAGGATAATGTGACTGGGTGGTATCATTCGAGATATTATGGCATGATATCACATAATGTATGAACCCTGTGTCAGCATTATTGACTGTGTGGTATATACAGATTTATGGTATTCACATAATGTCATAATGTATGGGCCCTGTGTCAGGAGAATGTGACTGTGTGTGGTATCATACAGATGTATATTGTGTGATATCACATAATGTTGCCCGTGTCAGATTATATGACTGTGTTGTATTATACCAGATGTATATTGTGTGATATCACATAATGTATGGGCCCTGTGTCAGGACGATGTGACTTTCTGTTTTATCATACGAGATATAATGGTGGGATATCACATAATATATTAGCTCTGTGTCAGGATAATATGACTTGGTACGGTATCATACCAGATGTCTTTTGAATTGATACCACATAATGTGTGGGCCTAGTTTCAGATTGGTTTAACCTGTTAATTGTTGGTATATACAGATGTTATTTTTTGTGAAATCACATCATGTGTGTCCGCTAGTGTCAGGATGTGTTAATATGTGAGGTATCATACCAGATGCTATTTGTGAAATCACATCATGTTGTCCCCTAGTGTCAGGATGATGTTAATATTGTGGTATCATACCAGATGTCTATTTGTGAAATCCTATGTGTGGTATCATACCAGATGTCTATTTTGTGAAATCACATCATGTGTGTCCACCTAGTGTCAGGATGGTGTTAATTGTGTGGTATCATACCAGATGTCTATTGTGGGAAATCACATCATGTGTGTCCGCCTAGTGTCAGGATGGTGTTAATATGTGTGGTATCATACCAGATGACTATTGTGTGAAATCACATCATGTATGTCCGCCTAGTGTCAGGTGATGTTAATATGTGTGTATCATCAGATGCTATTGTGTGAATCCGTCAGGATGAAGTTAATATGTGTGGTATCATGCCAGATGACTATTGTGTGATATCACAGAATGTGTATCCGCCTAGTGTCATAATGATGTTAATATGTATGGTATCATACTAGATGACTAGTGTGTGATATCACAGAATGTGTTGGCCCAGTGTCATAATGATGTGACTGTGGTTGCATACCAGATGTGGTCAGAGTTTAATTCGTAAAGAAGAAAAGTTATTCATAGAAAAAGGCCCAGTCGGATAGATAATTGCATTGCTGTCGCTTAGAAGTTAAAAACATAAATATGTGAAAAAGGATGTCTTTCACCTTGTTCATCGTATAATTTATAATTTTTATGGTACACGGAACCAACGAATCAAGCTGAAGTGATAAAATTGGACATCCTTGACATATTTTTCAAGACACGTGACATTATTCTATTTTTATCTAATCCCTACACAGAACGTGTTCACGTTATACTTTAACGGAGGATGCTAAATAGTTAGATTTAGATTTACAATCTTATAAAATTTTGTTTAGCTAAAATATACGATGAGTTATTTGAGTAAGTAACATATTCTTTTCAAAAATCACTTATATGTACTAGTTTTTAATATTAAAAATCATTTAGAGATTATCAACAGAGAATTTTCTTTGTTGAGCAAGTGCTTAACGCTCTGACGTTACAATTAAGTTAACAGAAAAAAGGGGGAAAAAACCAAGAATACGCCCATTGATAAGTCTTTCCCAAACTGACGAAATGGACCGAAAATAGAGAAATGAACTTTTGAATTTCCTATTAAGGCATTATAAAGCTGTGATTTCAATATAAATGTATGATTAAATCAATACATTACCTTTAACCTAGAGAACAATTTACATTTGTGATATTTATTGACATCGACGATAGCATCTTAATGAAATGATGTCCATTTCGCAAATCACGAAATACACGAAATGGACAGAGAATGGCGAAATAGATTTTTTTCTTTAAACACTACGGTATTTTACAAATGCATGTTCATTGTTTTTGTTAGATTTAATCAATATATTAACGTGTAGAAAGAGATATTTAATCAATCAGTTTCCCAAGCGCTATATACAACATATTCATTTTGAAAAAAAAAAAAAAGAGAAAAATTAACCGCGCGTTTCACGTGCGTTCAAGATATATATTTATTTCTTGGTGTACAAAATCCGTATTGTTCAGCGCTTATTGTAATATGTTAGAATCGTATAAGTTTATTTGGTTTAACTTTCAACCGACAGTATTTCAGTCATTCGGAGACGATGTTAGCTTGAGACATATATAGTGCTGTCACACAACGGTATCACGACTTAGACACGTGGCATGATACCACACCCAGTCACATTATTCTGACACCGGGCCAACCAGTCCTAGAACAACACGTACAGCCTGAGCGCCAAGCATCGGAGCTAAAACAGTAATGTTTTTTTTACGAAATTGGTATGTCGCGGCCTGGTATCGAACGCACAACAAAAGTATATACCGAATATCGGAAGTACATTCGACTTGTAAATACCAGAGTTCCAAATAATGTTTAAACCTTGGGGTAAATACCCCCACTTTTGAAAGTATGACGGTAAATGGAGATATGTAACTGACATAAAGGGTAAAATACAAAACTTAGCATTTTTGATGATTTATGAGGACATTTAATTACATTATAACAAAGAGAATAAAAGAAAGTGCTTTATAACTTTACATGATTGTATACCAATCCACACTTGGGAGAGTAGAACGAGAACTACATTTGTTACTAATACAGCTTAAAAGAGGAGGTGTCATGCTATCTTATTGCACCAACGATCTTTTCTGTTTTTGTTTTTTTTAATTATATTTTTTTATTAGCTGGACGTCGCTATATGACTGAAATGCTGTCAAAGCGACAGTAAACTCAAATAGTCAAGTCAAGTCATATATAAGTATTACAACTTATGTACCTGTCAAGTGCTGACTTTTTAATATTAGCAGCTCCATCATTTGCCCAGATAAACATTTCACATGTTGGAAATTTCATCTGCACTTCGTTTTCAGTCTCTATTATATTTATACGCAACCACGGAAGCGCCTTTTGCAAATTCTCCAAAGTTGAACGATTAACATTAATGTGAGCCTTGTTTTTAGCTCACCTGAGCACAAAGTGCTCAAGGTGAGCTTTTGTGATCGCCCGTTGTCCGTCGTCCATCGTCCGTGCGTGAGTCCGTGCGTCCGTGCGTGCGTACGTCGTCAACTTTTCGTTCAAACGACTTCTCCTCCTAAACCACTGGCCAATTTCAAAATTATTTTGCAGGAAAGTTCCTTGGCAGACTCTCTACCAAAGTTTTTCAAATGGTTCCAGTCCATTGCATAATAAGGTCACAGGAGCCAAAAATAGATTTTAAAATTGAAATCTTAAAAAAACTTCTTCTCCAAATCCAAAAGGCCTAGAGCTTAGATATTTGGTATGTAACATTGTCTAATGAACCATTACCAAGATTGTTCAAATCATGGCTCTGAGGTGATAAATGACCCCGCTCCAGGGGTCACTTGTTTTACATAGAGTTATATAGGAAAAACTTTAAAAATAATTATACTCTGAAACCATAAGGCCAAGAGCTAAGATATTTGGTATGTAGCATCATCTAATGGGCCATTACCAAGATTGTTCAAATCATGGCCCTACGGTGATAAATGACCCCGCGCCAGGGGTCACTTGTTTTACATAGAGTTATATAGGAAAATCTTTAAAAATCTTCTTCTATGAAACCATTAGGCCTAGAGCTTTGATATTTGGTATGTAGCATTATCTTATGGGTCATTACCAAGATTGTGCAAATCATAGCCCTACGGTGATAAATGACCCCACACCAAGATCACTTGTTTTACATAGAGTTATATAGGAATATATTTGAAAATCTTCTCCTATGAATCCAGAAGACCTAGAGCTTAGATATTTGGTTTGTAGCATCATCTAATGGGCCATTACCAAGATTGTTCAAATCATAGCCCTACGGTGATAAATGACCCCACACCAAATCTTGATCTCATATATTCTCCTCTACAATAATGTGTTCCTTTTTATGTGAATATATTTTACAATGTTCTTATGCTATTTTACAAGTTTCTTTTGTTATTTTATCAATAAAAAAGAAATTCAAAATGCGTTTTTCATAAACGTCCCATTTTAGCTGTTAAGACTTTATAAAATACTAATTTTAATTTTTCCTTATATTATATACTTTATTTCATGGTGGTTAACAGTGCACTAGTTAATTTTAACCGAAACAGCCTCAATACAAGCTATAATTGTCTTCAATGCCTATACATCAAGACCCCTCAGGTGAGCGATATAGGGCCTTTCAT
>CM037791.1:42030003-42080003 GCA_021229015.1 Solen grandis
ATTAACAAAACACACTCATGTTTTTTTATAAGATTAATGACCCCCTGTTTTTCTTTCATATTTGATCAGAGCAGATAATATACCATCAATATACAAAAAAAATCCGGAAATTATCATTGATATGAAAAAAAAAATGAAATCGCCATTAAGACCCAAAATCCGCTGGCAAAGACACATTGTGTACCTTTTACATTACAGGTTTAAATCGTATGTAATATAAAATATTACTAGAAAACGTTCATGTCGGTTAATTTAGAAGCATGATAACATGCTAATCCTTTTAAATGAAATCAAGCACGGCAAAAAAGATGCAAACAATACTTAGTAAGTGTATGATTGGAACTCGGTACTTGTAACATGCCAGTCATTGCTCTACCAAATTCATCACCGAATAGATGTGAAAGCAGTTTATGAGATCATATGGACTCATGTAAGGTTATTTAATCGTTCTTGTATGTGCTACTGTATTTTTTGTCAATACAAGATACGAGGTGCATATTTTAATAAGTGGCAATAACTCAATTTAACCATTATTTTCCCGTGAAAGAATATGTATAATATACCGTTGGAAAGATAATTGATTTTTCTAACAAACAGTCTAGTTTTGCACGATTTGCACGTGCAATAAAATTTTAGCAGGTCATTTAAATACATGTGGTTTTGTATACTGGTTGTAAACATGGCTGAGTTGAATTCTGATTTAAGAGAGGAGCAAAGAGCTTATTGCAAAAGTATTATAATAAAAAACAAAGAAGAATAAATTATCGATGCAGTTATTATGCAGCTTTATTTTACCCATTGCAAATCCATTCATGATGCCCGAGTAAGAGGAGCTAATCATTGCATAATTATTTGCTGTTGTGGTAAATTCACATACACAGTTATCCCACTTTTGATACATAGTCAACATATAAATGTTTCTTTACACAATACGTGTCAGTTTGAGGTAAATGCATGAGCCTCGGAGAAACGAGGAGGAATCATTTTATAATCCAAAATAATATATGATTATTTTCTTGTTTTAAATGTTGCACAAAGTTTGGTCCAAATATAATTAATCACTTTCATGTTATTTTCTTCAAATTTTGACCCAACAAAACGGGACAAGAGTGACAAACTGAATTTCTGTATGAACAAAACATATGGATTACACGAGGAGCTTATCGCTTTATATTTCGGTACCACCTAGTTAGCATATCTGTATAAAAATCGAGACAAACGGTAAAATAGCATTTGACACATCGCACTGAAATGTACAAACCTTTAATATATAAGTTTGTCTTTGTGTCCATATAACATTCAATAATAAAGCAAGTATACGTATAGTTATCTCTGAGTTCTTTTATTTTTAATACAGTATTATATCAAGTACATGTATGTATATATTATTCGACCTACTTTAACTTTCAAAATTGTGTAGAAGCCTGAACGGATTCGGAAAAAAAATCGTTCCATGATTCGAAAGAACTACCTCAGTTACCACAGGCTTCTTACAATTACATGGTGGAGGGAAGCATTTATCTTATCAAAATCATAAAATAATATTTTTGACGAATTTGCCGGGAAAGAACACGGTGAACAACGTAACACATTATTGTGAAACGACTGACGAAATAATAAATTGTTACATATACTTTAGGACTTTTCTAACTCTTCACTTTTATTTTTTAATATTTCTTTTTACATTTAAAGCTGGATTTTTATAAGTTTGTGCCCGCTTTCATTTAAAATGATGATAAACATTTTGCCGTGAATAAAGTTGACCGAAAACCAGTCTATCTAAGTATTTCGAGATGCACGTGCATTTTGTGTTTTTAGTATATTGTTACCTGTATAAACTTTCAAATTAGATACACATGTGTTGTGTTATGATTTACTTTGCGGAAAAAAGGAAAATAAAGTTATTAATTTTTTATAGTTTCACAAGTTTAATATGCGACGAACGAGGGCGAGCTGTCGGAATGGTTCAAAGTAGGGTTCTTACAGTAAAGCAAGTTGTCACTATTTAAATCATAGTTATTAAATCAGTAAAATATCCTGAGTTTGCAGTCCATGTAAAGTTTGTCCACAAATGTATAAATAGTTTATTCCTTCCAGGTTGCCCGTTTGTTTGACAGAGTTATTATCAAAATATGAACTGTAGAGTTAGAAAAGTTCTTAAGTGTACGTGTGTAAATGGTATTGATATATATCCTCTCCATTTGCGCGTATCACGTAAGGGTAGTTCCAGGATCGGTCGACCTTGTTTACGATAATTTGACTGGGTGTGGTCTATGGCGTTACAATGTATGTTTTACGTATAGAAACGTCCCCAGATGAATGACATATGCCGGCGGGAAAGCAAGGCCAATAAAAAAATTTAAGCACCACGTTACAAGTGAAATTACATGTTTAAACATTGATGCAGAACATATCTAGCAATATACCATACTGGTTTAACCGAATTGAATTTAAAAACCTTGTAGTCACGTTCTGCGCATCAGTCATATCTGTAACAATTTATTACCTTTTACTGATACAGATGACTATAATTACATGCTTTTTTTCTCTTTCGCTTTCTTGGAAAACAAATGTATTCTATATTATCTGTGTCGAATTTTGTTTCATACCGCTCTCCGCGTGTATTTTATCATCATTTGATCAGCCAAATTACAAACTATATTGATTCATTTTAGTAATGCTCAAAGGTCTCCCTTAGTTTAATCCAACCTCGTAACCATTGCAACCAGACCATAGCAATTTACATGTGATAAATTTACACTTTGTCAAGGAAAATTATCAGTCGGTCTTTTATCATGAAAGAAGAATCCGGTACAATAATCTGACTTCATCCATGCTTCATAGTCTAACAGTATTTCAAGCCAGCTCTACATCAGAGAAAGGAAAATGCCGATACGTATATTTTCTAGTTTTTTTCTGACGATAGTCCTGTCTGCAGCGAAAATTCCTGTCTTGTCCATTTGATCAAACCTGAGCTATAGTAACTCGATTGAAACGGTATACTTGTTATGGTTTGTAAATTCATCAGCATAGAGGTAAAAAAAGCTAGTAGGCACCGCGAAAATGGCCATTTGCGCCAACATCATAAAGTGTAAATCTATTATAGCAAACATTATTTACATTTGAAAATAAAAATGACGTATATAGATGTGTTTATTGGGGTATTGAACCGGACACACCCGATGAATGGGGAAAATGTCAAATTGAAATTCACTGATATATCCCAACTACTATATATTTTCAATTACATTTATTTTTGTTGTTTTTGTTTTATTTCAAAAGAAACGATGTTTTATTCATTTGTGTTGTTAATTAGAGAAATCGGTCCCACTACTCTGGTTCATTGATGTTATCTTATAAAATGGTTATGATCAAGTCCTGACATATTACATGGATTCCTCTCGACGGCGTGTCGGTACTTTGCGTGTTAAAGGAATATTATTACAATATACTATTCATGACCATGATATTATATGCCTTCGGAGAATTATAATAATAAAATTGTTACGGGGCATTTGTCTGAACAAATGTTGACTTTCGATCACAGGTCTGGCTGGGAATTTGTGGCCAGCACAATATTTGCAAACCTTATTCAGTGAACAATCCTTATAACATCCTCAGTCTCATCGGTAGGACATTAACTTTGAAAAAATAATTTCGGGTTTGCCTTTATCAAGGTCGCTGTCGTCCTGTTTCTGGTGGTGACGGTCATGGCGACAAATTATCCGGTAATAGAGCAACGCTTCAGTGAAAGAATACCCCAAGCGCATTATAGATACCAGGATGGAACCACCGCCGTACAACACCTCATCAGTAAATGTTCATCCAGTAGAACAGCCAAATGACCAGATCAGACCATTGTTTCACAATCCTGGATTAGATAAGACCTGCTCAATTAAGTATTGTTTACTGATGAGTCGCATCCATAAATTATATCCTCCTTATCTAGAGCTTATAAAGAACACGTACTTCAATCCATTATAAAAGAATTAATCATACCATACTTAGCGCTGTGTACAATGTATCACTTTCATCTAAAGAACATGTAAGTCTACTGTAAGGGGATCAAATATAGCAGGACTGAGTTAGACGGTATGCAGGATGAACCTAGACAATGTCACTTTCCCTTCCAAGTTCAGTTGAGGACGAGAAACACTTATACCTACATTGCTGTTATGACCTAAACAACGGTTATCGACTTCATGTCTCCATTTAGGAAGAACACTTAACAGCCAAGATATCGATGATAAAAACAAGAACAGGAAGAAAATCAATTACAATCTTAAAGTGGTCTCACATTTCACCCAGGCAATATGATGTTCGTCCTTCACAGACAGACTTGCTTTCTACTTTATAAATAAAAAAAATGAAAAGAAAAAAAAAATCACAAATCATATATAAGGAAATGTCGAGTTGTGCAAAGAAATTTCGATTATCTGATTTTTGAGACATATTGCATACTGACTGGTTGCTCTATTTTACGGACAATAACATGTTTCAATTTTTATTCGTTTGTACCTCAAAAACGATTTCTTAAATAAGTGAAAAAGGAATTTGGTAAATTAGGTGTGTTTAGGATCTCTTAAAATTTGTTATTCCAAAGCTAGTTGTTAATTCAAAGTAATTTGCAGAGGGGTATTAGCGTCCGGCCCGGAATAAACATGACGCCAAACCATCTCCAACTGAATATGAATATCGGTTTGTACACATATTCAATAAACACTTTCAGTAGTCACCTCTAGCAAACATTCTTAGCATGTTTAAGCGAAATGTAAATTGAAAAGTCGTTGGTTCGATCCCCCGGTCGACAGATACCGATCAGATACTGGTATTGTCCCCCTGCTTAACTTTAAGGTTTGTTCAAGGTGTCAAAATAACTTTATTTCGAAAAATATCGAATCTACATTCAACAATACATGCTTGGCTTTCTCGCCAATAAATTATGAAAATGATGATAATTCAATAAATTATTTGTGTCAATGTATTTTATCGCCTTATCAAACTAATATGCGAAATATACCTATTATTGTTTAACGTTAAACCTTCTGAACTACTGCATAGATAATATGACCAATGAAAATAAGTATAAAGGTAATGTTCTTTACAATACATCTGCTTTGAATCAACTTTTAAGAAATCGCTTAGTTCATTCACGCCCAAAGTGGCCAGAATGGGCTTTAAGGTTAAAAAAAGGTCCCTCTGTGATACGAGTCAACAAAAATGCACATAGAGATCAACATAAACCTTAATGTAGCGCTTTCTGATAATCGTGGATATTACCTTCCTTATTATTGTTTGTATAAAACCTAGTTTGAGATACAAGGACAAAGACAATAAGGAAGCTAAAATTGATACTCTAGCCTTAACCTCAAAAAGTACTCCACACTATATATATATAATATAGGATTTGAAATAACAGGGGTATGTTTCAGCATTGATTTTAAAATAAAGTTTTACCAAGTCATGATTTCTAAATCGCTGAATTTGCCGCATAAATGTGCCTACAGAGGCTGCAACAAAATTCAGAAATTATGATGATGAACATATGCATATCAAAACATTTAAATGCAATGTTACGGACAACTATCAAAGTAAAAGAAGATAATGGTGAATAAAAAGTGGGAGACAATTGTGTGACCCTACTCTGACACGCTTAATCACATACACTCTTACTGTTGAAAAAGATTAAACATGCGACCTTGATTTAAACTTTCAAAGTTACACCCCCCCCCCAAAAAAAAGCTATGTGATTTCATTATACCCTTTTCATGTCGAATACGGCAAATGATATTGTATTGCAGAAATGATCCGAGAAAAGAAAATTGAATTTGTGTAAAGCGTCGAGGTGAACAATTATTCAAATGAATTAACATAGAATCCTAACTGATTCGCAGGCACTGTTTAAGGTGTTATACACTTGACTAAAATACAAACAAAAATTAAATGCAGTTACTCATTCTTTCCAAAAAAAGAGAAGAAAAACCTCCTATTGAGACTCGAATATGTCTTAAGAGTGTAAGAAATGGCCCTTTGTATTCAATATCATCATAAAATGGATGTACATGCTTTTTTTTGCACGTGATTTAAAAGGTATACACTGAAATATGTTAACTTCCTCATGCAACTTTCAATTCTATCCACACATTAAATAATTAACATTAAACTATTACCTATCCACTGCATTGTACATACCACTGACCAGATGCAACTTTGACAGTGGTTTAACATATGTATCAATCATCTGCTTGCAGAGGTGAGACAACTTTCGGAAATAAATGTTTTGATTATCCTACATCAAAATTCCACTTTCTTTACACAAACTGATTTATAACCACTGTGAAAGCTACAAATTCAAGGCAACAGGGTCCAGATATGGTAAACCTCCCAAATCCGGAATCCTCTCCAATCCGGACATTCTTCCCAGTCCGGAGGGTGTCCGGATTAGGGAGTTTTCACTGTACTTTGATAATATCTTTTCTTTTCCCTGAAATTTAATTTTGTAGATACTGTAAATAAAGCAATTTCGTTGGGATAAATATTCGCGAATAAAGGCACCGGGACTCCGACATTAAAAGGGGGGGGGGGGGTAGAGAGAAAAAAAGTAAATTGCATATATGAATTGATGTCCTTAGATAAACAATTAAACACGATATCAGGAAACAGAATTTATGTAACTTTATACTACCCCAATTTTAATAAGTTTTTTTTTTTTAAATTAACATACGTAAAACATTTTACAACTGTGTTCTATACGTCTCCTAAAGATGCTCATGTAAAATTAAGTTAATAAGCTTACAACGACATCATTTGATTATTACAACTAAAAGACGGAATAAATTATTGAAATAAAGTATACATTTTATATGTTATATGATATATCATTTTATTTTAAAATGAGGATTCATATCAGGCACGCACTTTAAGTGGTCAGCTTGATAAAAAATCAATCCGAAATATTTAATGGTGTTTATCCAAATGAATATAAAACGCAGACAGAAACATGTAAAATTAAGTTTTCAGGAAATATAGTTACCATAATATTATAAGATTAAACTTCTGAAACTAATTTCGATCAACATGACATATGACTAGCATTTTTACAGGATATATTTTTTAGAGCAAATAAAAAAAATTAACATGATTACCATGTCTCTTAAAAAAAGCCATCCAATCAAGTTACAAGGTCGACGAACCGTATCAAGACTATATAATACCCGTATAGAGAGTAAGAGACGCACATAACCTGATATTGTTTATCCACAACTTCCGGCCGCGTTTCTGAACATCAGCGTAATCTTAATAGCTTGAATAAATAGATACTATCGATTACACTTGAAATAAAACTCTCGTTGTGTGAAACTGTTTTGATGACCATTGTGTTTGTATGTGAATCAACGGGTATTCGAGAAGGGGACGTAAACAGGTTATAAGTGAGTATTCATTCGTATTATTATGATTTAAAATTGTATTATTTTTAGTAGAAATAGTCAGCAGACACAGATGACACAGATGACAGGCAAATGTGCGTGTTGGGGTTATTCGACAAAATAATCTTTAACTGTTTTATAAATAAAACGATATGATATTCGATAGAAGACTTCTGAAAACAATATAACTCGTTTCTTATTTTTTATGAAATAAATAAATACTCGTGAGAGATCATAGAGAGAGAGAGATAGAGAGAGAGAGAGATCGGGGTTGGAATAAGAGACATAAAGATGAAGTCAACCATGTATCTCCATAGTCTCAACTTAATATTACAAAGTTCAAACGCCAGCTCGCGTATATACAGTAAATCTATTTGCATCGTCGTATAAATGGATTTAACTTATTTACACGAATTGCAGGCATACATGTTTCAATCTTCCTTCCTTTTATTCATGTAGAAATAAAACCAAAAATACTTAAAGGCAGACGAATATGCATAGAGCAAGTGGACAAACTTTAATTGGCTTTTAGTTGTTGTGTCCTAGCAGCAACTAGTATGTTGCTGATTTATTTGAGCGATGTATGAGCTTCGAATATTGTTTGTTTCCCTTCGGTGATTGAATGTTTTCAGGTCCATAGAAGGTTCTCTATTCCCAAACGCTTTCTAATTGTATTATCTTAATATCAAATATGTTAATTCACAAATACATCTGAATTGATATTTAGGTTGACCTCATAACTTCCGTCTATGTGGTACAGACTAAACGGCGATGTCAAGGATTTTGTCGTAACAAGCGTTATGATGTAAACCTGTAGGCGTAAGCCTTAGATGGATTAGTCTAACATGACTCAATAATTCATGCATTCATGAATGCATATTGGCAGATCTACATGTATATTCACAGCAGAACTATACTTGTTTTTCATACGATAAGTCTTTATATATTCTAGTTCGCCTTAGTTTCAATTTATAGCTGACTAAGCTCGTTCTATGAATAAATATTTGGTGTTATTACATCAGTTTTCGTTTCAACCTACCAAATTAAATAAGACATGACAGACGCGGGCGTCAATAGTAAGGTAATATTTTTTTTTTTTTTTTTTTTTTTTACTGTATATTATATAGTGATAAGAGAATAGGAAAATGATGATTTTGTTCTTCTTTGTTTTGTTTTTTGGTGATGGTTAAGATCATTATAAGATCATTATTGTGATGAGTGGAGGGTAAACGTATTCAAATAATATCAACCTTAGGATATCTGAACACAACAAAATGACAATATACACGTGCGTCTAAAATTCTATCCTTTAGACTAATCAATAGGTAAACGATTACGTACATCGTTATTGTTCGAGATTAAAGTACGCCAAATTAAGACATTTTTTTTTATAATTTGTTCATATTTCAAAGCCAAACTTTTTCATTAAGCCTTGTGTAACTGGTCGACTAGAATACCAGAACATTTTTAATCCCACATGACCAACAAATAGTAATAAAAACAAACCAAAAAGACATTGCTGCAGACATTTTTATATAATTCAAATTTGATATCCACATGCACAATGAAAAAAAAATGCGTTTATCTGTTATTTTCTTGCTAACCGAATAAACACTTAAAGGGTTTTAATCTTCAAGACAGATACAAATACATATAAGTAACGTGATATAACTGCAATGTTCACAATTTTGATTTTTTTCGCGGCACACAAAACACATTGTTATTGAAATCGGTGACGTTTATATTACATTACAAATCATTACATCTATATTGCAACAACTAATTCAGGAACAAAATAAGCGCAAATACACATCTAGAACGCAATTATTGAAAAATACATAGATGCTTATTAATATTTATTAACAAAAACAAAATAAGCAAAACTCGATAAAACTTAACATTGTTCAAGTTGTATCCGTATAAAACAAGAGAGATGTATTGTGTCCCCACTATTTTATCTCTCCAATTACATAAATCATATACATGTATCATCAAATATTTAGTCCAATAGAGAACACACATTTACATGTATTAGGTAATGTAAACATACGATCCTCTAAAAAGTAGGAGACAACTTTTTATATGTTGGCACCATCAATTAAACGGGTACATAACGTGATACTTTAAAAAAAACAACAAGAAAAATGAAAACGGTTAACCTACTACGAATACGAATGTAACATATTTTCTTGCAAAAAAAGCGGACTGAGAAAGAAAGTTTCTTGTATCTTTCTCATAATTTTTGTTCTGAAAAATATCACATTTTACAATTACCCATTCTTCAGGTTAACGCAATCCTTCATCTTTATAATAGATAGCATTTGAAATTATTCTGGGTTTTATTTTTTTTCCAAAAAAATTTTTTGTACGGATATAGTGTTGTTTCTGTGATACATTTTTATGATAATATTACTGTAGAAACGGCATTAATCTCTAAACATATTTTACGTGGACATCTAGGTAATATAATAACTATAAATATTGGCATTATATGGCGTAATCATCACCATCATCACGCCTAATTTTATTATCACTGAACTCATACTTTACACTAATCAAATTTGATATTATAATACAATTCCGCGTTCAGTGCGTCAGCTCTCCCCCCTTTTTTATCATACAATCGTTTATGATATTCTATAAAGGTCTAAACAACCGATTTTGACCTATATTCCATTAAACGAAAATAAGTATTTTTTTTACTGCCCGAGCATCATTTAGGTTGAGTGTATCAATGTTAGTTTAACAGTCACGTAATCAGCTCAACAGCTCAAAAATGTCGATAGTATCACTCTTTCTTTTACGGGAGGTCCTTTTTATAATTTACCTTAAAATAATAGTTTTGATCTACTATGGCTGTAGAGTTTGATTATATATAAATGTATATATGTTTTGCTCTTAAACACTTAAGGCCATTTCAGTGGGTTACTATTGATGTTATTTCTTTCTTTTTCTTTTAAGTCGTATTTCTTTTTGGTCAAATATGAAGGAAAAATCAAATTTTAAGTTCCAGGCATTATCAAAAATATATTGGATACATTTTGAGGGTTCAAAAATTACGTTTTAGTACTGTGATGCAAATTTGGCTAGCTTCTTATTTACAAAAGCTATATTAGTTACAATACAAACGATGTGAGGTATATATTTGTTAACATTTTCAGCAAACCTTCATATTAGTTGATAGAATCTGAGAAAATAAAGGAAATTTGTCTGTTGAATAAGTATATAGATTTGTATAGGTATGTGTAATTCTTTTGTATGCACTTAGGTCCTGGCATGCTATAAATTGTACGCTCGTTTAGTATTTTTCCATGCATATTTGACAGTATTTTCATCTGAAAGTTATACAATACATTATAATCAACAATATGAAATAAAATTGTGACGTTTTACTGAAGTTAAACATCTTAAACGGGCTTGGTGATTCCCTATTTTTAATTAACCCATCATTGAGTCTTAATCTTTTATATGCATATTTTCCTGTCAGTTTTTTGTTACCGTTTTGGTAAGATAATATATGCATATGGTATTGCCTCTCTAAGAACAGACATACTTCGGAAGTGCTGGATGATATAATCCATATTGATGTATCATAACAATTGTAAGATGCAGTTTCGTGACACAAAACATGAGGGAAAATTACTATCCAAACAAAACTTCCTTATTTCGAGTAAGGATGAAATGTAGTAGTTATTATGTGCGCTCGTAGTAGCTTTACGTGAGCACGTAGTAGTTTTACACAAATTTGCATCTTTTTTTACAGCTTTAAGAAAAAAAACGCTCCCTACCCGAACCCCTAGATACGGCTCTGTATGTCACTAGGGATGTTAAATAGAGGTTGTAGGATTACTTAAAACATAACTAACATCTGATGAAGAAATACTAGTAAAATGAAACTTAATAAAATTTACAAAAGGAAATGACTTGCATATTGTTGTAATCAGAACAATAAAGTTATATGAGTCTTTTAATACAACAGATATAATAAAATGTTTACAATCTTAGTTTGCGTGTTGATACATCTTCATAAGCAACAATCAACAAGCTGCCTGAAAAACTATCCATCTATACACGTTAAAGCACTTTTCACAAACACTCGAGGAAGAGAAATAGTAAATAGCAGCTTTTGTAAACTAGATTTTACACAACCTACAATCAACTTTTAAAGTGAAATGGATGACTATTACACTGTTGTTAGCAAAAGTAAGTACATGTATATCATTGGGACTGGTGAAGTAGTAAAAATGTCCCCCCCTATTTGCATATCATATATTTTCCTGGCATACCTTGCACCATTATAGTAATATAAAAAAGTGGCATCAAGGAGACATGGAAGATCATATTCATTATCCATTTTATGCCACCAAAGTTTAAAGTTTCAAAAAGATTGCTTATTAATTTAAGCATATTATTAATTAATAAAGTTCTTTGTCAGTGGTTCTTGAATTTGGCCATTACTTGAACCGTGTAAGGCTACGATGGATTCTTGCCCTAATTGGTGTTTGAACCCACAATATTCAGTTCCTTTGTCATATAATGGTAACCTATCGTGCGCACGTAATAGCTACTACGTGCGCACGTAAAACTACTACGTGCGCACGTAATAGCTTCTACGTTCGCACGTAAAGCTACTACGTGCACACGTTATAGCTACTACGTGTGCACGTAAAAGCTACTACTTGCGCACGTAATATAAAACATATCTTCCATGTCCCCTTTATGACAACGTAGCAATCAGATAGATCGACTCTAAATCTCTACAATATACATATAAGAGGGAATGTGCTACTTATGTTACCATATCTTTCGTCCGACTTTAAAAGCCCGCATTGGTTATGTCACTATATAATTGTATTCCACTAGATATATTTTTTGTTCGTTATTGTTGCTTTTTAAAGTACTTTATTTCTAAGATGAAATTGAATACTATAAATTTATTTACTAGTATTTCTGTCGACATTATATTTCGTTGATTATGTACCTAATGGAATTTAGTGAGTATATTTATCCGTGAATCTATGTTCTAGAAAACACGAGGTCTAAAAAAGAGACACGTTTTCGTGAGAATTAATATTCAAGATTAACAAAAATCGATAAAAGTGAGTGTACCACGAAAAGTTATGATTTCACATTTAGTGGATTGTTTAGTTTGCTTGAATACCAGATCATGTTTTATGTATGAGCGAAGTTGTTTAAAACTCTTGCGGAATGTTGATAGGATCTAATCTTTTGCGAGGTGCAGCAACACGCAGTGTATGAGGAATTTAAATATTTCCTTATTTTGACAAGCTCGTCATTTATGTCCTTGAACTTATTTTAAGATAAAGCCTTCTTTCAGTTAATTACGATTTCACCATTTTAGAGGATGTATGCTATATTTTAAAACAAACTTGTACATTCTAATTATGAAATGTAACCAGTGTCTTCGTATGTTATATACATGTTTTAATTTCGCTCAAAATTGTGTATGTTGTCATCAAATATTGTTAATATATTAAGGGAATTTCCCTTGACTCAGAAATTTAATCAGATACGGAACAGACATTTTGACTTAGAAGAATTATCATGTTCGAACAAAAGATAACATAAATTCATATATTCGAATAGAAATCTTGATCGTATACAAAGTAAAATAACCATCATAATTGAACAATAACACATTATAGGGTATTATCCATAAAGAAATAAACCTAAAATAGATCTATTATGTTAATCCTGTCTCATGTTACACAACAGTCAAAACTCGGGGGAACTATAATTGTCATCTTTAAACCGCGAGTGATTTTGCGATAAAGAGACATTGCTTTGCTTTCCCTATGAATATACCACATTATTATAAATGTTATATCAAAAGGAGTCCTAATTATCAATAACAAATGAAGATGAAGGTTTACTGTTTATTACAAATATGGATGAAGTAATGCATACACGATACATAATCAAATAAAAATATGACTACGCGTAGCACTCAATTATTATAAATTCGTGTTATAAGACACAACGGCAATACGTACTTGTGCACTGGTTTACCAATATATAAATATAGCTACACGCTTCTTCGTTTCTGTCGAGAAAAAAATGATATATACTTCAGTTCATGTTATAAAGAGTACTGTAGTGACTCTTTAATTTCCAGTAATATGCATAGCGGCAAAACAAATCAGAAGGACCACAGTTGTTGAGATAAGTATTGTTATTTTTGTTTACATTTTACTTCAATCGAATTGCCCAAAAGGAACAGACACGGTTTATTAATCTAGAGACAGAGACTATGGACTATCAAACAGTTGTCCTTTTGTTTTCTTGTTTGTGCACTTGAGGCTGCATTATTTTGTATGAATTACTGATGTACAAGATAATACACCGGGTGGTTTATATGTTAATGCATATAAAGGAAATCAGGTTAATTTCCGATTCAACACATTCAAGATTAGCATATATATATAAATACTTTGAATGGTGACGCCTTCCTCCCATCAAGCTCCTTGGACTAAACTATAAAGAAAAATAGGCTATTTTTCTTTACTAGGGTTAAATATCCTACCAATAATATTTTAATCATGTTCGACTATATAAACAATTCATTATGCTACATCAGTGCAATAGTTCACCATAGAAAAAAGAAGAAAGATACAACACTTTATCATTATTCTAAAACCGAATCATACATTTATGGTGCAACCCTTTGACGCTTTGAACTGATTTATAAAAAAAAGGGTGTGTATTCCAGTTAAAGTAGTAGCTCCTTAATGAGCGTACCGTGTTAGATATCAGGCGTTTTTGTGACGATCAAATTAATCTAAACGGTGTTTATGTTTCAGTGGATTGCTTGCAATCTTAAAAAGTTGGGTATTTGCGTGACAAACCAGTTGTTTAAAATGGTACTGGGGAACGCTCCTTATATTGATATTCAGCATATCGGGGTAGTTCTAGATCTAGTTGAACGTGCGTCAGGATAATTTTACCGGAAATTGTTCCATCGTCTTTGTCGACGGCGTAAACACTATATCTGCTTCATTTAAAGGATGATCATAAAATGTTTTATGATGTCAAATGTACGTTAAGCACAATCAATCAGACAACCCTTAGCGTTGAATATATAGAAACGCGTTTACTTAATACGTGAAAATACTGAACATATCCTTACACGTTTTCTCTTGAAATCAATGTATAACAATGCTAATTTTCAGTCTTGCATTGTAGAAACAATTTACCCATCATACATTTGAAGAGATATATCTGTCATAACATTATTACCTGAAATAAATGTAACACATATACAGGACACACTACCTACACACCAAAAAAAATCATGTCTTTAAAAACATCCGTCTAATCAAGGTACAAGAGATAATGTGGGTAGTTGAGTCATTTCTGGATGTCAAACTGACAGTCAAATAAATCTAATTCAGAATATCTATAAAAAACAACAACAAGTTGTTCTCCTAAATTAACAACAAATGTTAACTTCTATAAAAAGATAGTCATAAAAATACAGGTAAAAGTAATAATAAAAAAAGATATGAATTTTTTAACACGATAACTCCCGTATGTCATTTTTATGTTGTTTTTTTCTAGTACACATTCAAATTCAAAACTTCGTTTTTGTAAAATATGATTTAAAATACATAACCGGTTTGTTTGCAGAGAATTGGCGTGTGTTTTGTGGTTCTGTTTAACCGTAATATTGGTATACCTAAGACACCTATAAGCAAAATATAATTAATATTTCTGCATTTAAGAAATACCAGTATTATTGTTTGTCTACCTGTTATTATAACTCTGAAATAAAACTGAATGTTTGATTGATTTATTTCTTAAAATGACCATGCTCATGTAAACTCCCAATGAACTGTTATGTTAATGATTCGGTTCCTGGCAAGTGCATGAGTGTTCTGCAATATTACTTTTGAATGTTCAGATGTTATTTCCTAAACAATATATTCTTTACCTTTTTGTTGTGCTATACAAAGAAAATGCAAAAATGAAAGGGAAGAGGAAAAGCAAAATTCACTGTTTTTTCTATTACATAACGACAAAAATAGTAACAACAAAATAACATATCGAAGGACATAATATTATTTCATAGCCCTAAGAAGTAAAAGGATTCACCTTTATACAAAATTTACTATTTTGGCAAAGGTTTTGGGCTGTAATATAATTTAAAAAAACCTAGGTAATTATGAAAAGTACAAGTAAAGCATTTATTCATTTACTGGAAACTGTACAATAATATTAAATGTTCCAATATACCAGCATATCATTGGGTGTGCATTGTGGAACAGACAGTAGGAAAATGAGTAAGTACAAGATGTCCATCAAGAAAAGGGTGTAAAAAAGCTAACATGTTCAAATTCATGTTCTTAAGTCAATTTTAACTCAAAATGTAATTATCTCATACTATTCCTAGAAATGGTTTCAAATGTCATTTAAGAAAATTATGCTCTTATGTTGGAAACAAGACATGATGAAATGTTTGACTCTCATATAACGAAACACCTTGCTGTTGTAATAATTATCGATGCCGAACACAAATTGTTCAAAAACATTCAAATAAAATATGTTACTGATGTAAACTGTCCGAGTTTATTCCGATTGTTTTTATGTTTGAATAAATCAGATAAACAAAGTAGGGTGATATGTTTTGTTGTTATTCGTAATCAAATATTTTTTGAAAGGATTGATTCAGGATTAAAATTTATTGGTGGGCTTTTAAAGGAAACGAATGTTGAGTTACATTCCAACTGCATTTCATAAGAACAAAATAATAAAATAAATTGGATCTCAGGAATAAATACACAGTTAATGATGATGACAATTTTTGAAATTCGATATTTCAAAATAGACAAGGAGTAGTAAAAATCTAAAAGCAAACTGAAATACCTGTGTCATATAACTAAGAATATAGAATAAATTATAATGTTCTAGTAATGAATACTAATACTAATAGATAATGCAATAACAAAACCAGATATTATTTGAAAAGAAAAAAAAAAGCAGTATCAATACGGCCAGTCTTAGGAGTTAAGTGAACGAATAAAATTATTCTATGTTCCAACCTTACCGTGAACTGCACGGTATTGTGTAAATTGTATACCAATTATACTGTCTGGTCACTGCTCATCCCCATCAACTGTCTTCGTTTATCGAGAAAAAATGCTTTCCAGTTTTTGTTGTATACTACATTGTTTGCTATTCTGTTGAAATATAGCATGTGGCATAATAAATACAGAAAAGGGGTGCGCCTGATAATTCGATACATTTAGATATGTATATAACTAGAAAATACAACAGGACCCAATTACTACAAACCTAAAATACTTGTGTTAATAGAAACACTTCTGTGTCCCAATCCATTTCCTTCGAAATGTATATAGAAACTACCTTGGTAATTCAATTTCTTGATATTCGAAAACATGGCCTTCTAATGCTATTCTTACCATTATTCGATGTCGAAACAAAGACTTAAAAGGCCCGAACGTCTATCACCGAATTGTTTAGAAGCCCTGGAGACAAACGTTTACAACTTGAATAAGTTGTTAACAGAGTGAATGTTTGTCCATTTCATATGTATGCGGTATAGTTTAATATTGAAAAGAAGGTCATTCATATTTGTCATCAAAGAATTATAAGCAAATTCCTTTTGCATGTTGTATGTTGTCAACTTATAAATATATGTAGGTTATAAAATAAATTTCAGTTATGAAGTTTCGTTTACATCCCTATATCACATCAACCTTTAAAATGATATATTACGAATACAGCATTCAACAGTGTCATGATTTAGATTATTCAAACACGAGCCATTTTTTCTAAATAAGATTCTGGTTCCAGGTATTTCGAATAGCCGATATTTGACTGAACTACATGTCCAGTAGAAAACTAGTAACGTACATTACTTGTAAACAAATTAAGCGTTTTCTTCCTGCCAATTGTCCTTAACAGAATTTTATCTTCCTTAAGTTAGGAAATGTGAACATAGGGTTCAATCGTTTTAACAAACACTCCCCGAAAAGATCCGGGGCGCAATTGTTTTGATGTCTTTCACATCGCGCTTTTGATCAAAGCCTTTGTCAAATGCAGTTTCAAAACACAAAATAAGAGGAAACAAATGATATCTACGCAGAACATGTCTTAAATATAGACGACCGAAAGAATCTTATCATATTGTTGTATTGTTGTGTCAACTATTCGAAGGCCCAACATTGTACATTTACATAGAGTGGAAAATGGTTAATCGTGATAACACAACAAAACATACGTTTAGTTACATGTATTGACTTGTCAGTATAAATTTATTAATTTATCAAGGTAGAGTTAGTAGCTATTAATACTCTCGATAGACACATTTTCTGATTTATTTATTTATGCATTCATTTTACGAGGTAAAGAAGTGGGATGTACCGACTAACATATGCCATTATTTCAATTCAACAATACGCTTTAAAACTAATTATCAAATTTAAACTGAAGCCCCAGAACACATCCAGGCCTACCTTAAAAAGGGTTATATTCTAATGGAAGCCACACCGTGACAAGTAGCAATACTACTTGCATCATGAAAATCTGCCCAGAAAGCAATATATAAGCGACCCATATGGGTCCAATATGGTTTCCCACTTGGGCCCCATATTGGCTACCCATATGGGACCCATGTCGAAAGTGCAAACTGTTTTGGCCTGGGTCCCATATGGGCAGCCCATCAAGATCTAATATTGGCCCCTCAAGGGTCCCATATGGGCAGCCCATCTAGATTCTACATAGGCCCCATATAGGCTATCCACATGGGACCCATGTCGAAAGTGCAACCTGTTTTGGCCTGGGTCCCATATGGGCAATCCAACAAGATCCAATATGGGCCCCTTCAGGGTCCCATATTGGCACCCCATTTGCATGTTATATAGCCCCATACCACTGCACTGTCTGAATGTGCAGTCAAATGTGGAAAACTGATACCAATATCCTCTGAAAATTTGTCGCTCCAAAATAATGTTACTGAAAATCAGAAAATAGGTCCCTCAAATACAACATACAGTTTTATTTTTATTCTTAATTTAATTAAAACTTCAATTTAATCAAATACAATTTGAATACGGATGGATATTTTTCATTTTCAATGTGCTATTTAAAGTTTAAAAGTGATGTTTGATTTCCTAACCATAAGACAATTTCTTATGCAACAAAAACAAACAATTAAAGATTGCATATCTTGAACACTGCACATAAACTCAATAACTTATTATACAGAAATGCTTACTATTGTAAAAAGAAAAAAAAACTAGCATAACAAGACTAGATTAATAAATGCATCACAATCACACACAAAAAACTATTATCTCGTCTTAAGTTCTTAACCTTAAAGTACTTGAAATATGAAGTGACATAGAAATTCAAAATAAAAAAGGCTAACTTTAATAATGGATTACTTCAGCAGTACTATTTTATACTATTGGTGAAAATATAATTATACAGACTAAGCAGACTATCTTGTTCAGCCAAGTGATACATGGATATGTGAAAATATAATTTATATAAAACATATAGATTGTTGGTATAGCATGTTTAACAATGGGAAAAAAATAATCTGGATTAATCTTATCAGCAATTCTCACGTACATACTCGTAGTTCAATCTCCACAAAATTGTTAGCTACAAACAGATTTTTTTAAAGCTTATTAAAAGAAAAAAATAGTAAAGTATACTTAATTCAAAGTTTGACGTGTCTGAAAAATAATGGACTAATATTCAAAACTATATTCTAAACTATTCACTATGAATATGTCCCCCACTTATTGAGAGTGTCTCCTGTTGGAATTCCTACATTGAAGACTTGTCTGACTTTTATTGCACGGTTTTCTTCCCCCTTTCCTGTCCAGTATCACCTGCCAGCCATTTATAGACCTCTTACTCAGCGTCTTCAGTGCTGTGGTTCTGAAAGTTCAAAAGGTATAAACTATATCTTAAGAAAGAAAACCAAACAATGTTGGGACTGTTAAACTTGGCCTTGAAACTAAATAATAAAACTGATGAGAATAAAGTATCATTTTTTTTTCATTTGTGTTCCACTGAACAATGCATTTTATAAATAAATCATAATGTATGAGATGTGTGTTATCAGCTCAAGCCTCTGGGTTCTATTTATTCTTAACATATCTTGCTTGTAAATGATATAAAAATGAATAAATCCAAGGCATTGATTATGACTTCATGACATTTAAGACTTGGCTAGAGTTTATTGCAGCAAAACTTACTGTAAAATTCATCCATGATATGCAGTTTGGTAAATGGCAGCATCCCCTTCAGTCCATGGAAGTTGTAGTTTACATCCAGCTCATTTCGATTCAGAAAACTCCTCACATTGTCCCAGAGATAGATTTGAACTAAACAGGCTGACAGGCATTCTATCTACAATTACACAAAGCGTATACATTATGAATCATCCAGTTCTATATGTCAGAGATGTGAATACCTTAATGTAGCTTCATATATATCTGTAGCAAGTTTAAATAGCAAGGCATACTTTGATCAGAATACAAGTGATTTATAACAGTGCTTTATGATACAGAAATAAATAAATACATGATAATAGTAAACACAGATTTGTTGCAGGATTTGTTATCTTGTAGGAATACCATATGGAATGTATACCGGAAAATTGCCCATTACAGTACGTAACGTTATCATTATTATTTAACAATACAGTAAATAATGCAAAGAGTAACAATAAATTTTATCTAACTTTTGATCAAAATTATTGATCCTTTGGTCCTCAAACTAAAATTTATAGCAGAATATATATAAATTCTAGACTTAGACAACTTGAATTTGAACTATCGGTACATACAATATACGATAAACAAGTCGAACTCAACTTGCGAAAATACGTTACAAACCAATTCCTATTCATAATCAGAATGATTTTCAATAAAATTCAAGACTTAATTATTAGAAAGGCATCCTAAGCAATGTTATACATACGTATTTCACGTTTTGAATAGGCTAATAATGTTCGTCTGGCCGTCTCTCTGAAGAAAAGCTAAGTAGGTTAACATCGCGTTGTGTTGTTGACCGTTGGTTTGAATATTGCGGTTAACCGGAAATGAAGAGTGCGCATGTGCAAAACTCTATATCTGGGACCCATATGGGTCCAACATAGTCGAACCCATATAGGTTTACCCAGATAGAGCCCATGTGGGTCCAGAAAAACTCTATATATGGGACCCACATGGGTCCCACATAGGCAATCCCATATAGGCATATACAGATACAGCCCATATGGGTCCGGTATGGGGAAAAATATATATGGGACACACATGGGTCCCACACTGTCGAACCCATATAGGCATACCCAGATACAGCCCATATGTATCCAGTATGGGGAAAAACTATATATATATGGGACACATATGTGTCCCACATAGTCGAACCCATATAGGCATACCCAGATACAGCCCATATGGATCCCTTATGGGGAAAAACTATATATATATGGGACCCACATGGGTCCCACATAGGCAAACCCATATATATATGTACCCAGATACAGCCTATATGGGTCCAGTATGGGAAAAACCTACATATGTGGGACTCACATGGGTCCCACATCGTCGAACCCATATAGGAATACCCAGATACAGCCCATATGGGTCCAGTATGGGATAAAAAAAAAACTCTATATATGGGACCTACATGGGTCCCGCATCGTCGAACCCATATAAGCATACCCAGATACAGCCCATATAAGTCCAGTATGGGATAAAAACTGTATTTATGGGACCCACATGGGTCATAAATAGTCGAACCCATATAAGCATACCCAGATACAGCCCATATGGGTCCCTTATGGGTGAAAAACTCTATATATGGGACCCATATGTGTCCCACATAGTTTAGCCCATATAGACACACCCAGATACAGCCCCATATACCCTTGCTATCTGGGTGTTTGATTTATTCTCTAAAAAGGAACTCTTTTCAATCACCATTTATTATTAACTTGTAAACATGTATTACAGTGATATGTAAAATACTCGAAAGAGATTGCAAATTGATATGGACTCCAAGAAACCTAAGTCAGGAAATGCCCAAATTTTAAACAGAGAGTAAAACATATATAAAAAGATACAATAAAAAGAAAATATAATCAACTCAATCTTAAAATAAGTATGAAGACAATACGTATATTACATTTTAAGTAATACAACAATATATTGTTGTTGGTATACACGAGCTGTTCATGCACAACTATCGGAATCTATTCAAGGAAGGAAAATATATAATTGTCTATTTCGCTTTAATCAAATGAAGAAAATATTTTTTTCCCCATACAGACCACTCTATAAATATGCGAACATTCACAATCAATCTGTAACAAGGTATTGCCTTTGAAGAAATAAAATGTTTAATACGTAAATATCAAAACAGAACACATCTGCTATGATTTACCTAAATGTCATTGGTATTCAAGGATTAAATGATTGTCTGATTTATCTTTTGGTGTTATAACTTAAATTATTAAGCCTAAAGAGTTGAAATTGAGCGAATGCTTTAATGAAATATAAAACATATGCCTTGAATTTGGACACATAAACATAACCTATATTTTAAGACAATTAATGATGACACCAATGTTATTGTCTCATTAGATTGCACGTTGAAAACGTTTTGCTTTAGACAATCACCCGGCTTCCACGATGTAAAAATTAAGCTAGGAATTACATTTCAAAATAGAAATTTCCCATAAAAATAGTTTGTCCTATCAATAACTTGTTTCAAACCAAATTATATCAACAATTATTTGCACAAAAACAAATACGATGAAAATACATTACATGATCTTTTTTGTAAACTTTTCCACTAAGTTAGAACTACGGTTAACTTGTATTATCGGTAACACATCTATTTAAAAGAGATGGATCTTGTTAGCATTAATTGAATAGTTAAAACAGTTTGTTTATTTGTGCGTTTGGACATCATTATATTTTAACTCGGTATGAGTAATTTTCTGTAGAAAAAGTACCAATGTTAATACTGGAAGCGCAGTTTCCCCGCTCATGATCAACCATTATATAGCCAAGCTTGCTTGCAGGCTGATCTCGGTTTAAATTGGTTGCAGAAGTCAGTTAGGTTACAGGTTGACCTAGGCTTATACTTGTTGCATAAACGTTAGTTTACATGCAGGCTGGTCTTGGCTGTTACTGGTTGCATAAATATCAATTATCTGGAAGGTTGATCTGGGTTTATAGTATACTAATGAGGGCTTAGTTAATTAGTTTCTTTTTAAATGAAACTTTCAAAATGTTACAGAAGGTTGCAGTAGGACGCTTCCATATATATTCAAGTTTAGCAAATTAACATTAAACATAATTTAAGCTCCCTTGTTTAAATTTAACTTTGATAATAAGCATTTTGTATCTCTCAACGAAAGTGTCTTATGATCATATTCCGATATTTTCCAATTAAGAGAATAGTATCCCTTTCTCTACAAACACGCACACCCAGAGAGAAAATTAGAGAGAGAGAGAGAGAGAGAGAGAGATGATCGTATAGAAATGTGAAGGTAATGCATTGGCCTAATTCTTTTAACTTTTCAAAAGTTATTATTGAGTTTCATTCTTGGAGATTTATGACGTTAAAACTCATGATTACCAATATCAATATTTATCACATGTTCTACACGTGTGGGTTACACATTTATTGTAGAAAACTACACGTACTTTAAAATATTAATACGACAAAGGTGAAAAACAGCTTGGAAATTTAATGCTCCCCAGGATGTTCCGGAAGGAAGTAAAATCACACAAAGACAGATATTTAGTTCACAATCGAATTGCAACAAGAGGAATGTGGTAAGGGGATTTCAGTGAATGGAATGCATGGTAGATCTAACAGATTACGAATAAAGACAATACATCAACAAAATTGATTGTTTAAATAGTCAGACATTTGTAAAGTTCTGCAACTTGTAATAAGAATTCACACACAGAATAAAAACATCATCAGCTGGTAGATGATAACATTTGTCTTTATGTATCTAGAACATGTCTTTATATTTCTATAAGTGTCTTAGATATGTCTACATATGTCTATTAGTGTTTTAGCACTTTGTCTTTCCCTTAGTCTCACATGAAATACAATCAAACAAAGGATCTCTCTCTCTCTCCGATGTCTTAGTACAAGTATTCTTAAGAAAAATCTTCGAGCTCTCTCTCTCCCCCTCTCTCTGTGTCTGTTTCACAACCGCAAATTTCACTCTTTCTAGCTCTCTCTCTCTCTCTTTCTCCCCTTCACCCTATTTCCTCTCTCATTATTTCTAGCCCCTTCTCTCTCGGCCCCCACCCCACCCCTCTCTTTCAATGATTGACTTCTAATTATATCAAAACTAAGTGAAATTGATAATCAATATTGTTCGAAAATACTAATATAGCTTTGTATTATTTATTTGTGTTTCAATTATTTATTGGGGGGGGGGGGGGGGGGGGTTAGGGGGACCTCCGTGGCCAAGAGGGTAAAGTCGCTGACTTTAGCACTCACTCAGCCCCCACCGCGTTGGTTCGAAACCCGGCAGGGTCATTCGGGTTTTCATGTGAGGAAGCCTTCCAGCTGGCTTGCGGTAGGTCGGTGGTTCTAACGGGATGCCTCCGTGCATTCGAGGTCTTCCTCCTCCTGTAATTAGCTGGACGTCGCTATATGACTGAAATACTGTCGAGGAGACAATAGACTAGACTCAACATGTCTAGTCAAGTCAATCATTTATTTATTTATTAGGTTTTCGTGGACTGCAACGCAGCCGCGAAAACCTTCTGTTCTTCTTGTGTTTCCTTTTCTTTTTTTTTAATTTGTTTCCATTATTATTATTATTTGCACTTTTTGTGACTGCTGTTGTGGCTTGATTAGAAATGCTATAAATTTGAAAATTTCCATGCATACTCACATTTATCTGAAGTTTGCACCATTGAGTTTGTTTTACATTTCAGTACTAATTTTGCCGCTAGGTGGCGTTAAGCATCAAAACATATAATTGCTGATAACTCTGTCATTTGACATTTTATTATTATGCAGTTGTTTTTTTGCATTCTGTTCTCTGTCAACTGCCCCATTAAATATGATGAGTGGCAATATCCATATCTTTGAAACTTTTGAGCTAGAAGAGGTTGAGTGTTTGAATCTTTGAAAAAATCTGGCAAGTTAGGGTGTGTCCACGAAAATCATGCCCATTTTTTGTTAGAGATTAGATACGCTCATTCTGTTTTTTTTGTTTTTTTGTTTAAATTGATTCCGAAGATCTTTGCGCACAAAATATATGGGGTGGCGATTTCAGAAAATACATAAAATGGCTTTCAATAAGCGGTCAAAGTGCACTTATGGAGGAAACAAATTTTTGAGAATAGGTATTTTTTTTAGATTTTTTGATGATTCTGCCATTATTTTTGAATCAATCTTTATGAAATGTTCACAGATTGTATTGTTTGTTGTTTCAAGGGAATTCACAGTTTCAAAATTTCAAAAAATGCAAAGGTCAAGGTCATATTGCGATTATTGTTTTTTTTTTTTTTTTACCTTAAATATCTCATAATCTAAAAACATTTTACCGAAATAATATGGGTAAAATGAAATGCATCTAAAGAATACTTTTTAAAGAATTTTAGTTTTTTTCAGATCGGGATTGATTTGGTTGTTTGGTGGCAGTTTGAAGTTTGGTCATACTTTTAATTGATTTTAAAGCTTTTAATGTTTAGATGTGTGATATATTTTGTCATCATTGGAAAAAAGAATGTCTTACCTCGTCAACAAAAAAAGAAGTTTGAAAATCTTTCAAGAATAGATGAATTTATAGAGAATTTAAATACATGACCCAGAATAAAAACAGAGAAAAATTGACAGAATGAGCATCACTGGTTACCTATGTTCTATAATTAGATGCAGGCTCTGCTAGCTTGGGTTGTATAGCTTGCAATGTAACAGGTCAACTATCAGATAGGCACTCAGTGTACTCAGGGTCTTGCTTTATACCAGCAATTAACTGGACGTCGCTATATAATTGAAATACTATTACAGCGATGGTTAACCCAAATAACAAAACAACAAAATGCATACTCTTTATTTGCTCCAAACAGAGAGAGAGAGAGAGAGAGAGAGAGAGAGAGAGAGTGGAGGGGGGCGGGGGAGAGAGGATGAATTGTGTCTATATCCTACATGTATTATTATTCCTCCCACACACTCACTATTGAATTGGATAGCAAAACAACTAAGTACATGTATAAACATCCACCTTTTAAACAAGTTTTAGCATACCAAAAGTTCCTTCTATTGCATTACTGAACTTTGAGGCATAGAGTGAAAGCTGATATAGGTTTAACCAAATGGCTTTTTACGTTACCAAAATTTTTGATAACAAATAAATTATAAATCATTTATACTACTGAGAACTATTGTTCTCATAATAATAAGCAGGATTCCCAACTGTCCCACCTGATTTTTAACTGTTAATTATAAAAAGTGGGACAGTTTGGAAGACATTTTTTGAGCGCACAGTGATGATCACCATTAATCAAATCGTTCAATGTGTCACACTTAGATCATATTGGCTCACATCCAATATATGGATGCTTAAAGGCATTACAAAACCCTTATATAAGTGACCATTCTACACATTCACATCATAGCATTCAGGCTCGATCATTTGATCAAGGAAGACGTGCCCAGATCGCTCTCTCTATTAAACTGGTCAGCTTCTTAGGATCTCTAAATTAAAACTGAACCACAACTTCTAGAAATAGGAACTACATTCTAAAAAATATAGGTCAAACCCCAGCAAAAGCTACTTGCAATTATACAAATCAGAAGTAAAAATCAAACTCTATTATAAGTACCTTTTCCTTTGTGCCATATTCTCAAACTCAAGGTAATTTCTCAAGTTCCCTGGGACTCGAACCCAGTTTTCAGCACAATCAATTGCACTGAAAATACCAAAAGAACTGTTTAGAGAAAAAATCCCGGTACGAATAGGCATAATGGAAACCCCAAACAAAACATTAGATAACTCCATGATAACAGGGACCCCCGAAAACAAAACGAGAAGGGTACTTTTTCCTATCTCCGAAAGAAAAAAGGGCAGTAGACCACCCAAAACCCCTGAAACTCCTACCCTTTAGAAACAACGGATCAAACTGACTCGGATACCCTGACAAACCAATCCCCGCCCCAACATTTGGTCAACACCCCACCCACCAATAAAGGTCAAAATGAATTGGAATTCACCACTGTAAGGAAAAAGAAGCCAAGCCCCACCACCTCCAAAAAAACAGGAAAAGGGTCTGACAATAATCCCATCCTCATCTCTGACCAGCCCACCCGTTCACCTGAAACTAGTCCAGCTACATGGATAACAGTCATTTTGACTGTTATGAAATAGATTTTGCCTTCATGGCCAAAAGAGGAGGACACTGTGCCAAAATCACCCACAAAAAAGGAAAATCCCTCAACTTCAAATTAAGGAAAGACAGATTAGCTGTAGCCCAAGACTTCAGTTTTAAAGATTAAAGACTAAGGAAAAAGTACACACCCAAAAAACAATACAGGTAGTCAGCAGGGGGGGGGGGGGGGGGGGGGGAGACAAAAATCCCTTCTCATTCTCAAACTAGACCAAATATCCCCACCCACAGACCCAACAGACAAAACAATGAAACGTTTCCCGGGTCACAATGGACCCTACTTTCCTCCAATCCCAACTAGAAATGTCCATCCATGGTACAGATACAATTATAGAAGACCGCCGCCCCACTACAGGTTCAATCCTTTCAGACAAAACTGCCACTTTGGCCCACCCCCACCCTTTTCTCGCTAGACAAGTATATTAAATGTCATTTAACAATATAGACTAATATCATAATGGCGGCGATTAGCCAACAAACTCAAGCAAACCACAGCCTCGCCGTCATTTCTTGGAACACAAACTCATTCAAAACTGACAAACTAAAAAACTAAAAAAAGTTTTCGAGCTCCAAAACCTTCTATGCATGAAAAAATATCCAATTGATGTCATCTGTATTCAGGAAAGCAAACTCAACCCCACTCAAACTGCCCCAAAACTAAAAGGCTATCAGAACCCAGTCAAGAAAATAAGGTCAAATGGGAACAATGGGGGGGGGGGGGGGTGAGTATGCATTTATGTTAGGAATGGCCTTCAATACACTGACATAAACATACCAAATAATAATGAAATAGAAATATGTGGAATTAAACTATATGGCCACAATGACACTATGGAGATATACAATATGGCCACAATGACTCTATGGAGATATACAATGTTTATGTACCCCATACCAGATACAACACAAAATCAAATTATGAAGAAACTTTCAAAAATATAAGTAAAAACTCAATACTAATGGAGGTTTTAACCTCAAACACGTTATGTGGAACCCAGAAGGAGACTTCCAATGTGACGGCGAGGCTGAACACCTTCTTAATTTCTCCAACATCAATAACTTAAGCATAATTAATGGTCAAGTCACTTGGACAGCCAACACTCATGGTCATCAAGACAGTGCAGTTAATCTGGTTCTAGTACCCTCCAAACTACAGGCCCAATTTGAATTCTATACCATCAACAACTCACTAGGCAGTGACCATCTTCCAATTGAAACTAAAATAGCCTTCAATGCCCAATGTGAAAAAATCAACTTAAATGCAACTAGCAGAAACTCAGCTAAACTACACAATAAATGAAACTGATGTAGAAGTCAACTTTGACAAATTTTATAACATACTCCAATCCACCCCGAATGAAACTATGCCCAAAAAGAAACAAGCTAAGAAAGTCAGAAACCCCCTGCACCATGGTGGACTGAAGAATGCGATAAGGCAATTAGGAAAAGAGAAAGGCTCAGGCACAGGCTTAAAAACAACAAAAAATCCTATAGAGTATAAAACTTACAAAGAAGCAAGAAATGAAGCTAAATTATTATAAACAAAGCCAAAAAGGGATAAATAGGAAAAATTTTGCTCTGGTATAACTAGTAAAACAAACTTAGTAAATCAAACCTAGACTATGCCAATACCATGAAGAAAATAACTTAATTTCTGACTATCAATCCGGATGCAGGGCACATCATTCATGTGAAGATAATCTTGTTAAACTCGAAAATGATATCAGAAAAGCCCAAGCCAGAAATAAGTATGTATTAGTAGTATTTCTTTACCTCTCATCAGCTTTTGACAGACTCTGGAATACAGGAACCATTCTATATCTTAAAAATCAGGCATAGAGTGTAGAATGCTACACTGGATAGCTGATTTTCTAAAAAAAAATAAAATAAAAGTTAAATATGGAGAAGCCACATCAGAAGCCATTGAAACTCAAAACGGATGCCCCCAGGGTAATGTGCTATCACCCATCTTATTTTCCTTTTTCATGAATACTTTAAGATACCAATTTGCAAGGCATCATATAATAGAGAAATAATCATATGAAATCAAACTATCACAATTTGTAGATTACGGAGCAATTTGGACCACAGCATATCATTCTATCAATAAAGGAATAAATAGTATACAACTTGCCCTGAATGCTATAGAAAAATGGAGCAAAAAATTTGGTTTTAACATTAATCCCCTTAAAACTCAGTCATTATTCGTAAAGAAAGTAATTTATTTGATGAAAAACAGGCAAACATCCCTAAGCTGTAACTCTGCGGCAAAATCTTGGACTATTCTGACTCGGCCACTCTGCCAGGGATGACCTTTGACAAACAAATGACCTGGAAAAATCACATTACCAATATCATCAAAAAATGTGAATCAGATTTGAACCTTATAAGATGCATAAAAGGTCATAACTGGGGATGTAGCAAAAAAGCCCCAATGACAGTATACAAAGGCCTAATTAAATCAAAAATAGACTTTGGCTGCATAGCCTACAACACGGCTAGCCCCTCATTACTTAAAAAAATGCAAATACTCCAACATAAGGCTCTGAAACTCATTACAGGTTGCAGACCATTTACCTCTACAATACCCCTATTGATAGAAAGTGCTGAAATTCCTCTTAACTTACACAGAGAAAAAAATGTATGCTCAAATACTAGGCCAGATCTATTATACTAGGAAATAAGTTACCAATTAATAAAGAAATTAAAATAGACCCTGGCTACTCATCAAAACTTGCCAAACTAAAAACACTAGCCTTTGAAGACCGTACGCCAAAGAAATAATGCAACTCACGGAAAAATATGGCCTTACCAGTGAGGACATCCAAGAAGTTTCCTATGAAGCACTATGCGGTCAAGATCCCCCTGTCATCCACCAGTCTATCTAAATACATCAATAAACAGGATAAACAATCTATCAATCATGAAACTGCAAACAAATACATGGCCACAATAGACAGACAATGGTCAATATATACTGGTGACAGTAAGAATAAAGATAGAAACCTAGCAGGTGCAGGAATTGTTATACTTGATCAACACAACACAATCATTCATAACAAAGGTCTCTAACTTGACCCTAGGCTCTCTATTTTTAGTTGTGAATTAGCAGCAATAAACACAGTTCTACAATGGCTTATATTCAAAGCAACAAAAAGAACCATTCCCTCCAACATTGCTCTTTTTACTGACTCACTAAGTGCACTTCACGCTTTATCAACCTGCTCTTCCAACTCGAGACAGAATCTCCTATTTCAAATCATAGAAAATAATGACTTTTTATGAAAAATGGGAATTTAAATTACATTTATATGGATACCAAGTCATGTTGGCATCACTGGTAATGATATAGCAGATACAACAGCAAAATCAGGGTCCATGATGGGGACCAAATCAAAATAGAAATTAGTGTCAAAGAAATGTACAGCATTATTAACGCCAAAATTAATGAAGAATTCAGAATTAACCAATTTACAACATACAGAATGAACAAGGATTTCTCGTACGGTCCATGTCCCACCAAAATAACCCAATACCTAGAGAATCCCCTACATGACAAAATCATATCCCAAATTAGAGTCAGAGCAAGCAACTTAGGAAGGGAGCACTACCCCAAACAAAACTGTCCCTGGTGTCCCGAGAATGAAAATTTTGAGCATATCTTTTTCACATGCCCCAAATATAAGCAAGAAAGAGACAAACTAGAAGAACAAACTCTTTTGCTAGGATATAACGTAGTAAATCGAGAAGTACTCCTCTTCCCAGATAAAAAAAAAAACAAAAACACCAGAGCAATATTCATTTTCCTTGTTATACAATTCCTCAAAAACATAGGAATCATTAGGCGCTTGTGGTAGGGAATGCCCTGTGGTTTGCGGGAGGGGCACGTCTGAGATCTTAAAATCTCTCCGAGCGTATTCAGGCCCATCCCTTCTGTCTACTACGACTGCATGCTATAACACAAGCACTTCAATCCGATCTCTGCTAGTTTAAACTCAAAAATACAAAGAATTCCCCCCAACCCTGAAACTTAGATACCAGCCAAACCAAAACGGGAACGGCTGGAGTCCTAACAGGGGAGAGTCACACACTGAATCTCCCGTTAGAAATGGGTGTCACCCGATATGATCTGAATGACTTCGGTTATTCACTCCCACCCTTGTTGTATGTATAGGTTTTACTATATGTATATAAAAATGTCCTTTTTCATGATTTTATCATTAGTCATACATAATAGGACACTAAACCTTGTCTCCCAACAATAATCCCCATACTCATTCAAACCAAAACACAAAATCAACTACATTTTCCTCCCCACTTTTCTGACTTGGTGACCTGCATGGTATGATTATAAACAGTGAAACTCTATTATGTCATGAAAACAACACTCTCCCAAGTGAAGAAAAACAGGCTAGGTTTTCGTATTCCATCTAGCCAACTACTCCTTCACCCACGGAATAAATGTGAATAATCTGAAAAAGCCCCTTTCTATGTAACTATCGCCTAACCGAAAACATGCAAGCTATAAAGTAGCACAATATAAAAAGAGGCTGTATTAGGTCACAGGAACCTGACATTCAGTCAAAAGAAAAACAAAACTCGACCCCTCTAACAAAAAAATCGACCCCTCTATATATAAATAAACACCAGGAATGCAATGCCTTCTATACCCCACCCACCTCTCCGATAAAGGAATAATTGTTTGGACAGCTGTACAAAGGATTTATTTTTTTGGTCTGGACAATTAAAGGGGTTAATTATCTTTCAAAATATATCCTTACCAGTAATGTTTCGTGTTTCATACCACTGAAAAACACAACTCTGCAGCTAGTAGCCACGACGTGACGTCACAGTTGCCGTTGTTTGTGGCTTGATTGAGTGACAAGACTATTTGTTTGCTGGCCTTACAGAGATACCCTCCATCCTAACAGTCCAACTTTACTCATGAATCAAAGTCTAATTTAGTCGGCACTGATAAGACTCTATATTTTCAATATCAAAACTCATGAACAGCCACCGGAAATGGACATCGGGCTGAATAGAAGCGCACGATTCTTTTCTTTGCCGTGATTGTCGGTCAATGTACATGTATACAGACTACATTTCATTAAAATTTCAATAGGTATGAGGAAAATAACGCCAAATTCCGTTGGGGCGTTTCTTTTGCCCATCAGTATATATACCTTCATTCTCTCTCCTTCCTCCCTGCTAAATCTGACAATAATTTTTTTTTACATCCTCTCAACCTCTTTTATCTTCCACCTACTCCATTGTTTATATTCTCCTATCTCAGACCGACCGATAGCTCTCAAAATTCTTAATTAAGAATTATAAAAATATCAAAATATTGTAAATTGACATATCCCCAGATTGGACAGTTGCAATTTATCAATCAAATCCCCTATATGAAAATCAGAAAGTAGGTCAAGTGCAGCAATAAAATGTATATCCCAATATCTGAGCTCAAATTAGGTCCAAAAAACAGTCTCCTGGGAGTTGAACCCAGTTCTCGGTGTAAAACACCAAGAATACCCTTAAAACTGATAATTTCTGACCCAACTCTCACTCAATTCCACTATCCCCAGTTAAAATGGTTGCTAAAAGAAACAGGTCTGCACTTAGCGACAGTAGTCTAAGCAGCGTTGGGTCACCCCTTAGCAAACGACTAGTAATAGATGAGAGCTACCTGTCGGAGGAGGAGCATTCAATGCTCTTTGCCACCCCTGTTTAAAAGCTACTGGTCACGGAAATAGAAAATGAGAAAACCCCCACCCCACCCAACCCTTCCTATTTTAAGTAGTGGCCGGGCTAACTTCAACCCCGACCAACCAATCCGAAGGAGATAACATCGCCTCAAACCCAACCTCACCCATACCCCACCTAGGAAACACCAACACAGACCACTCAACTTCCGCAACCTCACCCATACCCCACCAAGAAAACACCAACACAGACCACTCAACTTCTGCAACCTCACCCATACCCCACCTAGAAAACACCAACACAGACCACTCAACTCCTGCAGCAAAACAAAAGAACACACTACAACCACTGTGGGTCACGATAACGGTGGCAATCATATCCACCATAACAGTCACCCAAAGCCTGAGACAGAATATTGCTGACAAACTCAACAAATAAATTGGCTCACACCTAATCAGACCTTTAGCAAGCAAAGGAAGAAACAAGAGCTGTCCATAAGACAGCGCGCTCGACTCTTCTCAGTTGCTAAGACACAGTTTTATGGATTTTAATAGTATGGTACATATCAATGATGATATGTTCTAGTTATAGTAGAACTTATTCTATCACCTCCAATAAAAAATATGACATTTTTAATTGGTAAAATGAGTATGCAGAATCAATTTGAGAATGTGGTGTGCTGATCCGCCAACTCCAGTGCTAAAATCTGAAATTGTAATTGGTGAAATTAGCATGCAGAATCAATTTGAGAATGTGGTCTGCTGATTCACCAACAGCAGTGGTAATATCTGAAATTTGTAATTGGTGAAATTAGCATGCAGAATCAATTTGAGAATGTGGTCGATCATCCACCAACTAAAAAAATATCTAAGTATAAAAGGGTAAAATTGAAAATACACTGCATATAGGATTATGGGCCCTGCCAGTAAAGTTGAGGTAGTGTGGGTAAACAATAAATAAGTATTCCAAGTTATGGTGGAATACCTGTGATAGTATTGAAAATATACAACTTTGTAAAAAAAATAACCATGATTTCGGCTGTTTTCTAAGTATGAAAGGGGCATAATTCAAGAAGTAGTACAGTCAGGGTTATGGGCCTTGCTAGTAAGGCAGAGGTAGTGATGGTGAATAAGTACTTGAAGTTTCAGTTGAATACCTTAGATAGTATTGAAGATATACAACTTTGTAAAAGCTTTAACCTTGATTTTGGCTGTTTTGTAAGTATGAAAGGGGCATAACTTCAAAAACAGGGTAGCCAGGGTTGTGGGCCTTAGAAGTAAGGTAGAAGTGATGATGGTGAATAAGTGTTTTAAGTTTGGGTGGAATACCTTTGATAGTATTTAAGTTATTGATGTTTGTAAAAAACTTTAATCTTGTGTTGCAACGCCGACGCGGACGCCCGAGTGACAGTATAAGCTCTCATTTTCTTCGAAAAGTCGAGCTAAAAATGAGATTCAGGTTACGCAATGATCAAATATCACAGGCCAAACATTTCCAATATAGCAACAACATTGACCTGAAAATCGAACAAGAAAGTACAGCCAAAGCAAAAGGCATAATCACCATTCCACAAGATGCAAACATTGACAGCCTCACTAAGGACCTGCTAAACTCAAACCGAATTTCACACATAGGTAAACCAAAAAATGGTAAAACGGCAGTAACATTTAATAGTGAGGTTGCCCCATTAAAATTCAACAACATAGACGTCCAACCAGCATACATGCAAACTTTAAGATGTAATAACTGTCAGAAATTTGGTCATCATTTCTCCATATGTGGCGGCAAAACCACATGTCCTCATTGTGTATACAGAGGATGCAAAGCTTACATTAACTACATAAATAACATCAACAGTAAAAACACTGAAATACAAAGAAAATACAATGAAGAACATAACAGAGCCGGAATAGCACCAACCCCCGCCCCAATACCAGTCCAACATCCAAAACAAGCCAAAAAAACAAACACTTAACATACAAAAACTAGCCAAAACACTAGTAGGGAAAACAGAAACCGAGATCACTGACATTCTGACCAATGAATTGCATTCAAATGCCAACACAGCATCATCCCAAGACCAACCAACAACAACAACAACAACTAAACAGATCATCACACCACCAACACATAACAAACCAAACCAAACATCTCAGAACACCACACACAGACCACCAGTACACTGAGGACCCCCACCCCCAGATACTGGAATAAACATCACAAGAGACCCCTACTACCGAGACCCCACCCCCAGATACTGGAATAAACATCACAAGAGACCCCTACTACCGAGACCCCCACCCACCCATTTCTGGAATGGACCCCACCCTCCCCCATTCCCAGGACACTTCCAGCTTCTGCAAGGCCCTCCCCGCCCATTTGGGTACTAACCTTACAATGATAGGTTAAAAGTCCAGACAATTACACCACATAAATAATTAATATTAATAATGGCGGCGACAAGCCAAAAGCAAAATAATGAATCCAGCCTCGCCGTCATATCCTGGAATGCAAACTCTTTTAAAACAGATAATGAGAGTAAAAAAGCTTTTGAGCTACAGCATTTTCTTAACAACATAGACCGTAAAATAGATGTAATATGCATTCAAGAAACAAGACTTCACCCCAACCAAAAAGCTCCCGGTCTCAAAGGTTACCAAGCTCCTGTCAACAAACCCAGATCAAACTGCACAAATGGGGGTGGAGTATGTATATGTGTTAGAACAGGCCTTCAATTCACAGAAATAAAACTAGAATCAAATTGCGAAATAGAAACATGTGGCATCAAACTATATGGTCAGAAAGAATTGTAATTTATAATGTATATGTCCCCCAAACCAAATATAACTCAAAATAAAACTATAATAGAACATTTAAAAACATAGGCAAAAATAGCATCATTATGGGAGACTTCAACCTAAAACATATAATATGGAACCCCATAGGGGACTTTAGGTGCGACGGCGAGGCTGACCCCCTCTTAGATCTTCTACACTCAAAAAATTTAAATGTAGTAAATGACGGACATATCACCCGTAATGCAACTTCACATGGACACAAAGACAGTGCAGTAGACTTAGCCATTATCCCAGCTAAATTCCAACCCCACTCAGAATTTTATGTCATTGACAACTCTATGGGTAGTGATCATCTACCAATTGAATTAACAAATCAATTTAAAACTCGGATAGAAAAAAATCTAAAAAAAAGAAAATGGAACTTAAACAAAGCTACAGTTGAAAATTGGAAACAATTTCAAGAATTGGCTACAATGAAACTTCACTATGACATAACAGAAAATGATATAGATTAAAATTTCACACACTTTTACGACATCCTTCAAAACATACTTGACAAAACAATCCCCAAAAACAAAACACACAAAACAATTCTGTCCCATGGTGGACTGCAGAGTGTGAAGCAGCAGTTAAGAAAAGAGAAAGACTAAGGAAAAGACTTAAAGACAAAAAAAGAACCCCTAGATTATGAAACTTTCAGGACAGCTAGAACAGAAGCAAAAAGAATAATAAATAGAGCAAGAGAGTCAAATGGGAGGAATTCTGCTAGGGCATCAATAGCAAGAGAGTCAAATGGGAGGAATTCTGCTCAGGCATCAATAGCAAAACTAAGTCTAAAGAACTTTGGCAATTCATTAGCAAAATCAAAGGTAGACCCAATCCAAGCAACCCCCCTTCATGGTAAATGGCAAAATAATAACAGATCCTAAGGAAAAAGCTGAGGCCCTAGTCCAACATTTCAAAACTGTTAGTAGTGATGAAGGGTTCACTAGAGAATTCATCGAACAAAAACGCAATAGCAAAAAAATTCTTGATAACTACATGAAACTGACAGAAAATGAAAAACACACTAATATTCCATATAATGCTGAATTTAGTCTACTAGAACTGGAACGAGCACTGAAACTCTGTAAACTTGGAGCCCCAGGGGAGGACGGTATACACTACACAGCCCTTAAAAACCTACCTCCAACTGCCAAAGAAACTCTCCTTAAACTACTAAACAATTCATGGAACACAGAAAAAACCCTTGATTCATGGAATGAAGCAGTTATTATCCCCCTGTTAAAACCAAACAAGAGGGCCAAGATGGCCCTGTGTCGCTCACCTGATTAAGATGGCTGTGTTAGGCAAAATGACAAAAATCTGGCATCTAAGGTGTTTTTCTAACATTTGACTAAGCGGCCTACATTTTGATCCTACCTGAATTTACCTGGTGACCTAGTTTTTGACCTCACATGACCAATTTTCAAACCCATCCGAGATATCATGTAGACAAACATCCTGACCAAGTTTCATGAAGATTGGGCCAAAACTGTGGGTGTTCACAAGGTTTTTCTAAGATTTGACCTGGTGACCTAGTTTTTGACCCCACATAACCCAATTTCGAACTCGTCTGAGATATCATGTAGACAAACATCCTGACCAAGTTTCATGAAGATTGGGCCAAAACTGTGTTCTCTAGAGTGTTCACAAGGTTTTTATAAAATTTGACCTGGTGACCTAGTTTTTGACCCCACATGACCCAATTTCAAACTCATCCGAGATATCATGTAAACAAACATCCTGACCAAGTTTCATGAAGATTGGGCCAAAACTGTGGCCTCTAGAGTGTTCACAAGCAATTGTTGACGACGGACGACTGACGACGCACGACGAACAAGAGGCGATCACAAAAGCTCACCCGAGCACAAGTGCTCAGGTGAGCTAAAAAGCCCAAAGAATCACCTAGCTCTTATCGCCCAATATCCCTGACATCTACCTTCACAAAACTTTTACAAAAAATGATAAAGCCCAGACTATGTCAATTTTTAGAAGAGAATAATCTTATATCAGACTTTCAATCTGGATGCCGAGCAAATCACTCTTGTGAAGACAAGTTAGTTAAATTAGAAAATGACATAAGAAAAGCACAATTAAAAAGCCAAAACGTCATAGCGGTATTACTAGATTTATCGTCAGCATTCAACAAAATGTGGAACACAGGTGCCATTCTCTGCTTAAAACAAGAGGGCCACGATGGCCCTGTATCGCTCACCTGAGTACCATTGCTCTAAAGGCACTGTATAATGCTACACACTAAATATCTTTACTCTTGACCTTGTGGTTTCTGGGAAGAAGATTTTCCTTTCTTCCTCTATATAAGCCTATGTAAAATCAAGTGACACCTGGGGCGGACCCAATTTGGACCCAAGGGCCATGATTTGAACAACTTTGGTAGAGATCCACTAGACAATGGTACAAGCCTTATATCTAAGCTCTAGGCCATGTGGTGTCTGATAAGAAGATTTTTCTAGTTTTTCCCTATATAAGCCTTTGTAAAATAAAATGACCCCTGGAGCGAGGGCAATTTTGACCCAGAGGTCATTATTTTTACAACTTTTGTAGTAGTTCACAAGACAATTCTACATACCAAATATCCAAGCTCTAAGCCTTGCAGTATTGCAGAGATGATTTTTCTATTTTTCCTATGTAAAATCAAGTGACCCCTAGGGCAGGGCCAATTTTCACCCAAGGGCCATGATTTGAACAACTTAAGTAGAGATCCACCAGACAATACTACATACCCAATATCTTAACACCAGGCCATGTGGTTTCTGATGAGAAGATTTTTCTAGGTTTTCCCTATATAAGCCTATGTAAAATATAGTGACCCCTGGGGCAGGGCAAATTTTGACCCTAGGGCCATGATTTGAACAATTTATGTAAAGGTTTATAAGACAATTCTACACGCTGTAGGCCTTACAGTTTTGCAGGAGAAGATTTTCTAAGATTGCGTTTTAAAATCTTTTTTTAGCTCCTGTGACCTACTTTTTCAACCAATCATAATAAGTTGTACAATTTTGTTAAAGGACATCATAAGGATGATTCCTGTGAAATTTTGTCAAAATCCCTTCAGCGGATTAGGAGGAAATGTTGTTTAATGGAAAAAGTTGACGCAAGACGCACGCACACACGGACATATGGACAGACGACAGACGCCGGACAAAAGGCAATCATAAAAGCTCACCATAAGCATGTTGTGCTCAGGTGAGCTAATTATCTAAGCTCTAGGCCTTATGGATTCATAAAAGAAGATTTTTAAGATTTTCCTACATAATTCTATGTAAAGCAATTAACCCCTGGTGCGGGGTCATTTATCACCATAGGGCTATGATTTGAACAATCTTGGTAATGAACCATTAGATGATGCTACATACCAAAAATCTTAGCTCTAGGCCTTATGGTTTCATAGGAGAAGATTTTTAAAGTTTTTCCTATATAAGTCTATGTAAAACAAGTGACCCCCGGGGCAGGGCCAATTCTAACCCCAGGGTCATAATTTGAACAACTTTTGTAGAGATTCAATAGATAATGCTACACGCCAAATATCTTAGCTCTAGGCCTTATCATTTCATAGAAGAAGATTTTTAAAGTTTTTCACTATATAAACCTATGAAAAATAAAATGACCCCTGGGGCGGGACCAATTTTGACCCCAGGATCATGATCTGAAGAATTTGTGTAGATGTTCATAAGACAATTCTACATTCCAATTATTAAAGCTCTAGACCTTACAGTTTTGCAGGAGAAGATTTTCTAAGATTGCATTTTAAAAATCTATTTTTAGCTCCTGTGACCTACTTATCCATCCAATCAAAATAATTTGAACAACTTTGATAAAGGTCATAATAAGGATGATTCCTGTGAAGTTTGGTCAAAATCCATCCAGTGGTTTAGGAGGAGAAGTCGTTTGAATGAAAAGTTGACGACGGACGCACGCACGGACGCACTGACGCACGGACGATGGACGACGGGCGATCACAAAAGCTCACCTTGAGCACTTTGTGCTCAGGTGAGCTAAAAATAGGGATTAAGGGTAAAATGCTACATTGGCTAGCAGACTTCCTAAATCAAAGAAAAACTAGAGCTATCACTAAAGGTGATGAATACCCCCCACACAGCCTTTGTTTACAATAAAGTGCCCACCTATAGAAGGTAAGTCACATTTACTGAATTGATGAATTCAAGTGACAAATTATACAAGACTAATAAAAAAAGAATATCTTTTTATGTTCAGTGGCTGTCTTTAACAAAAAATTCCAACATTCATCAATTCAGTAAGGGCACCATAATCAAATTAGTCTGAACAGCATGAACATGCAAAAATAAAATAAATAAATAAATAAATAAATAAATAAATAAATAAATAAATAAATAATAATAAACAAGAGGGCCATGATGGCCCTGAATCGCTCACCTGAGTACCATTGCTACAACTGATTACAAGGTTTTTAAACAGACAAGAATTCTGATATAACTCAATCTTAAACATTTTAGCCCTGACAACACTAACACACCAAATATATTAGCACTGGGCCTTATGGTTTCAGAGGAGAAGACTTAGTGCAGGGTCATTTATCTCCAAAGGGCCACCATTTTGAAAATCTTGATAATGAACCATTAGATGATACTACATACCAAAAATCGAAGCTATAGGCCTTATGGATTCATAGTAGAAGATTTTTTTTAAAGATTTTCCTATATAACTCTATGTAAAACAAGTGACCCCTGGGGTGGGGGCATTTATCACCATAAGGTCATGATTTGTACAATCTTGGTAATGAACCATAAGATGATGCTACATAACAAATATCTAATCTCTAGGCCTTATGGATTCATAGAAGAAGATTTTTAAAGATTTTCCTATATAACTCTATGTAAAACAAGTGACCCCTGGTGCGGGTGCATTTATCACCATAGGGTCATGATTTGAACAATCTTGGTAATGAACCATTAGATGATGCTACATACCAAATATCTAATCTCTAGGCCTTATGGATTCATAGAAGAAGATTTTTAAAGATTTTCCTATATAACTCTATGTAAAACAAGTGACCCCTATTGCAGGGGCATTTATCACCGTTTGGCTATGATTTGAACAATCTTGGTAATGAACCATTAGATGATGCTACATATGAAATATCTAAGCTCTAGGCCTTATGGATTCATAGAAGAAATTTTTTGAAGTTTTTCCTATATAAATCTATGTAAAAAAAATGACCCCTGGTGCGGGGGCATTTATCACCGTAGGGCTATGATTTGAACAATCTTGGTAATGAACCATAAGATGATGCTACATACCAAATATCTAAGCTCTAGGCCTTATGGATTCATAGAAGAAGATTTTTAAAGATTTTCCTATATAACTCTATGTAAAACAAGTGACCCATGGTGCAGGGGCATTTATCACCATAGGGTCATGATTTGTACAATCTTGGTAATGAACCATAAGATGATGCTACATACCAAATATCTAAGCACTAGGCCTTATGGATTCATAGAAGAAGATTTTTAAAGATTTTCCTATATAACTCTATGTAAAACAAGTGACCCATGGTGCGGGGGCATTTATCACCATAGGGCCATGATTTGTACAATCTTGGTAATGAACCATAAGATGATGCTACATACCAAATATCTAAGCTCTAGGCCTAATGGATTCATAGAAGAAGATTTTTAAAGATTTTCCTATATAACTCTATGTAAAACAAGTGACCCCTGGTGCGGGGACATTTATCACCGTAGGGCTATGATTTGAACAATCTTGGTAATGAACCATTAGATGATGCTACATACCAAATATCTAAGCTCTAGGCCTAATGGATTCATAGAAGAAGATTTTTAAAGATTTTCCTATATAACTCTATGTAAAACAAGTGACCCCTGGTACGGGGGCATTTATCACCGTAGGACTATGATTTGTACAATCTTGGTAATGGCCCATTAGATGATGCTACATACCAAATATCTAAGCTCTAGGCCTTGCAGTTTTGCAGAAGAAGATTTTCAAAGTTTGCATTTTTAAAATCTATTTTTAGCTCCTGTGACCTACATTTTTAACCAATCTGAATAATTTGTACAACTTTGATAGAGGTCATCATAAGGATGATTCCTGTGAAGATTGGTCAAAATCCCTTCAGCGGTTCATGAGGAGAAGTTGTTTAAAGCAAATTGTTGACGACGGACGCACGCACGCACGCACGCACGACGGACAAAAGGCGATCACAAAAGCTCACCATGAGCACGTTGTGCTCAGGTGAGCTATAAATAGATTTAAATGACAAGCTGATTTAAAATTGTATGTGTAATAAAGTTCTAAGTTCATCAACAGATAAATGAGATGAGGAAAACTGTAGCTAAAGAAAGAAAATCAGCAAAGGGCAATAACACAAAAGAAAATCAGTCAACTGTAACCATTTCGCAATATGCACATCTATGCTTGCTAGTGAAGCTTCCTATGACCGATTGAAATCCATCCAGTAGTTATTGAGAAATAGCGTGGACAAAGAAAACTCCAGAAAATCAGCAAAGGGCCATAACTCAAAAAAAAGTCAGTCAACCGTAACAATTTCATAATATGCACAGCTATGCTCACCAGTGAAGCTTCCTATGAAGTTTGATTGAAATCCATCCAGTAGTTAATGAGAAATAGCGTGGACAAAGAAAACTCCAGAAAATCAGCAAAGGGCCATAACTCACAAGAAAATCAGTCAACCATAACCATTTCATAAAATGCACATCTGTGCTTGATATTGAAGCTTCCTATGATCGATTGAAATCCATCCAGTAGTTATTGAGAAATAGCGTGGACAAAGAAAACTCCAGAAAATCAGCAAAGGGCCATAACTCAAAAAAAAGTCAGTCAACCGTAACAATTTCATAATATGCACAGCTATGCTCACCAGTGAAGCTTCCTATGAAGTTTGATTGAAATCCATCCAGTAGTTAATGAGAAATAGCGTGGACAAAGAAAACTCCAGAAAATCAGCAAAGGGCCATAACTCACAAGAAAATCAGTCAACCATAACCATTTCATAAAATGCACATCTGTGCTTGATATTGAAGCTTCCTATGACGTTTGTCTGAAATCTATCCAGTAGTTATTGAGAAATAGCGTGGACAAAAAAACTCCAGAAAATCAGCAAAGGAACATAACTCAAAAGAAAGTCAATCAACCGTAACAATTTCATAATATGCACATCTATTCTCACCAGTGAATTTTCCTTGGAAGTTTGATTGAAATCCATCCAGTAGTTATTGAGAAATAGCGTGGACAAAAAAAACTACAGACGGACGGACGGACCGACATGGTGACTCCTATATACCCCCCCCCCCCCCCCACCCAAACTATGTTTGTGGGGGGTATAATCAAAGTCGGAGGGACAACATCTGAAACTATAGAAACAATTAATGGTTGTCCACAAGGAAGCGTACTCCCTCCAATTATCGTTTCACTTATAAGGAAAACATTTAGGTATCATATAATAAACATGAACAACAAGTCCAAAAATAGTTACAAAATCAGCCTATCACAATTTGTATAACACAAAATCGAACAATTTTTAAAATTTAGATGAGAATAGCACTAATATCCTGAAACTGAACTTATGTGGTAAAACCCTGTCATATTCTGAGTCTGCAACTCTATTAGGTATGACATTTGACAAGACCCTAACTTGGAGAAACCATATAATGAACCTTATAAAAAGATGTGAATCTGATATCAACTTATTAAAGTGCATCAAAGGACATAACTGGGGATGCAGCAAAAAAACTCTCTTAAAAAAGTATATAAAGGCTTAATCAAATCTAAAATTAACTATGGTAGCATAGCCTATAACTAAGCTTGTCCAGAACTACTAAATAAACTACAAATTTTACAAAAATAAAGCCCTCAAGGTCGTAAGTTGTAAAAAGAATACACCCACAAAACCTTTGCTCATAGAATGTAGTGAAATACCCCTAAACTTAAATAGAGAAACGTGTATGCTAAAATATTGGGCACATTCCAACCCATTAGGGGATTCTTCCCAAAAAAAAGAAATTAAAATAGATCCGGTTCCAATGAAAAAAAAAAAAACATACGTGCAAAAAAATTACTTAATAAAGAAATATCAACTCAAAGAAAATAAATTGATAAACCTTTAAAAAAGTGGACTACAGTCTCTTAATATAGACACAAGTTTAGTCAAAACTGTCAATAAACAGGATAATCCGTCAGTTAATCTAGATATCGCTAACAATTATATATCTCAAATCAATAGGGACTGGTCAATCTATACTGACAGCAGTAGAGATATTGAAAAAGAGAATGCAGGTGCAGGAATAGTGATAATGGACCAAAATAATGAGAAAATTCAAGATAGAAGCCTCAAGCTAGAGCTTAGATTATCAATCTTCACCTGTGAACTTGTAGCAATCAACACGGTGTTACAATGGTTAAACTTTAAGAGATCTAAAATCTCAATCCCAAATAACATAGCTATATTCACAGACTCATTATGTGTATTACAGTCAATAGAAAATGGTTACTTAAGTTCTTGACAAGATCTCATAGTTCAAATGATTTCAATCAATAACATATTAGCCAATAACAATATAAACATCAAATACATATATGGATACCGAGTCACGTCTGTGTACGTGGTAATGAATTGGCTGATTCAGCAGCGAAAAAAGAAGCATTAACTGGTGACAGGTTAAACATAAAACCAAGCACTAAAGAAATGTACCATATCATTAATAATAAGGTTAACTCACTCTTTAGAGACAACATTTTCCCATCTTATAAGACAGAAAAGAATTTTCAATATGGTACATGTCCAACAAAAATAACACATATTTTGAAAATCCGAAACACGACAGGATAATTACTCAGCTAAGACTAAGATCTAGTAACTTGGGAGAAGAAAGATTATTAAAAACAGACTGTGAAAGGTGCTCACAAAAAGAAACCTTTGATCACGTCTTCTTCAAATGCATACAATACAAAAAAGAATGTAAATTATTAGAAAGAGCACTGAATGCAATTAATATAACAATAGTTAACAGAGAAACTCTACTCTTTCCTGAAAATAAAGATCAAGTTACAATACATCAAATGGTTATAAACTACCTAAGCAATATCGGCATACTACAACGCATGAAAAATAAATACAAAATTAAACTAAAAAGATCTCAAATCTAATGAAAAAAAAAACAAACAAAAAAACACACACACACACACTCTGCAGTTGAATCAGTCAAAATGCAGGGCATGTTTGGGATCTTAAATCCCTCCGGCCCACTCCACCTCATACAATAAATTCATACACGAGATCTATGGTCTATAATCCACATGAATTTTGGATAGAAGTTGGGGCACGTCTGGGATCTTAAATCCCTCTGAGCATATTCAGGCCCACCCCTTCGGCTACCTTAAATTCATACACGAGATCTCAAATCACTACTTAAAAACAGACTCTAATTGAAACACACAAGGGATCTCAAATCCCTCCACGCACAGCACATCTCAAGCCTCTAAAAAACACAATATCCCGTAGGAATAGGGTGAAATCACCTGATTTGAACTGACAGTGGTGGTGGATGGTTGCACCTGGGATCTCACATCCGCTTCAGGTTCTGCCATGCTGCTACCACACCTTTTTACCAGTGGGCTCATATGCCTGACTGAAGATGGGTGCGTTTCGTCCTGGGAAGGTTAATCCATCCAGTCGTTCAGTGGGGGAACATCTCCCATACATGCTGTTTTTGTTTGGTGGAGGGTCTATCTGCATGCATGGACTGTAACGAATGAAAGATAAATGATGAGGAAGAATGAATGAATATCTAACTAACAATTGTCTTGTATACTAACAATACCAGATACCAGCTATATTTTAACTTCAACAGATAAATAACGGGGTGTTGGGTAATACAAACATTTAATCAACAGAAACAACAGAAGAGGGGAAAACTTAAATACTACTAGTAGTTCTCGTTCGGCTAGAAGCTATTTACAATTTTCATTCTTAAAAAACTAGATATTAAATGTCAAAAACAAAGATATCCTGAAAATTCCTTACAAGTAAGGAACGGGAGGAAATAATAATACAAACCAAGTTACATCCAACACCCCTTAGAAAGGGACGGTCTAAAACGCTGAACGGATTTCGCTGATAACAAAGACCGGGTAGACTTGGCTGAAGATGATGTTTTAATAAATAATATATTAAAGTATTTGATTGTTTTTGTTTATTTATTTGATAATTTTTGTCGTAGTATGAAGAAAAGTAAAATATTTTTTTAATATCGTTGACAGGGGATTGAAAAATGCTGAAGATATAGCCAAACTAAAATAGAATTATAAGAGATTAATAAATGATTTTGAATTTGAAGATAAATATATAATGAGTTTTATACGGATTTTTGTTCAAATTCATCCATAAGATTCATGTTTTATACCAAAATATATTGGAGAATAAAATACAAAGATCACAGAATGTATTTACGATTAATTTTTATTGATATATGATAAGCCTGAAATAAGCCTGAAATGTTCAATTTAAAAGCACATATTTAATATGATAAACATACAATATATATGTTTATAACCAAGACATTGATGTTGACAATCAGAAGCATATTTATATAAATGAACAAGTATACCAAACGTTCTCAACTGAAACATAACAAAATGTGTATGTAATAATTATTTATTATTATTTGGCAAAACTATCGTATCTGGGTCTCTTCTATAGGCTTTAAATCTATTAGAAAGTTCCAAATTGCTTTCACCGCAAAAGTCACGTACAATTTCAGTCATATCATTTCCTTGCATATAATAAAAATATAAAACGATTTCATCTATTCTCTTTTCTTTATATTCTAAAAGCCTTTTGAGTTTTGCATTTAAACTTTCAACAACATTATTTGTTATACCTGAAAATGGATCATACAAGTCATGTTTTTCTAAAATCCATCTACACGAATTGTTTACAATGGTATCATAACTATTTTTTTGAAAATGATCCAAGAAGGATTCACTCCACGCATGTTTTAATGTGTTGTATTTTTCCTCAAAGTCTTCCAGTTTCTCACATTGCAAAAGGGATCGCACATTCATATCATAGACACGCCTATCATCACTTACCCCACCATGATTTCGAACCCAATACTTGACATCACTAAATATATGATTCCAACAATTTATTACATTACAGTTTGGTAATTTTTTATTAAATGCATTTACAATAGCCATTTCTCTGTTCATGACAACTTTGCAATTTTCGTTCGTGTATAAGAAATGCAACAGGAAAGGCAGGTTTATCTTTAAAAATGGGATGGCGGAAGACAAGTGATGAAAAAAAAAATCGCCTAGGTTAAATGTTGTGTCGTAATAAAATTCAGTACTTTAAGTTGTAAAAGTTTATTTATTTCATCGAATGTATCGGGATTTCCTACTACTACCTCTAGATTAGGCGTATTTCAGTGTGGAATTCTGGCTGGCTTATCACTTGCACCCTCTGCATGGAACTTGTGACAGAATGGAGGCCCTGGTTTACCGCCGCGGCATCTTCGTTCCAGCGATCGAGGAAGCGGTAACTTCTCTGGCAACCAGGAAAGACGTTCTGCGCCCTGGGTAAAATTTCACAGACAGAAATTGATGCACTGAAAAAAAGAGGAAACACATTTACAGGCTAAATTTAAAAGAATAATAAAATATGATGATATAATGTCAATGTTTCATTCATCATACGGTTGTTAATTCAAAATAAGGTAAAAAATATGTCATATTATTTTAATATAAGTACTGGTCCAACCAAGGAACAGTCGATATGGATTATTATAAGTGGTAAGAACTTGTTTCCGAAAATAAATATGTTTAAACACAATAAATGCCAGGCTTTAATGGAACAAACCTTGGAGAGCAGCTTTGTATCCTCTCAACCAGTCTAAAAATGTCTGTGATAATGACGTCTGGAGGCTTAGAAAGAACATCATTGGCCCCGACCAGAATCATTATATCCTGAAATAAATAGTATAAAGTTTTTTTTTATTTTTCGTGTTTTTTCATTGTTTTATATTTAAATAAAAAAAACTCATATAACGTGTTTAAAATGCTTGTGCGTAAACTATCTATGAATGTATGTATATTTAAGTCTATTTCAGCTCCCTTCTGTTCTTAAAAAATATGCATCATAATTGCATTTTTCTGATAAGTCGAAAGTGATCAGTCCCAAATTTGTTATCCAATCGGATTGCATTGAAAAACATTACAGAGGAGGGGCGTACTGTTCACGCATCAGTGTACTATGTAATATACGGATATGCATTAATTACTGACACGCTTCAGCGTACGTACACAGGGTATTGCTACCGTTAACATGATTACCTCCAATATGCCACACATCCTTATCAGTTAAACAGGTTACATGTACAGAGCATGGAGCTTGTGACAGAAGCTCATCAACTAAACTCAAATATTTATATTCTATTAACTTAATAAACATAATTGATTTTTAATTTTAATGCAGTTTATAATATGAGAAGTTACATAATCACCTTCTACAAAGCATTTATTTTAATATATTCAGTCACATACAATATAACATTATTAGTCCTAAGATGCAGCAATTATGTCTTCGTATTCATAAACTCTCTTTCAGATAAACCACTATAACTTTTTACCATTACTTTATTTTCACTTTAAATTAAACGCAAACATTTATCGAGAGTCGGTTAACTAGTTTTTAAGTATTTCATTAATTCAGAGCATCAATACGACATGAGGGTTTTTACCAAATATGTAATATTAATTTTTGTTTTGCCCTATGTCCTATAACAAGAGGCATTGTCACAGTGTTTGTATGTATAAAAATATGATATCACGATTATCCAAATAGAATATCACAAATCAATCACAATCTCAAACATTTGTTTGTCAAACTTGCTAAATATGATGCCTAAAAGTGTTATTTCGTGTGAAAGGTGAACAATCCAAACTGATTTGATTAAAGCGGTATGTTTTTTTCTGATCATCTTAATTGATACACTTGCAAGTGCACCTGCGTGTCATTAAGTCATTAATTATGGATTACCAATAATAATTAACCCTTTGATCATGATATAACAAATAAACGACATAACTGTGTTTGTCATAACAACGTCGGTATTGTAAAGAGTATTTATATTTATTAGCATAAAACATAAAGGTACATTCCTAGTAATTTTTTAAAACATTGGATTTACTATTTCTAAACAATTATCGTCCAATTATATGTGCAAAAATAAATAAAAATTGACCATAACTTCTTCAGCATTTTTCAATTTTCCCGTTCACATTATCATACATACATTTTTTTTTCATACTACGACAAAAATTATCAAATAAATAAACAAAAACAATCAAATACTTTAATATATTATTTATAAAAACAGTCTGTACTTCATCTTCAGCCAAGTCTACCCGGTCCGATAAATCCTTCTTTACCTATGTTATCAGCGTTTTTCGCACCCTTTTCAGCGTTTTCTTATATGTCTTTGTTATCAGCGAAATCCGTTCAGCGTTTTAGACCGTCCCCTTTAGAAATATCAGAATTCTCCTACATCAAATCCTGGCTCAGTGCATTTGCGTCTCTTAAGTTCAAACCCAGTCGCGATTGCTATCACGTGGAAAACCAATGGAATTCGAGCAAGTCAGCTTTAAATAACACTCACATTTGAATATTCAGACCCGGTAATATTGAATTAAACCGACAAACCCAGTTATCTCAACCTTACCATACCATAAATCCCCGAATCCGTCAAGCATAATCCAATACACAAATTATCACAAATGGCGGACTCAAAACCCAACAATATCCGGGTTACTGTAAAAGCACGCGCATACGGAGGTATGACTCTACCAATTTTATATTAACTAAAGTAATAAGGCAGAAAGTTGGATTTGAAAATTTTGTTCGTAAAGTTGAGAGAAACATAGCCAGAAACTTTATATATAAATACACAGTCCTATTTATGATATTAATCTACACCCAGAGCATTAAAAAAAAATGTAGAGTAGAATGTCCGCTAGCATTGAGTCAATAGAACAAAAACATTGTAACAAGTCATCTAGGGACAAAAAAACATCAGAAAATGTAATGCACTTATAATAATAAAAAAAAGGAAGTAGGTAGTTGTAGATTTGCAGGTTTAGCACAAAAAAAAAGGTCGTAGTTTATAGGGTAGAATAATGGTACAATAAAGATAGAATATAAAACAGTTAAAATACCATAGGATAGATATTAGGTAAACCTAGTTTTCTACATGATTTCATTACATTAATATCTTTTACATACAGACGAAAGAGTACCCCTAAAACTAAGTCCAAAACTTCTACACCCTTCCCCCTCAAATTCTTACTTTCCTATATTATCTATCTCTAACTATAATATGAGCCTCACATAACAACAGATCTCTCTATCTGTTGGAGGACACCTCAATCCCGCAAACACATAACCATATGAGCCTCACAAGGAGGACATCCCTAATCCCATATGAGCCTCACACGTCACATCATATACCCAGAAACGTAAATATATATTATTTTTACTCACACTGTAGCTACACTTTTTC
>CM037791.1:42080103-42130103 GCA_021229015.1 Solen grandis
GATCTCGCTTTCCCTTACAACTACATTTCTCAACACAAGCGGTACAACACGTACAACAATCACACAGGCACAAACTACAATCCTTCCTTACACATGGATTAACATAGTTCTTTGGAATACAATCCCGTTTCATTCCTGTAATAAACAATGTCTCGAGTACAAACTCCCTTATACAATTCTTTGTCTTGGACAGTACTCGTAGATCTTCGTCAGTCCAACTTTTCATGAGAGACCTTTTGTAGGTTTACATTATGGCTAAAGCCCGTTGCCGAGATCTGCCGGCTCTCCCTAACTCCTGCCAGTAGCCAAGAATAGATTTTGGTGAGCCCCAGTGGATGACAATGTCAAGGTCACTGACGCCCATTCCAAACGCCACCGTACTTATAAGCACTTTGATTGCGCCAGTATCTGACCTGAAATCCCTCAGAATTCGGTCCTTGGTCTCCTCGTCAGAAGACGCATGGAACATCTCAACGCGTCTATTGCCGGGGTGTCGGAAAACACTTGGATGCATTTTATAGTAACATTGTGCAGTCGGAGGAGGAAAGAGTTTCTTCAAGATCCCAACAAAACAGACAAGAAGATTTGGAACTTTTTCTCAGGATTTTGCGCCCTGAAAACTTGACTAATGAGATTCCCGGGCGATTTCATAAATCATACAAGAAATTCAAGGGGATTCCAGTTGTCAAAGCCGTGAATTCTTTCACTAAGAAAATGACCACCCTTTCAAAAAAGCTTAACCAACGCACCCGCACCGTGGTTAAAAGTTAGTGACTGAAATTTATGTGTTTAACAAGTCATCCAAAACGTTTGTGTGACAAGTGTTTGTTTTTTTAATCAACGAGACGATTATACTTATTACTATGAGAACTACTTTCTATTGGACGGAAATCTTTTTTTCTGTATATAAATATTAATACAATGTTGAACTTTGTTTACCTTTTGCATGCGAGAGAAAACAGAGAGATTGAGAATGTTTGTTTCTCTTTGTTTTTCATGTTCCTGTGTATTTACATTGCACATGTAACGTGACTGTTAATAAATGATTGATAAGTATATATGCTACAACATTTGTGTGTGTGTGGGGGGGGGGGGGGGTGTCGTAATTGCTAGGCATAAAAAATGTATAGGTGGGACGGACCCTCTATCCAGCAGTGTAGGTTTTAAAGGAAGATGGTATTTTCGGGCTTGTTACAGAGTTTACTTTTAGAGATGGTAGGAGAGAGAGAGAGATCTTTGTTCTACTACGGAGACAAAATATGTACAAAAATGAAAGCAAATAAAAAGCCATTTTAAAACGATAGTCGTAAAAAGGTGTAAAAAAAGATGTCATTTGTATCATTCTATAAATCAAATAATAAAAAATATGCATACCTTTATTTAATCGATCCTTTTTACTTCATCCGCTGACTGGCCAGAACAAATGAATGAGAGAGAGAGAGAGAGAGAGAGAGAGAGAGAAGTGGGGGTGACAGAGAGAGCTAGAGAGAGAGGGGGGGGGGAGATATAAAGAGAAGGAGGGAGAGAGAGATAAGAAACTATAATATTTATTTTATTTCATTTATTTTTATATTGAAAAATATGTCTTTTTATGAAAATAGAAAGAATAGATCTATATAACTTGATAGGTGAATGTAAAAAAGTGGTTGTCTTACAAAAAGATTAATTAAAAAAAAACTTGAATGTCAAGTTTATTATTATTAAGTATTAATCTGAAGGAAAACCTTCGAAATGGCTCAAATTTTTAAATTCGATAGCTGGTACACTTTCTCCAGCGCTGGTGACACACAGGAAATCTTCTATACCTACACCGTTTGAAGTGCGCATGCGTAAGCGGTTAACAGCAAGCAGGAGGCGTGGCTTAATCGGTTTTTGTTTACTATTTGAAAGGTTAGATTTCTTTTAAAAATACGTGATTATTGAATGTTTTTTGGATAATAAACAGTTGTAAGCTTCAAATAAGTCTGTCTGCGACACGATGATATGCATATCAGGTGTAATTGACGAAAAATATATCAAATCGCCGATTCTGATTTCCACTCAGTTTTAGGTGGTTACGACATGAGACGCAGAGGCGTGACACCCAATACAAAAAATAGCATGTCGCGCTGAGCGGCTCATTGATGGGACTAGCTAAGTGCAAGCATCTCAAAGTTCAAACCCAGTCGCGATTGTCATCACATGGAAAACCAATGGAATTCGAACAAGTCAGCTTAAAATAACACTCACATTTGAATATTCAGACCCGGTAATATTGAATTAAACCGACAAACCCAGTTATCTCAACCTTACCATACCATAAATCCCCGAATCCGTCAAGCATAATCCAATACACAAATTATTACAAATGGCAGACTATAAACAACAATATCCGGGTTACTGTAAAAGCACGCGCATACGGAGGTATGACTCTACCAATTTTATATTAACTAAAGTAATAAGGCAGAAAGTTTCAAACTCTATCTAACTACTATGGAATTGAAAATTTTGTTCGTAAAGTTGAGAGAAACATAGCCAGAAACTTTATATATAAATACACAGTCCTATTTATGAAATTAATCTACACCCAGAGCATTAAAAAATGTAGAGTAGAATGTCCGCTAGCATTGAGTCAATAGAACAAAAACATAGTAACTAGTCATCTAGGGACAAAAAAAAAACACCAGAAAATGTAGTGCATTTATAATAAAAAAAAGAAGTAGGTAGTTGTAGATTTGTAAGTTTAACAAAAAAAAAAGTCGTAGTTTATATGGCAGAATAATGGTACAATAAAGATAGAATATAAAACAGTTAAAATACCATAGGATAGATATTAGGTAAACCTAGTTTTCTACATGATTTCATTTCATTTATGTCTTTTACATACAGACGAAAGAGTACCCCTAAAACTAAGTCCAAAAAAATTCTACACCCTTCCTCCTCAAATTCTTATTTTCCTATATTATCTATCTCTAACTATAATATGAGCCTCACATAACAACAGATCTCTCTATCTGTTGGAGGACACCTCAATCCCGCAAACACATAACCATATGAGCCTCACAAGGAGGACATCCCTAGTCCATATGGGCCTCACAAGGGGGACATCCCTAGTCCCATAACCAAGGAGGACACCCTGTCCCATATGCCTCAGGGGACATCCCTAGTCCCATATGAGCCTCACAAGGGGACACCCTAGTCCCATATGAGCCTCACAAGGAGGACATCCCTAGTCCCATATGAGCCTTACAAGGAGGACATCCCTAATCCCATATGAGCCTTACAAGGAGGACATCCCTAATCCCATATGAGCCTCACACGTCACATCATATACCCAGAAACGTAAATATACATTATTTTTACTCACATTGTAGCTACACTTTTTTCTCGAAACTTTTGGGTGATTTGCATTATATCAAAATATGGTAGTTAGATTTTGTTTGGATTTCCATCTCACCGTAATAATCACAACATTCTACTACCGGGTCAGCCAGTCTTGGAACTGTGCCAATAAGGGCGCTATATAAGTGGCGTTTTTAATGACCTAATCATCGAACTTACAATCTTCAAACGGTCAACCAAATAGTGCTTTCAATACAAATTGAGCCTGCACGTACCTCTTGTGTTTATCAGGTTTTGTAAAATTCTCTAACTCTACTAAGTTTTGCCGGTTCTTCTTGCGAAAAGACTGAGAACAGTTTAGGAGTGGTGATTCATCTAAGCTTGACCGTCCTGGAAGAACTCGCGTTTTTCAAGCTTAAAACATTTATTAAGACCGAATACTATACACGTTTTCTGGATGCTTGACTGCCAGACCGGTGACTTCACGCCACCAGACTGCTAGGCAACAAGAACGCTGACTTGACGACACTAAGCTACTAATCTGTCAGACGGCTAACTTCACGCCACCGGGCTGCTAAGCTGCCAGAACGCTGACTTGACGACACTAAGCTACTAATCTGTCAGACGGCTGACTTCACGCCACCGGGCTGCTAAGCTGCCAGGGTTCCTTAATTATGCATATCATGCAACTCCATGTTATCTTTAGCATGCTAAAAAACATGTACTTTTATGCATGAACATTTTTCGATTTAAACCAATTGAACCCATCTCCTTAAAACATATAATATAGATGTTTCCTATGATTTTGTCGAACGAACAATACGCACATCAATATTTAAGTAAGTCCTTAAAGTAAATAAAGGAGTAAATAAAGCAATTTATATCGATATTCAAATAAAATGTATTTTTAAAAAGGTATTTTGCTTAACCGCAAGCCAATTTTGTTTAATTATTGGCCCACTAAAGTAACTATGTACCTTGACATGGACTTAAAGCTTTCACATGTTCACAAGAATTATCTCGTCAACAGGTATATGTTAGCGGACAAGTGTAACTATAAAACTGTGAACTTTAATTGGAATATTTTCCGGTTATGTAATCTTATCTGATGTTTGTATACACCCAGGTCTTTGTGTATGCACTATGTAGCTATACACACACCAGCTATTGTGATTGGTGATAAAACGAAGTATATTGGAGTATCGGTTAACATTGATACACTGTTTTTGCTATTACCGGGTTACTTCGTGGAAAGTAGGCCAAATCAGCCATTTTGTATATCGAATTAGTACAGTCATGTTCTAGCCTGACGGGGAGATACCGGGAATGATTTCTTACACGGCAGTTTATAATCTTATACAAATCGCAGTGTGTTTATTCTACTGTTTTACACACTTATTGAGGACAAAAACATAGTGCCACGTAAACATTTTCAATCTCGAGACGTTGGATGGGATGTTTATAATTTTATACATTCAGAAGGAAAGGAAAAGTTCATGTGATCCATAAGGTAAGTAGATGTTTGGTGAAAATAGCCATCTAGGGCATCAAAAGTATTTCTTGATGCATAACGAGGCATACACGTATATGCACACACATGATTTTACCCCAGTATTAAATGTTTATTATGACGTTTTGTATTGCTATTAAAACATTTCTGTGATAGTACGCTAATAACAAAAAGGACAGTGAAGTTTGTGAAAGGTACAACATGGGATTTATTATTGGGATTTACATACTGAAGGAACATTAATTAAAATCCATGTTTAGTTTTATATAGTTCGTCACTAGTAAGTTTGGTTCAATTTTCAGCAGATGGATCTATGCATAGTAATATTTCAAACTCGTATTATGGCATGATGTCACAATGTATGAACCCTGTGTCAGCATTTTATGACTGTGTGGTATCATACCAGATGTATATTGTGTGACATCACATAATGTATGGGCCCTGTGCCAGGATAATGTGACTGTGTGGTATCATACCAGATGTATATTGTGTGAATCACATAATGTATGGGCCCTGTGTCAGGATAATGTGACTTTGTGTGGTATCATACCAGATGTATATTGTGTGAATCACATAATGTATGGGCCCTGTGTCAGGTAATCTCTACTGAGATCCGCTCCGGTTATTTTTTTCGTTCTGGCCTCCGCTGGATCTCTACCCAACCCTTATATAAAAGCTTCGGGAAATTTACACCGATACCCCTAACTCGTTTCGGCCGTTCAAATCGATTGTTTTATGATGCACACCTAAAAATCCACGTATGTCTAGTAAGAAGACATATTTTTCTTTCCATTTCATTCAACATCATTGTCTTAGCTTGCCGATTTCATGAAATACGGTGACGGAAAACACCAAACCGCTCACCTCATAGTTTTAAACAGACATTTTGTAAATATTGATCACGTGACTAGTGGCGAAACAGTTTAAACTACAGCTCCATTCAGTTACGACTGTTCAACAGCAAAAGGTAAATGCTCTTTGCCAATAAGTCGGCCCTGGCAAAATCAAAGAAATTTGGCTGTATAAAACGATTTTTCAAAAGAAAGTTTATGTGAAATACGTTCTATTTACTTATAGATCGAGAAAACCACACACCGCTCTGTACCGCATAACCCGCGAGTTGAACCTAACTGTAGTTATCCAATCACGGATTAGTCACGTGATAACCATCGCATGTAAACAATATGGCGGTTTAAAAGGCGAGTTTGGAGGTTTCGTGAGTCTGTAGCTGTAAAACTGGTGAAATCGGTAAGCTATGGCAATGATGTTGAATAAAATGGAAAGAAAAATATGTCTTCTTACTAGACATGCGTGGATTTTTAGGTGTGCATCCGAAAACAATCGATTTGAACGGCCGAAACGAGTTAGGGGTATCGGTGTAAATTTCCCGAAGCTTATAGAATACGAAACAAATAACCGGAGCGGATCTCAGTAGAGATTATGTGTCAGGATGATGTGACTTTGTGTGGTATCATATCAGATGTATATTTAAGAAATAATCTGTCTCTACCGGTGCGTTGTTGTTTATTTACACACAGGTTTGGAGTTCAGGTGCGAATTATTATATCACGAGGGCGAAGCCCGAGTGATATAATTATTCGAACCTGAACGACAAACCTGTGTGTAAATAAACAACAACGCACCGGTAGAGACAGATTATTTCGATTCTAACACATTTTTCCATAATATTTTTCGGATTCATTTATTAAGCGTAGCAACATTAAACCGAACAACTTCCCTCTAGTTTGCCGATCGTTTTACCTCCCCCGTATAATGTAGCTGAGAAAAAATAAAAAAGTAACAAAAATGGCACACTTTTTAAAATTAAATATTTTATTTGTAACGATATTTTTTGGTCTCTTCAAATTAATTTTTAACCAATGAACAAATCGATGTTCAAAATGTAACAGATAGATAAACTATAAATGTGTATTACACACACTTTGATGACGTCAACATTAAAGCAAGAGTGTTAACACAAATTCAAAAGAGGAACGGTTCAACACATGTGTTTATTTCACTTGTTGTATATGTTTACACTGATTGTGCCACCTGTGATAGTGCCAGCAAACATTGTGAATGATCTTGCATCTCTTGAATTGGATGTGTTCATTGTGATGTCAACTAGATTGAAATTCGGGCTTACTGGAGACACATGTATGTGTAATGTCACGCGAAATGTCACGGTGACCGGAATGTGCTACAGGAGAATTTGACGCAGATGTTATTGGTCGTGTAGAATCTCCAGCTTGATCTGGTATGGTAAATGTTGGCTCAAATTTTTCATCAAAGAGCAGCTCTTCGTCAAAACCTAATAGCTGTTGAAAAAAGTCATTGATTTCTTTGTAGGTTGTTGTATTTTTTTTCCTCAAACAATTCGTGTTTGAAAACCCTTTTTATTTCTCCGGAATGTAGCGATTGAATGACATACTTAAGAACGATACCGTCATGTTGTCTATCAACAACTATTCATGTGTCATTACTACCCCGTAACTCACAATGAGCACCGTGAGGTAATTCAGCCATTTTACGATGCAGACGAACGATATTGTTTAAAGTAGGTCAGTTTTACTACGATGTTTACGTTCATTCATAACTGCAGTATACGGGGGAGGTAATTGTAAGGGAATAGATATTATTACGCATCGCGAGCGCTGATTCCAGTGCGTTATTGCGAATTTACACACAATTTTTCTCCTTCTTTCTGTATAGAGATAAAGATGCAAGTCGTGTTAGAATGTGTGATATCACATAATGGATGGGCCCTGTGCCAGGATAATGTGACTTTGTGTGGTATCATACCAGATGTATATTGTGTGATATCACAAAATATGTGGGCCCTGTGTCAGGATAATGTGACTGTGTGGTATCATACGAGATATGGCATGATGTCATATAATGTATGGACCCTGTGTCAGCATTATATGACTGTGTGTGGTATCATACTAGATGTATATTGTGTGATATCACATAATGTATGGGCCCTGTGTCAGGATGATGTGACTTTCTGTGGTATCATACGAGATATTATTGTGTGATATCACATAATGTATTAGCTGTGTGTCAGGATAATGTTACTTTGTAAGGTATCATACCAGATGTCTTTTGAAGTGATACCACATAATGTGTGGGCCTAGTTTCAGGATGGTATTAATTGTGTGGTATCATACCAGATGTCTATTTTGCGAAATCACATCATGTTTATCCACCTTGTGTCAGGATGATGTTAATATGTATTGTATCATACCAGATGTCTATTGTGTGAAGTCCTATCATGTGTGTCTGCCTAGTGTCAGGATGGTATTAATTGTGTGGTATCATACCAGATGTATTATTGTGTGATATCACAGAATGTGTGGTCCCAGTGTCATAATGATATGACTGTGGTATCATACCAAATATTTATTGTGTGATATCACAGAATGTGTGGGCCCAGTGTCATAATAATATGACTGTGGTATCATACCAGATATATATTGTGTGATATCACGGAATGTGTGGGCTAAGTTTCATAATGATATGACTGCAGTGTTTTTTTTTTTCACTTTGGGGGGAATGGGGTCCAGGCCCATAGGAGGGGGAAAAACGCGCGCAAACAAGCTAAAAGGGGAATTTTTACTCTTTATAAAGTATATATTTCATATTGTAATTAATAATGTATCTATATTTTAATAATTTTTTAATGGGTAAAAATAACCAAGAATGCCAGAACTTCATGTTTGAACATTTTTATTCAGTATTCAACATTTGGAAACTGTGACAGTGAGTCAGTGATGATGCAAAAACATATGGCTGGACAGTCTTGACTCCAGGCAACAATAAGCCATTTGCACAATATTTAATGCAAAACTATCGATTTTTATTGTCATACATTACAATTATACAAACCATATGATAAGAACTGTGACATTTTTTTAAATGTTTTTCCATAAACAAATGCCGAGGTGGCATTATTTGTTAAAAATCTTTCTGGCAATGTCACATCAATCTGAATCTGTCGGTAGTTTTGGTTTGCATATACTTACCGTAGATGCCCCAGGCTGTCGCATGATAGCTTGATTAAACATCACGTCGATCTTTTTGGAAGATTCGACGCTCTTTTTATCAATTCTTTTGCGATACGATTTCGTATTGTGAGACATTTTGACAACTTCCAGTTAGCGTAAGGATAGCACGCCGTATGGCCGATGTCGTAATTGTTTACGAAAATGTTACACTTGTAGTTTCGAACGTTTAAATAAACAATATCAATAATAAGAAGAAAATGTTAGAAAGGGGGGAATTTTAGCATAAATAGGGGAAAAATATATACTTTTTGCAGGGGGGAATACCGCCGAATTTCGCCGAATATTTTGACCAAATAAATCACTGGACTGTGGTATCATACCAGATATATATTGTGTGATATCACAGAATGTGTGGTCCCAGTGTCATAATGATATGACTGTGGTATCATACCAGATGACTATTGTGTGATATCACACAATGTGTGGTCCCAGTGTCATAATGATGTGACTCTGGTTTCATACCAGATATTTATTGTGTGATATCACAGAATGTGTGGCCAGTGTCATAATGATGTGACTGTGGTATCATACCAGATATTTATTGTGTGATATCACAGAATGTGTGGCCCAGTGTCATAATGATGTGACTGTGGTATCATACCAGATATTTATTGTGATATCACAGAATGTGTGGGCCCAGTGTCATAATGATGTGACTGTGGTATCATACCAGATATTTAGAAGAAAAGTTACTCAACGAAAAATGCCCAGTCGAATAAATAATTGCATTGCTGTTGCTTAGAAATTAAAAACATAAAGATGTGAAAAAGGATGTCTTTCACTTTGTTCATCATATAATTTATAAGTTTTTATGGTACACGGAACCCACTAATCAAGCTGAAGTGATAAAATTGGACATCCTTGACATATTTTTCAAGACACGTGACATTATTCTATTTTTATCTAATAATCCCTACACAGAACGTTTTCAAGTTATACTTTAACGGAGGATGCTAAATAGTTAGATTTAGATTTACAACCTTATAAAATTTTGTTTAGCTAAGATATACGATGAGTTATTTGAGTAAGCAACATATTCTTTTCAAAAATTTCACTTATGTGTACTAGTTTTTGATATTAAAAATCATTTAGAGATTATCAACGGAGTATTTTCTTTGTTGAGCAAATGCTTATTGCTCTTACGTTACAATCTTAGCGCTCAACCAGTCGAATGAAAACTTGAAATCAACGAAAAAAAAGAAAAAAAGTTAACAAACACCAAGTCGAATACGCCCATTGATAAGTCTTTTCCAAACTGACGAAATGGACCGTAAATAGAAAAATGAACTTTTGAATTTCCTATTAAGGCATTATAAAGCTGTGACTTCAATATAAATGTATGATTATATCAATACATTACCTTTAACCTAGAGAGCAATTTACATTTGTGATATTTATTGACATCGACGATAGCATCTCAATGAATTGATGTCCATTTCCCAAATCACGAAATACACGGAATGGACAGAGAATGGCGAAATATATTTTTTTCTTTAAACACTACGGCATTTTACAAATGCATTTTCATTGTTTTTGTTAGATTTAATCAATATCTTAACGTGTAGAAAGATATATTTCATCAATCAGTTTCCCAAGCGCTATATACAACATATTTACGTTCGTTCAATATACATATTTATTTCTTGGTGTACAAAATCCATATCTTTCAGCGCTTACATGTCATCTGGTATGATACCACACATTGTTCAATCGAATTTTCATGTGAGGAAGCCTTCCATCAAGCTAGCGATAGGTCGGTGGTTCTACCCATATGCCTCCGTGGATTCGGTGTCTTCCTTCACCTGTAATTAGCTGGACGTCGCTATATGACTGAAATACTGTCGAAGCGACCGTAAACTCAAACAGTCAAGTCAAGTCATATATAAGTATTAAAACTTATGTACCTGTCAAGTGCTGACTTTTTAATAACAGCAGCTCCATCATTTGCCCAGATAAACATTTCACATGTTGCAAATTTAATCTGAACTTTGTTTTCAGTCTCTATTATATTTATACGCAACCACGGAAGCGCCTTTTGCCAATTCTCCAAAGGTGAAAGATTAACATTAATGTGATCCATGTTTTTTTTCTTTTTCATTCATTCATTCATTCATTCATTCATTCATTCATTCTACCTACCTACCTACCTTGCTTATAACGACTTTACAAATTAAACATACTTCTAAAGCTGCACCATCATCATTTCTTTCTCCCATGTTCAGCATACGAAGATAGGGATTTCCCTCATGGAAGAAAACTCTAACTTCCATGTCACGTGATCAGCTTTCTTCCATGTCACGTAAATAAACAATGATGACTGTAAGTTACAGATTTTATTAAGATACAAAACTAACTTGTTGTAAGTAATAAATATACATGTATGTTTGAAAATATTATATATACCTAGTTAGTTATCCTTTTATTATCATTTACTACTACGAATGTGAAATAAGGCTTAATATTTGGGGGAATATTACGTACCGTCAAGGACTGGTATTTTCAACTAAGTTATTTTAAGCAAATGGTAATTCCCAGTTAAACGAACATCAGAATTTAGGTACATACTTGCGTGTGAACTTTAAAATGCCGATTTCTTTCATGTTGTTTTTGTGTTAATTTGTTAAGCGGCAAGAAAAAAAGTGCAAAAAAAAAAAAAAGAAAAGAAAATGGAAGCGCGATATGTTTATTAAATCGAGGCTGACGGTCTGTGGCAAGTAATAATCGTTCATGGGAGAAAATAAATCCATCATTCGTAAATTCATGAAGGATTGGGATATCTCACCCTCGGGATCATAAATTTCAGGCAGGGACTCGGCAGAGCCTCGTCTCTGCCTGAAATTTCTGACCCTCGGGTAAGATATCCCTATCCTACATGAATACTCATGGTGGATTCTTATATTCTTTTTGATCATGTTTTAATGTAAACAATCCCCGTTTTGCTGTATGACGTGTTATAATGACGTCATATATTTATGACATCAGACGCTGTAAGTGTCAGTTTCTGTCGAACTTTTGAAGAGTCAAGATGCTGATCTACTCATCTCTTCTGGATACATTTAGTTGCATCTTTGGAATTAAGGTTTATTTCCTTGTTTCATCTTATAGGTTTATTTCCCTGTTTTATCTTATCGTTTCATATTTTCATTTAATTTTTTATGTTTTCGGATGAAGAAATGTGATGTTTTCGACCTACGAAATGTAAAGATAGATCAACTCCGTTTATGATTCTGTACCTGCATGGTGGATATTTCTCCGTATAGATCATTTAAATCAAATCTCGATAATTCTTTCTCTTTTTTAATCGAAAAAAAAGCAAAAAAACTTTAGATATAAATCAGAAAAAACAAAATGATCTGCCCATCGTTATACGCTGCACATGTTTGCATCAACGCCGGAATCGATCTCAGTTTAATTCGATTCATAATGATGATTTGTGGATCATGGTCGATAATGCTTGATTTTTATTTAGATAAATAATGTTAGATCTAAATATATGCTTATAACTTGATTATGTTTATTTTCTTTTGTAACAGGGAAGTTATCATCTGGGAAAATAAAAGACCACCACATCGACGACTGGTAGATTGGCATGTGAGATAGAAAATATTTCTGCCTTCTGTAAGTCTGTCTGTTTGTTTATCTATCTATGCATCTGTCTGTCTGTCTGCTTGTCTATCTATGTATATGTCTATCCTGTAGTCCTGTTTGTCTTTCTATATGCCTTCCTGTCTACCTATGTATATGTCTGTCCTGTAGTCATGTTTGTCTATTATCTGCCTTCCTGTCTACCTATGTATATGTCTGCCCTGTAGTCCTATTTGTCTATCTATCTGCCTTCCTGTCTATCCAACAATCTGTCTGCCCTGTAGTCCTATCTGTCTATCTATCTGCCTTCCTGTCTATCCAACAATCTGTCTGCCCTGTAGTCCTATTTGTCTATCTATCTGCCTTCCTGTCTATCCAACAATCTGTCTGCCCTGTAGTCCTATTTGTCTATCTATCTGCCTTCCTGTCTATCCATGTATCTGTCTGCCCTGTAGTCCTATTTGTCTATCTATCTGCCTTCCTGTCTATCCATGTATCTGTCTGCCCTGTAGTCCTATTTGTCTATCTATCTGCCTTCCTGTCTATCCTTGTATCTGTCTGCCCTGTTGTCCTATTTGTCTATCTATCTGCCTACCTGTCTATTCATGTATCTGTCTGCCCTGTAGTCCTATCTGTCTATCTATCTGCCTTCCTGTCTATTCATGTATCTGTCTGCCCTGTAGTCCTATTTGTCTATCTATCTGCCTTCCTGTCTATCCATGTATCTGTCTGCCCTGTAGTCCTATTTTTTTAATCTATCTGCCTTCCTGTCTATCCATGTATCTGTCTGCCCTGTAGTCCAATTTGTCTATCTATGCATCTTAATGTCTGTCTACCTTTCTTTTCATATATATTTCAATCTGTCCGTCTGTCCTGTCTTACCATTTTGCTATAAGGTACCAGCCTGCCTGTCTGTTTACCTGTCTATCTATGCATCTTAATGTCTGTCTGCCGGTCTATCCATATATATTTCAAATTGTCTCTCTGTCTTTCCCGTTTTTATATCTTTTTATCTATTTCCCTGAGTGTCTTTCTGTCCGTTTGTCTATCTATGTATTTGTCTGTCTGTCCTGTATTTCAATCTGTCTATCTGTCTGCCTACCTACCTGTCTTTGTATATGTTTGTCCTCTAGTCCTATTTGTCTATCTGCCAGTCTTTCCTTCTGTGTTCTTTTTTCAATCCAACCATTCATGATTTCTTACATCTTAAATTTTGAAGGACCCACTAAGATGCACTCATGATTGTCATATATGTTGTTTGGGTTGGACCAGTACTTTGCACATAGAATTTCCATGAGTCGTTAGAGTCTTGAGCCTAACGGGATCGAACCCTGAACCCGCAGTTTTTTTGGCGACACAAGAGCGCGACGTGTCTTTTTAATGATTTTACTGTATGTTCCTTATAATTTAAGATTAAACTTTACTTATTTTACACTGATTACGAAACAGGTTCTTACAATTTCTATTAATCAATCTCGAATGCTCGGCTTGCGGCGAATGTAGTCATTATTATGGGAGGAAACCTGAGAGCCGGAAGAAAACCCACATGCTTTAAAGGTTTACCACAGTTATCTGTCATGTACGTGACCAGGAATCGAACCTATAAGTAATTCATTGTTGTTTTGTGATCAGCAATCTTTTTTCTTTTTGCTTCATTTTTAAGGTATGTATATCTATCTAAATAAGAAAACTTGAATACATATTTCGGGGATAATAAATGAATTCAAAGAAAATTGCCTATGAATGAAATCTGGGCTAAATAGCAGATAAGGGAAAATCTGCATGACTTAAAAGAAATTCGCCTATAGGTTAAAAGCCCATTATAGATATGAGTAAAGTCTTAACTTTAAAAATAAGTTTCGCTTTGTTTCTATACAATTCAGTGCAGTTTGAAATGTAATTAAATAAATGTTATTTTTCAAAATATTTTTTGTGTATAAGTGAAGTATTTTTTTCATTTCCATTTACAGATACAGTGCATTCTGACGTATTCCCGGCTACCGAATATTGACGTCTGACCATCTTCAACAAAGACGTGACCATGGCTGAAGCCATAAACCTGTCCGAGGAATGTGATCCTCTCCTCTGTTATCCTTGTAGTGTTGACGGAAAATCCAGGTCTCCACACGGCTTCTGCGACACTTGCAAGCATCACTTGTGCGAGAGTTGTTTTAATGGTCACTGTGTACCATTGATATGTAGAAACCACGTGATGTTAGACCAAGTGTCCATGCCAAAGGATAAAGTGGTACCACGTGACCCATTAACTGAACAATGTGAGAAACATGGACACTTGTTTGAGTATTACTGTAAGAAACACAAAGACATTCTCTGTTCTGTGTGTGTGACTTTAAATCATGGAAATTGTGGTGTAAGTTTCATTCCCGACGAGACAAAAGACATCGGAAACAGTCGGGAGTTTTCCTCTCTCCAGGACAACATGTCGGAATTGATTGAGAGAGTGAAGAAAAACAAAGAAACAGCAGTCGGAAACAAGGCCGACATTGAACAACTTAAAGAGGAGACGAGGTCGCAGGTTCGACACATGAAGGAGGAATTAGTAAGATTCTTTGATAAACTGGAACTGTCTTTAGTGCGAGAAATTGATCAAATAGCCGCAAGCGACATGTCAGTAATGGACAAAATATCCAAGAGTTGTGTAACCATGGAAACCGACCTGCAGAAACTGTCTGCAGAACTCGATGAAAAATTAAATAAAAACCAAAACAATAAACTGTTTGTCGCTATGAAAAAAACTGAGAAGAAAATGGCGGAGATTCAGTCGGAGATCGAGTCAATACATTCAAAGAATGGGGTCACGAGGTACAGATTTGAGCCGGAAGTGAACACAATAAGGACCCTCGGGAAGTTGCACGTGCGGCGACATGACTTCAAGTTGAAAGGAAAACACGTGAGGGATATAAAAGTGAGAAGTAAGTCAGACAAGGAGACATGTTATATCTCAGGTTTCTGTGTTCTGGATCAGGACAAAGTCGTCCTCTGTGACTGGAGGAACAATTCTGTCAAACTTGTCGACACAAAACGTAACAAAATCGTGTCTCAGATCCGCCTCCCCTCGATACCCTGGGACACGGCGCTCGTGCCTCGTGACGTCACCGAGGAATCAACATATCGTGACCTCATCGTTACCATGCCTTTTGCCAGAAGTCTACGTTATATCAGAGTGACCAATGACCAGATCACGGACACGGACAAGGACATCTCTGTTAAAGGTGTGTGTCGGGGAATCCAGGTCACTCAGGACAGGAAACTCGCGGTGAGTTATAACAACCCGGGGAAAGTTGAGATTCTGGACATGGACGGACAAGTCCTGAGGAGACTCGAGACAGATCATGACGGGGCTCAACTGTTTCGTGAACCAGACTACCTCGCGGTCAGTCCTGATTCCGGGATTTTATATGTTTCAGACAGGTGGAACAACACACTGACCAGTATTAGTTCACGTGACTGGTCAGTGATGACCAAGTTGGAGGGACTGTACAAACCCCGCGGTGTTACAGTGGACTGGGCGTGGTCAGTGTTTGTCTGTTGTAATGATGGAACCGTCCATCTTGTGGCCGCTACAGGTGACCGGTGGCCATCGCCTCAGTCCCGAGGGAGACCGAATGTACGTGAGCGGTTACTTGAGTGATCACGTGCAGGAATTCCAGCTGACGGAGAACTGAAGGTAAGACTTTACTTCATATTTATATCATAGCCGCCATATTGAATGTTCTTTCTTTTCTTTCTTTCTTTCTTTCATTCTTTAGGCACTTATCATGATAACTTATTTATTTATTTATTTATTTATTTATTTATTATTTTTATTCTTCATCACGGTATTTATTTGTTCACAATCAGAATTTATGTTTCTACACAGCAGCCATTTTGATTTTCTTTGATTTTTCTGTCATTCTTTGAATAATTCTTATCACATATCAGCGTTCATTTATTTACTCTTAATCACGTTATTTACTGGATTTTATTTTAATAACAATTTTGTTTTCAATCAGTAGCCGCCATTTTGATTGTTCTTTCATTCTTTATTCTTTCACTTCCTAAATGATTATTATCATCTTTCAGATTTTATTGTTTTATTTCCTTATCTAACATTTTGTATGCATTTATTTATTAATCATTGATCATTCAGTCTTTAAATAGATCATATTTATTTAAAGTATGTAATAAGTTTTTATTTGTTTTCTTTTTGTTCACTATATAGACTTTATTTGTATACTTTTTATATTTCATAACGGTATTCTATGTTCAGTTTACTTATCTATTTTTTTTTTCACTCGGCAGCTGCCATTTTGAATATTCTTTCTTTTTTTTATAAATTAAACACATTTTCCATAAATTTTTCATTATTTTATCGATTATTAATTTTATTGAGATCATTATAGAATAGATATTTATTTAATATATACAGTATTATCATTTTTATGAAAAATGAATCCTAAAATATGGTTCCTTTTTTTTGGTTATTGATATTGATGAGGATGTCCGAATAATTTCCACAAACTGTGAATGAAAAACAGTCATGATATGCAGCTGGTGATGATTTGACCCATTATCATTTGGTTGTTGTTATTGTTGTTGTTATTGTTTGAAGTACTCATTCAGCCTTCATTGTTTTTGAAATGTTTATGTTATTCTTTTCCTTTCGTTATTTAGAAAAATACACATCATTGAAACAGTCATCATTTATTTTAAATTGTTAATTATTTTCTATAAGTTAGTTACTTTCTATTTAATTTATTTGTCAAGATAATAATATTGATCTTATCGTTTTACAGGAAGATCACAAGCTGGAAATGTGGCCGCGTGAACTATTCAAGGTAGGTAACATTTTTACCCACATAAACATAGCACCAGAGCCAGAAGTTATGGTGGTGGTAGAACTGACTGTGTCGGTATTGGAAGCGATATTAGTGTTCATAGTACTATTTAATAGTAAGGAGTGACGTTGGTGGTAGTATTTAAATAAAAAAATCATCATCAGCAGCAGCAGCAGTGATAGTAGTAGTAGTTATCATTGTTTTAGTATACGTAGTATTTTCTGTAATAATGCTGGTAGGAGTGATGTTGGTAGCAGTATTTGTAGTAGTATTGTAATCATCATCATCATCATCATCATCATCATCAGTAGCAGCAGCAGTAGTAGTAGTAGTTGTAGACTAATTATCATCATCAGTAGTACTATTAGTAGTAGAAGTGGTGGTGGTGGTAGCAGTAGTTGTTGTTTTGGTGTATATAATATTTATTGGGAGTTTTGTTGGTAGCAGTATCTTAATAAGTTTTATGATTGTTTAACTAGGTTAATGGTATCATCACATAGATTACAAGTTGAAACTGGTAGATGGGCTAAGCCTAATTCAGTCCCATATACTGAAAGATTATGTAATATTTGCAATGTTTTAGAAGATGATTAACATTTTGTTCTTGAATGTCAGCTGTATAATGATCTAAGAAAAAAATATATTTTATCTTATTATAGTATAAGGCCTAATATGCATAAATTTGTAGAGCTACTGTCCTCTGAAGATCAAGCTGTTATTAGGAAATTATGTATATTTGTCTGTAAAGCATTCGAAGTGAGACAGAGTCAACTACTTTAAAGCATTTATTAATGTTGTTAATATTTGAAATGATATTTATCTGATATTATTTGTGAAAAAGGGTTGTGTCATTCTAAGTTTCGTTTCGTTAGGGTGACAGTACCATTACCATTACTACATGTGTGACATTTCTGTTACTACGGGATTTGACTGAATTTATCATTGTAGTATACTTATATATCGTAATGCTTGTGTATGAGGATGTAGATTTATCTGGAAATGTCAGAAGAACTGTATGTTTCTTCTAAATGCTACACGTGTAGACATATCTGGAAATGTCAGAAGAACTGTATGTTTCTTCTAAGTGATGCATGTGTATAATTAATATTTACATATATAAGGTATCAAATAGATTTATAAACATCTTTTTCACTTTCATATGTCAAAAAATATATGAAAAGGTTTTTTTTTGTGTGTTTTTTTTATGGCTTGTACCTACCTTCTTGTTTAGTTTAAGAAAATGATGATGTCAGTGTTCATGAATTATACATAAACACTGTTAATATTTGAATGATGTTATAAGTTATATCATTTTCAACTGTGGATATAATTACTTCTATGTATTTGTATGTACTTATGATTTTATCCTGTCAAAATCACGATAATTGTACATCCACATGGGTCATTGACCTTCTGGAATAATTGAATAAAATCTAATCTAATCTAATCTAATCTAATCTAATCTATGATCATCAGCAGTATTTAAAAATTTCAACTGTGGATATTTTTTTTTCCCTTCCAACAGCAGAAAGGGGGGCGGGGTAGAAAAGTGGGGAAGTAGGTTGGGGGGCAAAAAAATTTGGCCTTTTTTTTTTTGGGGGGAAGTTTTTTAAAAAGGGGGTAAAAATTTTTTCATATCATCATCATTCTTTCATTGTAGTTGGGGGGTGGTTCTTTAAAGGGTAGTTATTGTGGGAGGGGTAGTTGGGGTAGATTTTTTAAACATTTTTGAAAGTAAAAGTAGTAGTTATGTTTACGGCGCAGCGGGGGGGGAAAAAAAAGTAGAAAAGGGTTTATAGATACGGGCAGCATTTAAAGTATTTTGAAATTTTTTAGAAAGTTTTTAGTAAAAAACGGGCGGGTAGTTGGGGAGTAATAATAAAAAAACAGCAAAGTTTTAGTAGTGTAGTTAAATTTTAAACGAAAACCGTTTTTTGGGGGAAGTGGTAGAAATAATAGTTGTAGTGGGTAGTTTTTGTAAAAAAAAGGGCAAAAACCAATTTATTAAAGTTTTTGAAAATAGAATTTTTTTTAGAAACCAACAGAAAGTATTTTTTCGTTTTTGTTGGGAAGAAGTATGAAAGGTATTTTAAAATTTTTTTATTGTAGTGATGGTATTTTTTTGGGGGGTAGAAAAGGAATTGTTTTTTTTGGTGGGGCCCCCAAATTAAAACCAGCAAGAAGTATAATGTTGAAATATTTTAATTTTTTATGGTAATGATGGTGGGTTTTTTTGGGGGAAAAGGAAAAGGGGTTGGGTTTTGTAAAAAAATTTAAAAAAAGGGCAGCAGTAGTAGAGTAGTAGAAATTAAAAAGGAAGAATTTTTTTAGAAAGGGTGGGGTTTTTTGCAGTAAAATAGTAGAAGTAGATTTTTTAAAAAGTAGAAACCCAGCAGAAATAGTTGTAGTTTATTTAGTTGAAAATATTTAGTACCCGCAGTTTAAAAAAGTAGTAGTAGTTGTATTAGTAGCCAAGTTTTTTGAAGTTAGTAGTTTGTGTAAAAAGTAAAAATTTTAGGGGTTACTACCCGCTTTTTGTAGTAGTAGTGGTGGTGGGGGGGGTAAATTGGTTAGTAGTATTTAATAAAGTAATGTGGCAGAAACTAGTTTTTATGTTAAAAAGTAGAAAAGAAAGTAGTAGTAGTATTTTGGGGGCCAAGGTGTAGTAGGGGGTAGTAAGTAGAAAGTGGGAAAGTTTTTTTATAGTGTTTTGGGGTTTGTAGTGGGAAAAAAATGAAATTTGAAAAATTAACGGCTTAGTAGTGGGGTAAATGAAAAGTATTTAAAAATTAATTTACTCGAAAGTTGTTTTTAAAAAGTAGAAACAGCAGAAGGGGAAGAAAGTTTTTATTTTAAAAGGGTGGGGGTTAGGGTTAGTTGTTTTTTTAATAGTAGTATTTACCCAAGTACTAGAAAAGAAAGGGGTAATAGTACTATCATTAATAGTATTTAGAGAAAGTATTTTAATAGAAATTTGAATATTTGGGGTAAGGGGGGGGGGAAAAGGGGGAAGGGGTTCAAATTAAAAAATCCCAAACTGGGGTTTTATATTATGAAAAACACGCAGGGCCATTTCACATAAAAACCTACTTGGCCCGGGCCTTTTAAGGGGGGCCAATCTTTTTATCCCCCCCTTGGGGCCGATCCCGGTTTTGGGTAATTTTGTCCCCCTCAAACCCCTCGGTACACGCCGGGGAAAATTGCATATCGTACTTTACTAATGATAAAAAGGGTTTTGGTTTTAAAAAAAAAATCTGCGTTGGGGACACATAAAAAAAACCGCGGGTTTTCTGGTTTTGGTCCCAAAAGAGAAAATTTTTAGGGGAAATTTTTCCCTCTTTTAAAAGGCCCGGGGTGGCTTTTTCCTTTGCTGGGTTTGATTTGGGGGTTTGCAAAAAAAAAATTTGCTGTGGAAAAAAAAAACGTCCGCAAAAATTGCACCATGGGGGCCCCCCATCCCCAAAAAAAAAGGAAAGAAAAAAAAACCAAACCCGTCCCAAAATTGAAAAAAAAAATTTCAGAAAAAATTGTTTATTGGGTTAAAAGGAAAATGAAAGGGATTTCAGGGGTTTAGGGAAAAAAAAGGGAAAAAAAAGGTAGGCATCTTAATGGGGGCGGGGTTTTAAATTTTAAAAGGAAGCACAAAAAAAATAAAAAACCCTGCGCGATGGGAAAACTCATTTTGCTACAGGGAAAAAACGGGGGAAGGGGGCCCGGGACACCGCGGGAATTGGGGAAAATGGGAAAAAAACCCTTTTTCTAAAAAATGTACTCAAAATAAAAATAAATCCCCTTCTTTTTTGCCCAATTACCCGGCCACAGGGGGGGGACCGAGACCGGGGTTTTGGAAATTTCAGGGACCCAAAAAAGGGGAAAAACCATTAAAAAAAGAATTTTGGGCCCCCACAAAAGACATAAAAAAGGGCCAATTTTTAATTACCCCCAAGGGCCACAATGGGGGGTCAGAAAGGGTTATGTATGCAGTTTTTTCAAAAAAATAAGGGCCTGGCTTTTTTTTTTTACAAACTTGTGTTCTAAAAGGGTTTTAAATTTTTCGGCCCAATAGAAGTTCTAAAACGGGGGGCGGGGTTTTTCAAAAAAATTTTGAAGAAATATTTAAATAGACGCGGGGGCCAAAGGCGCGGGTTTTTTTTTGGGGGGGTTTTCGGGTTTTGGCTGCAGGGACAAAGGGGGGGCCCCTCCCCCCCAAAGGGGGGGCCTTTTTTTTTGTACCCCGTTTTTTTTTTTTTTAAGGGGAAAGGAAAAGGGGGTTGTAGGGGGGGCTTCCGCCCGGGGCGTTACCCCGACCTTGCCCCCCCTTTTTGGGGGTTTTCCTTTTTTGGGTTTTCCCGAGGCTAAAAAAAAATTTTCCCTCACGGGGAAACGAAAATCCCAAAAAACAGGGAAAAGATTTTGGGTTTTTTCCGGGGGCTTTTTCCAGTTTTCTCAAGGGTATTTTTTTTACCCCCCAAAAAAAGGATTTAGGGGAAAAACTGTTTTTAAAAAATTTGGTTTAAAAAGGTTTGAAACGGGCCCATAGCTTACGGGGTGAATATTTGAAGGAATCCGAAAATTTTGGTTTTTTGGGAAAAAATTTCCCAAAAAACCCTTTTTCTAGATATCTGGGAAAAGGCATTTCTTTTGGGAAAAACCCTCCGTGTAGGAGCGAAGAAAGGGGCGAGAGGAAAGTGGGTTGTTTTTGGAATAGTTTGTTAGTTTTTTTGTTTTTTGAAAATATTTTATTAGAAAGCAGTTATGGGTTATTTAGTTTTTAGTGGGGTTGTAAAAATTTAGTAACAACCGGGTTTTGTAGTGGTTTTTTTTATTTAGAAAAAAGAAGTTGTTTTTGTGGGGTTTTTTTTTAATATTTAAGTGGGGTAGCAGCGGGTGGTAGGTATAGTAGTATTTGTAATAGTAGTAGAGAGTACTATTTTTCAGTAGAAAGGGGTTAGTATTTTATTTTAATTAAGTAGTATTTTCGAAAAAGGTGGGTGGTGTCGTATTTAAGTATAGTGGGGTTTTTGGGGTTATTTAGTGGAAATAGTTAGTTAGTGAAATTATATAGAAAGTTAAAATTTGAAATAGCACCCCGGGGGAAAAAATACTACTTTTTATTTAATAGTAGGTTAAGTATTTAGTTGAAAAGGGGGGAAGTTTTGGAGTGGGTGGGTAATTAAAAAGTAGGGGTTTTATTTAATGTAATAGTTAAAATTTAATTGAAATGCAGTATTTGTGGGTTAGTATTTAAATGGGGTAGAAATTTTGTAATTGTGGGGGGTATTTTATTTAAAAAAAGTAGCTGCTGGGAAAAGGGGGGGGAAAGGGAAAAAGTAGGGGAAAAGAATTCATGAGGGTTTAGTTTGTTAAAATTCTATATGAAATAGTTGCAGTTGGGGGGCAATTTTCCGGTTTAGGGGGTTAAAAGTATTTATTTTTTATATTTGAAAAAAAAATGGTAGAAAGGGAAGAAAACTATAGGGACTGCTTTTTTTTTTTTAAATTAAATCTAGTTTTTTTTTCCAGTACCCAAAAATATCACCCTCAAATAAAACTTTGGTGGTAAAAAAAAAGGGGTTTTGTGGGTGGGCAGAGCGGGTTAATAAAAAAAGGAAAACCCGGGTTTTTTAAAAAAAACCCCCGGGGAACCTACCGAAACCCCAGCCCCCGGCAAAATTTCCCCCAAAAAAACCAAATTTGAAAAATTCCCGAATTTTTTGGAAAAAGGGGGGGCGGATTTTGGGGGGGGGGGACCCCCACGAGGGAAGGGATAAAGACGGGAGTTGTTTGTGCCTTCTTTTTTTTTTTTTTTTTCTCGGCCCAGGGGCCCCCTCGGGATTTTTAAAAGGGTTTTGTTCCCCATTTCCCTTCAAAGGTTTTTTAAAGGGTTAAAATCAAAAATTTGTCGGGGGTTTGGGTTTAAACCCCACAAAAGGAAAAAAATATACAGGTTTGACCGGTATTTAAAAAAAACCCCTTGGGCCTTTTCGTTTTTTCCCCGGGGCCCGAATGTTTTTACGGGAAATGGGGCTACTAGCCGTTACAATTTTTTCCTTTTATATGGTTAAAAAGGGGGAAAACAAAAATAATGTTTTTCTTTCCCACGGGTTTAATTTTTTAAAAAATGACGTTTTATTTTCCCCCCCCTTTTTTATTTTTCAGTGGCAAATTTTATAAACCATCATCGAACCAGAAAACAAACTCCCGGTGCCCCGGGACGATGGGGGCAAAACATTTTACCCATTTTAGTTTTTTTTAAACAGAATTCAAGTTTTTAACCAAAAAGGGCCTTTTGGGGGTACTTTACATAAAGCTTTTTGGAACTTTTTATTTTTTCCTTTATTAAAATTTTCCCAGTTTTTTTTTTTTAAGTAAAAATTTTAAAATTTTAAAATCAAACAAAAACACTTTGGGTTTTAAATTTTTTTAAAACCTTTTGGGTTTAAAATTTTTGGGAGGGGTTTGGGTTTTATCTTTTTGGGAAAAGGGAAATAGGGGGGGGCTTTTTTATTGTGTTTGGGGCCTGGGTTTTTGTGGTGAAATGCCTTTGCGGGTTTTTTCAGGAAAAAAATTTTTTTTTCTTTGAAAAAAGGGTATTTTAATGTTCAAAAAAAGTCTAATATCAATCAAACATAGACGGGGTAAAGGTAAATTGTCCTTTCAATCATATGATTTTTTTTTTACATTTGTTATTTACTTTTTTTATTGGGAAAAAATTAAAAACACTTGAAAAGGGAATTTCCCCTTTAACCCCTTAATCTTTTGTAATCGAACTAATTGTTTCCTTTGAAAATTATCCAGGATAGTTGTTATCATTTTATAAAATTAAAAAATTTTAAAATTACCAAAACCCTGTCTTTTCCCAAATTTAAAACTTTTAAAAACTGACTGGTAGTTTTAAAAAAGATTTTTTGCGGACTAAATTGGAAAAAATTTTTGGCGGGATTCTGACAGAAAATATTCGGGTTTCCATTAACATATAGAAATTTTAAATTTTTTTTAAAAAAAACCCTAGCCCAAAGAACAAAATATCCCCAGTTTTTTTTTTTCCCGGGGAAAAAATTTCCTTAAAATGCTGGGCGGGAACAGGGTAAATTTCGGATGAAAGATTAAAGGGGGCTTTTTTATCCTTGGGGGGCCGGGGAAGGATTTTTGGGGGGGGGAAAAAAATTTTTGTTGCGGTAGTTTTCCCCATGGTTCGTTTTTTTTTTTTTGGGCCTCGAGGAAGCCTTTGGGAAGAAAATATCTGGGCGGGGGGAACTTTTTTTTTTTTTTTTTTTTTTTTTTAAATTTTTTTTTAAAAGGGGTTTTTCCCCTTTTTTTTTTGTACATGCTTTGGGAGCATTTTTTGTTTGGGGTTTTTGTGTTTTAATTTCGGCCCCGGGTTTTTTTAAGGGAAGCACTCTTTAAATTCCGACTGTCATTTTAAATTTTTTTATTTAACCCCAAAAATCCCCCTTTTTTTTTTTTTTCAAAAAAAATTTATTTTCAAAATTGTGGGTTTGCTTATTTGCCCTTCTTAAGAATGGTTAAAAAAAAAAAAAAAAAAAAGGAAAAAAATTTTTTGGGTTAAAATAAAAAAAATTTGTTTTTTTTTGGTTTTGGCTTTCGGGAAATGATGTTAAATTTTCCCCCAATTACATTCCCTGAAAACTTGTTTTAAAAATTTTTTAAAAATTTTTCTTTTTTAAAAATAAAACATCTTTTTAAAAAAAATTTGGGTTTTGGAAATATTTTTGTAAATGGGGTTTTTGGTATATTGTTATGTACATTATTTTTTTTTAAAATACTATTTTTGGGGGAAAATTTTGGGGGTTTTTTTTTTTATTTACATTGAAAAAAAAAAAACTAAATTTCATTTTATAAGGATTTCCCCCCCCCCCCCAAAATTTTTTTGGCCCCAAAAATTTTTAAATTTTAAGCAAAGGGGGGTTTTCTTTTTCCTTTTTTTTTTTTCCGCCCCCGGGCCCCCCTTTTTTCCCCCCCCGGGCCCCTTTAAAACAATTTTTTTTTTTTTAAACAAACATCCCCCCCAAAAATTTTTAAATTTTGCCCCAAATTCACAAAAATTCCAAATTTTTTTTCCCCCTTTTTAAAAATTTTTGGGGGTTAAATTTTTTTTTGTTTTTGGTTTTAAAAAATTTTTTTTTTTCCCACAGGAGTAAAAAAATTTTTTGATTTTAAAAAAGAAAAATTTTAAAAAAATTTCTTCTTTTTTTGAAAAAAATTGCAAAGGAAATTTAAGGGCTTAGTTTTTTGGGTTTTGGGGGGGCATTTTTTTTTTTTTGGCACATTTAAAGCTAAGTTTTTTTTTTTTCACCCCCCCGGGGAAAAAATTGGGGGGGGTTTCTCCCCCCCCGCCCCGGGGGGGTTTTTTTTAAATTTTTTAAAAAAAGCCAAAATTAAATAGGGGAAAAAAAAATTTTTTAAAAAAATTTCCCCTTTTTTTCCAAAAATTTCCCAAGGCCAGGGGGGTTTAGATATTTGGTGGGGTAAAAATTGCCTTATGGACATTTTTTAACTTTTTAAATTTTTTAAATCATGGCATGGGGCCCAAAATTTTGGGCCCCCCCAACTCCGGGGGGTTTTTTTTTGGGGTTTTTTTACATTGGCAAAAATTGGAAAAATTGAAAAAAAAAAAATCTTTTTTCCCAGAACCCACTAGGCCTGGGGTTTTTTAGATATTTGGGGGAAACTTTTGCCTTATGGACTTTCAAATTTTTGTGAAAAAATTTTAAATTTTGGCGGGGGGGGTTTTTAAAATGACCCCCCCCCCCAGGGTTCACTTGTTTTACATTGGCTTTAAAAAAAGGGAAAAAATCCAAAAAAAATTCTTCTCAAAAACCCAAAAAGGGCCCCGGGTTTTTAAAGTTTTTATTTTTGTAACATTCCCTTATGGACACCCCCCCCAAAAGGGTTTGAAAAAATTTTTTTCCCCCCCTTTTTTTGGTTTTTCAAAATCCCCCCCCCCCCCCCCCCCCCCCCCCCCCCCCCCCCCCCCCCCCCCCCCCCCCCCCCCCCCCCCCCCCCCCCCCCCCCCCCCCAAGGGGTCACTTGTTTTAAAACATAGGATAAAAAAATTTATAAAATTTTTTTTTAAAGGGGAACCCCCTTTTGGGTCAGAAAAACCCCAAAAAGGGGGGGGTTTAGTTTTTTGGGGAAAAAAAACCTGACCTTGTCCCCCTTTTAAAGCAAGTCTTCAAAAATGGCCGGGGCCCCCAAAAATTGGGTTCTTCGTTGGGTAACTTTGCTTTTTCCCCCCAGGGGGAAAACTTTTTGCAAAAATTTTTAAAATTATTTTGGGGGGGTTCTTCTGTTGGATTTTTGTATTCAGGGGGGAGGGTTAAAAAAAAGGCAATGAAAGAAATTTTTGGGGGCGGGGTGAGCGATTCAGGGCCCCCGGGGTTTTTTTGTGGTTTTTTTTTTTTTTTTTTAAAAAGGGGGTCTGATGGGAAAAATTTTCCTTTTGTGGGGTTTTGGGGGGGTTTTTTTTGGATTTGTGATTTTTAAAAAGGGGCGTTCTTTTAAAAAAATGTAATTTTTATATTTGTATCAACTTTTTTTTTTAAAACCCCGAAAAAAAAATTTGAATTATGAATGGTCGTTTTTTGAAAAATTTTTTATTTTTTGGGGAATAAAATCGGGTATATTTTTTCATTTGTTGTTTTATTACATTTGTAAATTAAAAAAAGGGGGTTTTTCCCCTTCGCCTTTTTAAATTTAATTTTTGGACAAAATTTTTTATCTTTAAACCCCGAGTTGTTTCCTTTAAAAAAATTAAAAAAATTGGGGGGAAATTTTAACATTATATTGGAAAAAAAAAAAAAAAAAAAAATTTAAAAAAAAAAAAATTTAATAAAAAAAAAAAAAAAAAAAAAAAATTTTTTTCTCTTTTTAATTTTTGGGGGGATTTTTTGAATACTATCAAAAAATGTTTTCTTTTACATTGATACTTGTTTTTAAAAAAAAATTTTAAAAATATATTGTTTTAGAAACTCGTTTGTTATACTTTTTAACCCCCCTGCCGATTAAAAAAAGGGATTTAAAGTTTTTGGGGATATTTAAATTTTTTTTATTTAAGACTTAGAGATTTAATGTTTTTGGTTTTTAGAGGAGAGATTTGTTAGGGGGAGATTTGGAGGGGAAAAAAAAATTTTAAAATGTTTTTTTGTCGATGAAAACTTTATCAAAGGTGGGAAAAAGGGGGTTTTTAAAAGACGAGGGTATGGGGGACTTTAACCCGGGGGGGCCCCGGGGGAAAGGGGCGTCTTTAAAATTACGGGACCTGGGAAAAAAACCCCAATTTTTTTTTTTGGGAAAGGGGAAAATTTGGTTTTACGGGGATTTTTTTTTAAAAATTATTTAAGTCAATGAAAAAGGGGGCCCCAAAAATTATATTACAGATTTATGTTTTTTTTACCAGTTTTTTTTAAAAAAATTGGGGGTTTAAAACCAGGATTCAAAAAAATTAATGTAATGGCCCATATTTGGTACTTTCTTACATAAAATTAACTTTTTTTTTCAGAAATCGGGGGAAAATTTCTTTCAATAAAATATGAATACTTTCGGGGACCGGATCTTCACATTTATATGGATTATTTCTTTTACAATATCCATTAAAACGTTTAATTAAATATTCCATTGACAAGTGACCTTGAGAGGGTGGGTTCGTGTCTCCTAAAAAATTTTTCTGTTGAGTATACGGCCGCCTGCAGGCCAAAAAAAGTTTGTCAAAATTTAATAAAATACAACATTTTGTAAACGGCACGATTTATTGGGGGATAAAGACTAAAATTGTTAGTTTAGCTCCATATTTCATGTACATATTTCCCTATAAGGGGGGGCCCAAACTAACAAATCGCGGATTAAGGTGAGATAGTCTTTGCATAAATTAAATTGCTGTAAAGGAAAAAAAACTTACACAGTTTATTCCCTTTATGTCAATGTATGCCTGCGAACCGAAAGGCGATAATTTTTTTAACTTTTGGCTAGGGGCATATCAGTTTGAACATGAAAAAGAATTAATTAATAAACTTATTTTTTTTTTTTGCGTCCGACCCCTGGGATGAAGACCGTTTGTGTTGGGGGGGGGGGGGGGGGGGCCTCTTTATTGTCCATAAGAAATTTTTAAAAAAATTTTGTTATGGAATTGTCTGGAAGGCAGAAACGATTAGTTTATATTTAAGTTGTTTTACATTTGTTAATTTGTATCTGCTTCCATTTTTTTTAAAATATAACCTATTAAACAAGTTAGGTTTTAAGATAAAAAATTAGAAGAGAGATGGGAAAAACCATTGCCGATTTTATACGTATTTCGACCTAAATACTTTAAAAGGGGGGGGGAAACCGGGAATATGGACTCGTCGTCGTTCCCACCACAGGGGCTCGAAATTGCAGGGGGGCGAATTTTTTTCATACTTAAATGGTAATTTTAACAAGAAAATATTAAAACAAAATGTTTTAATTGACGATACATCTGCGCCTACACTACTGGGGGGGGGGGGATTTGGTCAAACATACCAACAATACTTGCCCTTATTTGAAGATGTGCATGAAGGCTGGATTTCGCTATCGCATGCAACTACCTTCTCATTTTTCCTATATGCAGTTTTATAAGCAGAACCTTGTGAACGCAACTCCTCCTCCACTATTGGAGCGATTTGGTTCAAACTCACCAACAATACTTGTCATTATATGTAAGCGTGCGTGGGGGCTGGATTTTGCGCTCTATGATCTGAAAGTATCAATTTTCACAAACAAAAAAGGCGGGAGTCAAACCAAAGGGGTCCACGGAGTTAATTTTTTATACGCCCCCTCTGTGCTTCCGTATTATAATGATTATGTAGAGTAATAATTAATACACGTCTCAAGTATTTTGAGTCGAAACAACTATTTACCAAGTATGGTTTGTTTGCCGAGAGTTATCATTTCTTTCTTAGCCATAATCAACTGTAAATCATTTTTATTAGCAGGATACCTCGTGAAATTCAGAGTTTCCTTATTTCTCAATAATCTTGAGCCCCTTTAGATAAGGGGAATGGCCAAAAACCAAACGGTAAATTCCGTTAAAATTGTCTGTAGAGGTGTTCTTTTTAGGACTATACAAATGGGTTTTTCGTTTTTTCCAAATTGAAATTTAAATTATTATAAGAAATTACCGCTAACTTTTTTTAGAAATTGTTGGTTGGGCTTTTTAAAAGTAACCGTATTTCAGTTTTAATTTGGAGACTATTTTTACTTGTATTAGTGCTGCCACAATGCAGTATCAAAGCAAAGACATGTGGCATCCACACCAAGTCACATTATCCTGACACCGGGTCAACCAATCATAGAGCTACTTTGCATATATCCTAAGCGACAAGCAGGGAATCTACCGGTGCATATTTTAATGACTCTGGTGTCGCGGCCGGAGATTGAACCAACAATCTCCCGCTCCCGAAGGGAGACGTTTTTAACCCATATTTTTACCCCGGAGTAGATTTAGGGGAAACGGCTCGGCAAGTGTCTTAATGGATAACATTATTTAAATTATGACATGAAATAACCAGGGATCGGGAGTGGTGGACTGTGTTTAAGTATTTTACCAAACCTTAGATAAAGATGATGGGATATGTATATGTATCAACACAACAAGACATCACACTTATAATATTGCTTCTTTTTAATCCATTTACTTTAAAATAAACATTCAGGCTACGCTTTTATTGTCATTAACATTTCTTAAATAAACGTTTATGAAAGATAGTTTTCTCCATCTATCTGTCACTCTATCCATATGCGTCTATCTATTCTTCTCTTTTTCCATCCGCCCGACTCTCAATCCATCCATCTATCTATTTAGGTCCCTTCATCTGTCTCTCCATCCATCCATCTATTCATCTTTCAATATCTTTTTACCCCAAATTTGATATAAAAACTTTTCAATCAATTATTCCCTCTCCGTCCCTGATCACAATCGTCCCTTGTGATACTTTACTGACCAGTTACACTCAACAGAACGTTCTGCAATATTGATGACACACCGTGAAAGATACCTGTAGATCGATAATCTACTGAGAAATATCTGGACATCTTTCATGTGTCGCAGTGATATTTCTTGACGTCGTCTGGCGAAGACGTAGGCAGGTAAGTACAAAATGTACAATACATCTTATATTGTTATTTAATAGTGTGTGGCTACATCGAAATCTTCGCGTTTCTATGTAGAATTAATACTTGGCAAATTGCTCACAGAGGTAGGTTTTAAACGGAGTTATTATTGTTTTACTAGGTTGTTGTTGTAGGTGAGTGTTTGTCAGGGAGTGGGCGGGAGTTATTGTACTCACTGACTTAAATCCTTCTTTGTTTATCAGTTGCTGAAATACATAAGTTTGTTTCTCTGGTACTAGGACCGCAGACTTTGATCGTGTGGGACAGAAATGCCTGAGTCTTATGCTTATTATTGTACACTGTACCTCAATCTGGAATCTCTTGATTTTACCAAGTTTTCCATAGAAAAACCTTTAAATATTCCCTTTCAAACAATAAGGCAAAACAGCATAACCTATTAGCTGCTCCATCATTATAAAGCGTAAAGCTGTGTCGAAAACTATTTCAAAAAAGTTCATGAAACTGTGTATAACTTAGCACCTTGCTTGAATTTTACCTCTAGTTCAAGCGATTATTAACTGGTTGTTAATAAAACCACATCCGATTGAACCGATAATCGATTGTTACAAATATTAACCAATTTTTATCACTAGTAGTAGTAGTTATAGTAATAGTACTAGAAGAAGAAGAAATAGTAGTAGCAGTAGTAGAGATAGTAGTAGTAGGAGAATTGTAAAAAAAAAAAATACAAAAAAAAAAACAGCGTAGAAGTAGACGAAATAGAAGGTAATAGAAGAAGAAGTAGAATTGGTGGTAGAAATTGTATAGTAGTAGTAGAAAATTTAAAAAAAAATATTTGGAGAGAAATAGTAGTACAAGTAAAAGAACTAGAAGCAGTAGTAGCAGCAGTAGAAGTAGACGAAATAGAAGTAGTAATAGTAGAAGAAGTAGTAGTAGAAGTGGTGGAAGTAATAGTATAAATTATAGTAGTAGTATTAGCAGTAGAAGTAGACGAAATTGAAGTAGTAATAGTAGTAGTAGAAGTAGTAATAGAAAGTAGTATGAGTTTAGTAGTAGTAGTAGTAGTTTAAAAAAGACGTTTTCGATAAATTCTGAGCAATTGTATTTTTTTTTTGACACATCAGTTTATGTCTCGTAATTTCTTTAATATCAAAAACCGTTTCCCTACATGCACGAATCCAGCATTATTCTTAGATCTGGGGTTATGCCCTGTTAAAGAAGAGGATAAAATAAAACTAAAATCAGGCCCTTTTATTTATTTTTAAAGATAAAAGATTAAGTAGAACTGTGAAACCAAAATGTCAGCGGTCCAACACAGGAAGCGCCGAGAGGAATTAGGATAAGTTCCCAATCGATGTAATATAACTAAGTCTAAACCTCTCTTTCTCTCTCCCTTCTCTAAATCCGCACATGTTCTTCCCACGTTCCCAATGACGTTGCCATAAAATATATGGGACAATAAAAGTAAAGTCACGGATTTTGATTTACCATTGAACCCTCGTATCTTGTTCTAACAAAAGCTGACACGGTGAATGTATCTTTTATGAGGCTTAAAACTTTTCATTGATTTCGAGTTGCTTTAAATGTTTGTATGTGTTTTAATTTCTTAGCTTTATCTTTCCGCAGAGCATTGATTGCTAGATGGAAAGGAAATAATAAAAAAGAAAGGTGTCCAGCGGTTGTGCTTCGATTAGATACATAGTTTTAAAACTTAATGTAATTCTTTTTTTGATATCAGTAATGGTATTTAGGAAATGTTAGATCGATTTATAATTATAAATGAACTATTTTGAAATGTTGCAGCAAAATCCTTTAAATATTCACAAATATTCGTTAAAAAATAAATACCGGTATTAAAAAACGATAATGTAAAAGTTGTTGAAATATTTACAAATACATGAAGTTTTAAGAAAATAAAACATGTACAAATATTCTTTAAGATTCTGCTTTTTAATATGCAGCTGGGAATTCAAACCTGTTTGCAATTACTCTGAATAAAAAACTTTATTTAAACACGAAATTGCCAAACTACAGGAGAGAGAGACAGAGAGAGAGAGAGGGAGAAAACACCTTCAGATCGGAATTAAATTTTAAAAATATAAATTAAATTGCGTGGCCTACTGTTTTAATTTTCATTTCCAGGACTGATTTATCATCCCAACACTACAAAAATGCAGGATTGCTTACCCTGAGCTCTCACTAGATGGCGCTATCCGGCATATACCACAAACCATGTGATTATGTGACGTCATCAAGTTACCTGAAAATTTTGCACGTGATATGCGTGATTAGTCACGTGTGCTTTAACGTAGTTGAGTGTTTTGAGGGTAAGTTTTTCTATAGTTTTAACAGCAATTCGAAGTTTTACGTTGCATTTGGCCTTATAAAATATACTTTTTTTTTCTAAGCTAATTAGCTAATTTTTCTTATCATCTAAAACCATTAGAAAGGTTGATGATGATGATGATGATGATAATGATGATGGTGGTGGTGATGTTTATGATAATATTGATGAAGCCAATTGAAATCATGTTGATGATTGAAAATATGATGAAGATGAAAAGGGTGATCGCGAAAACCAATGAAAAACATGATGATCATCATCATCATTTGATGATCATGTTGCTGAAAAGCATGATGATGATGAAAAACTAATGATGGCGGTTGGGTGTCCGGATAGCGTAGCGGTTTACACACTGGTTTTACACCGATTCACTCCGGGTTCGATCCCAGGTCGGTCAGATTTTATATGTTTGGGGGTATGGGTCGACATGTTGGTATTCTCCAGGTACCCCGGTTTCCTCCCACACTAAGAACTACGGGAACGTGACCAGAAGTGCAAACGAAAATATTTTCATAAGCGATGTTGCTTTCTGTCGCATCGTTGTTAAAAATACATAAAGTTTAAATGATGATGAAAGCTGATAATGATGATGATGATGATGATTTTATGAAAAAGATGTTGATTATGTTGATGAATTTTATATTATTATAGGAAAGCTTCGACTTAACGATGTCCGCAATTTTGAACCGATTTTCTACGAACATGGTCTTTTACGTGAACAGCATATCCGGAAACGGTCGACTGACGTCACAATCAATTTCCGGTTTGAAGCTTTTAACAGGTACATGTATGGTGTATGTATATAATACTTCGATATACGTAATACCGCGATATACATAATACCGCGATATACATAATACCGCGATATACGTAATACCGCGATATAGTACTACCGCGATTATATCGCGTGTGTTGTTTTAAAATAACACATAAGTCAAACCTTAAGTCCAAACTTCCATTTCCATCTGTATTTAGTTACATTGTGTATTGATTACAGTCAAATCATTTAGCAATGTGCATATATTATAATTTAAAGGACTGATGAAGGTTAAGATTCGTTAAATACGTATAACCATAGACATTCCTTTTTCTTCCTGTTTATACTTTCGAGAGAGAGAGACTTAGGCAGAATTTTGAAAAGTTGAAAACATTCAGTATATCATTAGTGAAAATATACATATATATTCAGTTTATATCTCGAAATAATTGGTTGAGTTATACATAGATTTATAGAAAGTTGATTTGAAAATATAGACAGTTATAAAGTCATGTTTAATAAAAAGTTCCGGTTTTTCAATGACGTATTCAAAAGACCAAGGCAGAGAGACAGAGAGAGAGATGGCTAAAAGTAAACAGAATGTAAGAAATGTTGTTATCAAAAGCCAATATTGTCACCAATTAAAAAAATAGTTCGATTATTTTCTGTGAACAATTTTGAAAGAAATATACTACCTTTGAAAATGATAAAATCTCTTAAATGCAGTTAAGTGAAACATAAGTTCTCTGAGGTTTAAATATGCAAAAAGGAAACGTTACTGATTGAATCTAACCTTTCTCTTTCTCATGTTATTGTTGTTGTTGCTGTTTTTTGTGTTGTTTTTGAAAATTGTTCTTATAAAGATATTCACATGCGCAAAGGTTTTATAATTATGTGTGTAATATTTGATGTCATAAAAACGTGAGCTTATTAATTTTTAATAATTTTACTTCAATCGGTACTTACCTTTTCTTTGATTAATTTTAGCCTTTCATTTCTATTGGCAAAACAACTCAAGTAGACTTTGTATAAATAAAGACTGAATCTGCTTCATGTCTGTACGAGTATGAATAATATCCCTTCCTTTCTGGTATTTACAGGACGTTTGCTGCTAGTTTAAAACGTGACACAACGACGCTACATCCTGGTCTTGTGATCGAAACTAGTCAACAGACGTTTGCTCAAGATTTGAATCCAGCCTATCATGGTTATCTAGACGGTTTGTTCAACTTTAGTAAACCGATTTACAAACAAGCTTGGTTTTAGATAAACGTAAACTGGCTGCTGAAACAAACGTAGATCTAACAAGAATAATTGTATATCATTCAAGCACGGGCCGAATAGTCCGGTATATAGGAAAAGATCCCGAAATTTACAATCCCGGGACCGTCAATTACACATGTCCCTAAAATATAGTTTCGTAAAGAAAAGATGGATAAGAAACTATGTTTGCAGAAAATGTATTATTTTTAAGTCATTGTATTTTCATAATATTAGTATTTTCTGACAACGGGTGAATAGGTAGTAATATATGTATCAATTTATGATGCCAATGAAGTGTATTTTGGCATTTTATTAGTCATTAAAAATGCGTGAAACATAAACAGATACACTCGGCTATTGGCCAATTGCAACGTGTCCGAAATATCGCGAGAACGATGATAAGGGAATCACAGAACTATATATAATCATACTTGCGGCCAACAATTATGAATATGTCTCTACCAGACCGTTGTCGAGAACGGATTTTATTTCAGGTACTACCTTTGATAGAGTCCACACAACATTAAGATAAGCGTAGGCTCAGCAAATTTTAGTTTTAATTAAGTGACAGATTAAGTTAATTAATTACTAGTAACAATCAAATTATCACTATGCGTGACAACAAGACTGAAATTAGAGACTGTGACGTAACTAGCTCGCACTAGTTATGCTTGCCGTAACCAGGCATACGTACCGATAAACAAAAGCAGGAATTGTTGATTTGCAAAATTACCACAGCCGCTATATATCACTATATCACAGCACAATAACCCCCTGCGCTCAGTATTGTATTGTAAACATACAAAGTGGGCCTTTCTGGACCGGGCCTTTTCGAAACGGGCTTTTCTGGTTTCGGGCTTTTCGGACACCCTCTATCCTTACCTGTACCAGTAATTAACCAAGAACACGATTAACAGATATACAGTAATTATGACGTCATATTTCGACACTGCTGTATTATTTCAGACGAGTGTCTCTCAAACCGCTGGCAACAACTATTTTCTCTACGATCAATGCGAAACATTTGGCTTGACTGAATGTTCTAAGATGTCTAGAGCTCCTCTAAGAGCATGATTAACAGTTCAGGGAAAACCCCTGGACATCACTAGCTGGTGATAAAACTAAAAGCATGTTCTTTGATAAACAATTAACACGTACAGACATGCTAGAAGATAAGATCAGCCATCGGGTTTTCAGGGAAGTCAACAGGCGAAAAAAAAATGGGGACATTTTCATATATAATTATAGCAACTTAAGTCATGTATTTTTTCTTTAGTTTGAAATCAGTTATTTCTGATAGCAAGTGTTTCTGAATTATAAATTTGTATAGGGTTGTTCAATAAAAATCACGTTTATTTATTTATTTTTTTAACTTACACTTTACGGAAAAAAAGTATCGGCTATATACCTTTGTCATTTTGAATGTCTTAAAAAAAGAAGAATATATGACGGTACGTTACTTCATTTTGCGCGAAAAAATAATAATAAAAAAAAACACATGTGTGGCTAAATCTCGACATTATGATGATTATACAAATGATTCAAAATATATAAAACTGGAAATCATATTTGACCTTGAACACCAGAGTTTGATTTTCCGGAATACCAAGACCGACCATAACACTACACAAGACCGACCATAACACTATACAAGACCGACCGTAACACTATACAAGACCGACCATAACACTACACAAGACCGACCGTAACACTATACAAGACCGACCATAACACTACACAAGACCGACCGTAACACTATACAAGACCGACCATAACACTACACAAGACCGACCATAACACTACACAAGACCGACCATAACACTACACAAGACCGACCATAACACTACACAAGACCGACCATAACACTACACAAGACCGACCATAACACTATACAAGACCGACCGTAACACTATACAAGACCGACCATAACACTACACAAGACCGACCATAACACTACACAAGACCGACCATAACACTATACAAGACCGACCGTAACACTATACAAGACCGACCATAACACTACACAAGACCGACCATAACACTACACAAGACAGACCATAACACTACACAAGACCGACGGTAACACTACACAAGACCGACCATAACACTACACAAGACCGACCATAACACTACACAAGACCGACCATAACACTACACAAGACAGACCATAACACTACACAAGACCGACCATAACACTATACAAGACCGACCATAACACTACACAAGACCGACCATAACACTATACAAGACCGACCGTAACACTATACAAGACCGACCATAACACTACACAAGACCGACCATAACACTACACAAGACCGACCATAACACTACACAAGACAGACCATAACACTACACAAGACAGACCATAACACTATACAAGACCGACCATAACACTACACAAGACCGACCATAACACTACACAAGACCGACTATAACACTACACAAGACCGACCATAACACTATACAAGACCGACCATAACACTACACAAGACCGACCATAACACTACACAAGACCGACCATAACACTACACAAGACCGACCGTAACACTACACAAGACCGACCATAACACTACACAAGACCGACCATAAACACTACACAAGACGACCATAACACTACACAAGACAGACCATAACACTATACAAGACCGACCTATAACATACTAACAAGACCGACCATAACACTACACAAGACACTACATACACAGACAGACCATAACACTACACAAGACGACCATAACACTACACAAGACCGACCATAACACTACACAAGACAGACCTAAACACAACAAAACAGACCATAACACTACATACACAAGACCGACTTTAACACTTCACAAGACCGACCATAACACTACACAAGACGACCATAACACTATACAAGACGACCATAACACTATACAAGACCGACCATAACACTACACAAGACAGACCATAAACATACACAAGACCGACCATAACACTACACAAGACAGACCATATCAGCGTAACACTAACAAGACCGACCATAACACTACACAAAACGACCATAACACTAACAAGACCGACCATAACACTACACAAGACAGACCATAACACTACACAAGACGACCATAACACTATACAAGACCGACCATAACACTAACAAGACAGACATAACACTATACAGACAGACCATAACACTACACAAGACCGACCATAACACTATACAAGACCGACCATAACACTACACAAGACAGACCATAACACTATACAAGACCGACCATAACACTATACAAGACCGACAATAACACTACACAAGACCGACCATAACACTACACAAGACAGACCATAACATTACACAAGACAGACCATAACACTACACAAGACCGACCATAACACTATACAAGACCGACCATAACACTATACAAGACGACCATAACACTACACAAGACAGACCATAACACTATACAAGACCGACCATAACACTACACAAGACCGACCATAACACTACACAAGACCGACCATAACACTACACAAGACAGACCATAACACTATACAAGACCGACCATAACACTACACAGACGACCATAACACTATACAAGACCGACCATAACACTACACAAGACCGACCATAACACTACACAAGACCGACCATAACACTACACAAGACCGACCATAACACTTAACAAGACCGACCATAACACTACACAAGACCGACCATAACACTACAAGACCGACCATAACACTACACAAGACCGACCATAACACTACACAAGACCGACTATAAACACTACACAAGACCGACCTTAACACTATACAAGACCGACCATAACACTACACAAGACCGACCGTAACACTATACAAGACCGACCATAACACTACACAAGACCGACCGTAACACTATACAAGACCGACCATAACACTACACAAGACCGACCATAACACTACACAAGACAGACCATAACACTACACAAGACAGACCATAACACTATACAAGACCGACCATAACACTATACAAGACCGACCATAACACTACACAAGACCGACCATAACACTACACAAGACCGACCATAACACTAACAAGACCGACCATAACACTACACAAGACGGACCATAACACTATACAAGACCGACCATAACACTACACAAGACAGACCATAACACTATACAAGACAGACCATAACACTACACAAGACAGACCATAACACTATACAAGACAGACCATAACACTACACAAGACCGACCATAACACTATACAAGACCGACCATAACACTACACAAGACAGACCATAACACTATACAAGACAGACCATAACACTATACAAGACCGACCATAACACTACACAAGACAGACCATAACACTACACAAGACCGACCATAACACTACACAAGACAGACCATAACACTACACAAGACCGACCATAACACTACACAAGACAGACCATAACACTACACAAGACCGACCATAACACTACACAAGACTGACCATAACACTATACAAGACCGACCATAACACTACACAAGACAGACCATAACACTACACAAGACAGACCATAACACTACACAAGACAGACCATAACACTATACAAAACAGACCATAACACTATACAAGACAGACGATAACACTATACAAGACAGACCATAACACTATACAAGACAGACCATAACACTATACAAGACCGACCATAACACTACACAAGACAGACCATAACACTATACAAGACAGACCATAACACTATACAAGACCGACCATAACACTACACAAGACTGACCATAACACTATACAAGACCGGACCTAACACTATACAAGACCGACCATAACACTATACAAGACCGACCATAACACTACACAAGACAGACCATAACACTTCACAAGACGACCATAACACTACACAAGACAGACCATAACACTATACAAGACCGACCATAACACTACTACAAGACGACATAACACTACACAAGACGACCATAACACTACACAAGACGACCATAACACTACACAAGACGACCATAACACTACAAGACGACCATAACACTATCAAGACACCATAACACTATACAAGACGACCATAACACTACACAAGACAGACCATAACACTACACAAGACCGACCATAACACTATACAAGACGACCATAACACTACACAAGACCGACCATAACACTACACAAGACCAGACCATAACACTATACACAGACGACCATAACACTAACAAGACCGACCATAACACTAACAAGACGACCATAACACTAACAAGACGACCATAACACTACACAAGACCGACCATAACACTACACAAGACAGACCATAACACTAACAAGACAGACCATAACACTACACAAGACCGACCATAACACTATACAAGACCGACCATAACACTAACAAGACCGACCATAACATACACAAGACAGACCATAACACTACACAAGACCGACCATAACACTACACAAGACCGACCATAACACTTACACAAGACAGACCATAACACTACACAAGACGACCATAACACTATACAAGACCGACCATAAACACTACACAAGACCGACCATAACACTACACAAGACGACCATAACACTATACAAGACCGACCATAACACTACACAAGACGACCATAACACTAACAAGACCGACCATAACACTACACAAGACCGACCATAACACTACACAAGACGACCATAACACTACACAAGACGACCATAACACTACACAAGACCGACCATAACACTACACAAGACCGACCATAACAACTACACAAGACGACCATAACACTACACAAGACCGACCATAACACTACACAAGACCGACCATAACACTACACAAGACAGACCATAACACTACACAAGACAGACCATAACACTAGACAAGACCGACCATAACACTATACAAGACCGACCATAACACTACACAAGACAGACCATAACACTACACAAGACGGACCATAACACTACACAAGACCGACCATAACACTACACAAGACAGACCATAACACTATACAAGACAGACCATAACACTACACAAGACCGACCATAACACTATACAAGACCGACCATAACACTATACAACACCGACCATAACACTACACAAGACAGACCATAACACTATACAAGACCGACCATAACACTACACAAGACCGACCATAACACTACACAAGACCGACCATAACACTACACAAGACCGACCATAACACTACACAAGACCGACCATAACACTATACAAGACCGACCATAACACTACACAAGACCGACCATAACACTATACAAGACCGACAATAACACTACACAAGACCGACCATAACACTACACAAGACCGACCATAACACTACACAAGACCGACCGTAACACTATACAAGACCGACCATAACACTACACAAGACCGACCGTAACACTATACAAGACCGACCATAACACTACACAAGACCGACCATAACACTACACAAGACAGACCATAACACTACACAAGACAGACCATAACACTAGACAAGACCGACCATAACACTATACAAGACCGACCATAACACTACACAAGACCGACCCTAACACTACACCAGACCGACCATAACACTACACAAGACCGACCATAACATTACACAAGACCGACCATAACACTACACAAGACCGACCATAACATTACACAAGACCGACCATAACACTATACAAGACCGACCATAACACTATACAAGACCGACCGTAACACTACACAAGACAGACCGTAACACTACACAAGACCGACCATAACACTACACAAGACCGACCATAACATTACACAAGACCGACCATAACACTACACAAGACCGACCATAACATTACACAAGACCGACCATAACACTATACAAGACCGACCATAACACTATACAAGACCGACCATAACACTACACAAGACCGACCATAACACTACACAAGACCGACCATAACATTACACAAGACCGACCATAACACTATACAAGACCGACCATAACACTATACAAGAAAGACCATAACACTACACAAGACAGACCATAACACTATACAAGACCGACCATAACACTACACAAGACCGACCATAACACTATACAAGACCGACCATAACACTATACAAGACCGACCATAACACTACACAAGACCGACCATAACACTACACAAGACAGACCATAACACTACACAAGACCGACGGTAACACTACACAAGACCGACCATAACACTACACAAGAACGACCATAACACTACACAAGACCGACGGTAACACTATACAAGACAGACCATAACACTACACAAGACCGACCATAACACTACACAAGACCGACCATAACATTACACAAGACCGACTATAACACTATACAAGACCGACCATAACACTATACAAGACCGACCATAACACTACACAAGACCGACCATAACACTATACAAGACCGACCATAACACTACACAAGACCGACCATAACACTATACAAGACCGACCATAACACTACACAAGACCGACCATAACACTATACAAGACCGACCATAACACTACACAAGACCGACCATAACACTACACAAGACCGACCATAACACTACACAAGACAGACCATAACACTACACAAGACGGACCATAACACTACACAAGACCGACCATAACACTACACAAGACAGACCATAACACTATACAAGACAGACCATAACACTACACAAGACCGACCATAACACTATACAAGACCGACCCTAACACTACACCAGACCGACCCTAACACTATACAAGACCGACCATAACACTACACAAGACCGACCATAACACTATACAAGACCGACCATAACACTATACAAGACCGACCATAACACTACACAAGACCGACCATAACACTACACAAGACAGACCATAACACTACACAAGACCGACGGTAACACTACACAAGACCGACCATAACATTACACAAGAACGACCATAACACTACACAAGACCGACCATAACACTACACAAGACCGACCATAACACTATACAAGACCGACCATAACACTACACAAGACCGACCATAACACTACACAAGACCGACCATAACACTATACAAGACCGACCGTAACACTATACAAGACCGACCAGAACACTACACAAGACCGACCATAACACTACACAAGACCGACCATAACACTACACAAGCCCGACCATAACACTACACAAGACCGACCATAACACTACACAAGACCGACCATAACACTACACAAGACCGACCATAACACAACACAAGACCGACCATAACACTACACAAGACAGACCATAACACTACACAAGACCGACCATAACACTACACAAGACCGACCATAACACTACACAAGACCGACCATAACACTACACAAGACCGACCATAACACTACACAAGACCGACCATAACACTACACAAGACCGACCATAACACTACACAAGACCGACCATAACACTACACAAGACCGACCATAACACTACACAAGACCGACCATAACATTACACAAGACCGACCATAACACTACACAAGACCGACCATAACATTACACAAGACCGACCATAACACTATACAAGACCGACCATAACACTACACAAGACCGACCATAACACTACACAAGACCGACCATAACACTATACAAGACCGACCATAACACTACACAAGACCGACCATAACACTACACAAGACCGACCATAACACTACACAAGACCGACCATAACACTACACAAGACCGACCATAACACTACACAAGACCGACCATAACACTAAACAAGACCGACCATAACACTACACAAGACCGACCATAACACTATACACAAGACCGACCATAACACTACACAAGACAGACCATAACACTATACAAGACCGACCATAACACTACACAAGACCGACCATAACACTACACAAGACCGACCATAACACTACACAAGACCGACCATAACACTACACAAGACCGACCATAACACTATACAAGACCGACCATAACACTACACAAGACCGACCATAACACTACACAAGACCGACCATAACACTACACAAGACCGACCATAACACTATACAAGACCGACCATAACACTACACAAGACCGACCATAACACTACACAAGACAGACCATAACACTACACAAGACCGACCATAACACTACACAAGACCGACCGTAACACTATACAAGACCGACCATAACACTACACAAGACCGACCATAACACTACACAAGACAGACCATAACACTACACAAGACAGACCATAACACTATACAAGACCGACCGTAACACTAATCAAGACCGACCATAACACTACACAAGACCGACCATAACACTATACAAGACCGACCATAACACTACACAAGACAGACCATAACACTATACAAGACCGACCATAACACTACACAAGACCGACCATAACACTACACAAGACCGAAGTGCCTCTAACCACTCTGGTTACTTAAATTGTCAGATTTTTTAACATTTGAAATAAGAATAAACATTTTACAAAACAAGAGGACGAGCCCGAGAGGTGTGATGTGTAGAGCGTCCACCCGGAACCCGGGATTTTTCGGTTCGGTCCACGGTCTTATCATATCAAAGTCGTTTAAAATAAAACTCGTATAGCTCCCGTGCTTTGCACTCAGCATATACAGGTAGTTCCGGGACTAGGTGGCCTAGTGTCGGGATAACGTGGGAAATGATCTGTATGCAGTGAGTTACTTCTTTATAGTTCATGATTCAATTGAAATAAGGGAGAAAAAAATCGACATTAGGCCTTGTTGACACAGGAAGATCAACGCCATCAAGACTATAGTATTTGATTTCTCGGAAAGGCTTGACTTGACTTGACTATTTGAGTTTACCGTCGCATCGACAGTATTTCAGTCATATAGCGACGTCCAGCTAATTACAGGTGGAGGAAGACCCCGAATACACGGAGGCATTCGGGTAGAACCACCGACCTACCGCAAGCCAGCTGGAAGGCTTCCTCACATGAAAATCCGAATGCCCCTGCCGGGATTCGAACCCACGTGATGAGGGGCTGAGTGAGTGTTTAATTCAGCGACTTTACCCTCAAGGAAATGGAAAAATGTGGATAAAAGTATGAAAAAGTCTGATATAAATATAATTAAAGTCATTGATTTTATTTTATCTTGCTTCACAGGTGGATTTCAACAGAGAGTTCAAGAATTTTATTTTCTTTAGCATCTCTTGAAATATTAATGAATCATTCATCATAAATGATAGTATGATATATTTTACATGTACATATTTCGTCCACAGATGGTTCGTCCTACATTCACGGTACCATATCAAAGGACGGTCACTTTGAGGGGCGAATAATCACACAAAATGAAACATTTTACATTGAAAAATCATCACACCATTTTAAAGAAGCGCCAGCATATCATACTTTAATATATAAACACTCTGACGTCATATTCAACCATTCACGAACTAAATGCTTGCAAGAAAAGATATACGAAAGACAAAAACTGATGACAAAAACTAAAGTCAGTCAATTAGAAAAAGGTGAAGATGGTTTTGGATTGCGGTTTTACAAGAAATATACTGGTTACCATGGTTACGGGGAGAAAATGGACGGTTCATCTTATTTTCATGGGCATCACAGACGGAAACGAGCAGGGAACACAAAAACAATTTGTGAGCTTTATATGCAGGTAAGATATCCTTATATTCTATGTTTGTAAGTAAGAATGGTGACCGAGGTGTTCCAACTTGTGTAAAAAAACATATGTCGTATTAAAAAGGCGTGTGTTTTGAGTTTCAAATATAAGAGCAAATTATCCATGACAGAAATTAAAACAACAAACGCACTGATCTCATTTTATCATATAACATTATAATAGCTGCTTCAGTTTTCGTATAACCATCACATATTTTCTTATATTTAACACGTAACATATACTCTTATGCCGAATTACATCACTCCGAGTCACGCGCTAGATTCTATATATATATTCATGTTAGTGTGTTGAACTCAAATATCTGAATTAAATATTAAACTTACTATTCTTGTTATTCAAATTCAATTACGTCTTCAATTTTGTTTGTTTGTGTTATAATCGCGATTTACTGTCAGTATAGATTATAATTATGATAAAAAGTATCTAATATGAATTGTCATTTTATATCAAATTTTCCTAAACGTGTAGTACTAAACTCGTAGTACTAACCTTGTAGTACTAAATTCGTATTAAGCTCTCCAAAGGCTCGTTTAATTACATTTTTCAGGAACTCGTTTAGTAAAATTTGATATGAAACAATAATTCATGTCAGATCCTACATGTATATTTATTAAACACTCCCTTCATAGAAGTTGGGACAACATACCATTTGAATCCGAAATGAGACGTAAACCTTCGTAAATCAATGAGCACAACACCTAATCTATATACTGGTGTATAATTACACATTCGAGATTTTTCCAGGTCACTGATTGGTCATTTTAAATCAGCGAATTGTACCGAGTATTGTCGATCCTCTTATGAATGATCTACACCAATCACTGATTGGTCAATTTAAATCACCGAATTATACCGGGTATTGCCGATCCTCTGTTGAAATGATCCCTCATCACGCCCCTTTCTACACTCACATTACGCGGAAGACGTTGTGGAATACAGGGGTATTAATCACCTTTAGAGATAGTTTTCATGCCCTCTCGTGAAATAAAATACTATGTAACACATATACACTCAGTTCAAAAAAGGGCGCACTTTTTAATTAGATAACAACTAAATATTTAGTAAACATATCAATTTCAATATAAAAAAATATCGCACACAATATCTAGTGTGTATTTGTCATCAATCTAGCCCAAAATGGCCACGTGGCATTGAAAGATGTTCATGTTTGTTGTTGTTGTTTTTTGTTGTTAAGGCTTTCAGGAAAGAAAAAAGTCGATGAAAAATCATAGGAAACAACTTGCACACAAAGTGTTACATTACATTTCATTTAACTTATTGTCAAGGGGTATATCCCTCCATCTCCCTTCGTGAAATAAAAAAAGATATTACATTTATAGAGATGCAATTGTCAAGGTATATATGTTTTATCTTATTGTGTATCAAAATACGCTCTGATAATTTTAGACTAAATGTGTTCTGTACGAAGCTAGCCGCATTTTCTTTTATTTCTTTAAAAATAAACACACAAATTATACATTTTAAAGGATATTTAATAACATTTTTTGTAACTACTGTAGTATAGTATAAACATATCTCGTTTAATATATAATTTTGTAAAATGGCTTTTTCGTCTTCAACATACTGTATTTATTCTATTCTTTACCATCGTTTTCCATGCTATGAGCTCTGTAAAGTTCAACGTAATATACATTTGAATTTGAAAACTTATTTTATAGGTTGGATTAACAATAGAGAGAGAGAGAGAGAGAGAGAGAGAGAGAGAGAGAACTGAATTGAAAAAGAAGTATTTTAAATATTCAAAGAGTGATACAGTTAATATTCAACTCAACATTAAAGATATTGAGTTGAATCGAGTGAACCTCCGTGAACATTTGCGGTGATCGCATTTAGACATAAAGGACGAAAACGACATCTGTGGCTTAAAGGCTTGACATACTCGCACATTTCTTGGCGGCTTGACATACTCGCACAGTTCTTGGCGGCTTGACATACTCGCACAGTTCTTGGCGGCTTGACATACTCGCACAGTTCTTGGCGGCTTGACATGCTCGCACAGTTCTTGGCGGCTTGACATACTCGCACAGTTCTTGGCGTTTTGACATACTCGCACAGTTCTTGGCGGCTTGACATACTCGCACAGTTCTTGGCGGCTTGACATACTCGCACAGTTCTTGGCGGCTTGACATACTTGCACAGTTTTTGGCGGCTTGACATACTCGCACAGTTCTTGGCGTTTTTACATACTCGCACAGTTCTTGGAGGCTTGACATACTCGCACAGTTCTTGGCGGCTTGACATGCTCGCACAGTTATTGGCGACTTGACATACTCGCACAGTTCTTGGAGGCTTGACATACTCGCACAGTTCTTTGAGGCTTGACATACTCGCACAGTTCTTGGCGGCTTGACATACTCGCACAGTGCTTGGCGGCTTGACATACTCAAACAGTTCTTGGCGGCTTGACATACTCGCACAGTTCTTGGAGGCTTGACATACTCGCACAGTTCTTTGCGGCTTGACATGCTCGCACAGTTATTGGCGGCTTGACATACTCGCACAGTTCTTGGCGGCTTGACATGCTCGCACAGTTATTGGCGGCTTGATATACTTGCACAGTTCTTGGCGGCTTGACATACTCACACAGTTCTTGGAGGCTTGACATACTCGCACAGTTCTTGGAGGCTTGACATACTCGCACAGTTCTTGGCGGCTTGACATACTCGCACAGTTCTTGGAGGCTTGACATACTCGCACAGTTCCTTCTCATTAAGGTAGCCCATCCATCATTGTAATCATGGTCCTTCAAGTGATCGTGAGAATTTTATAGTAAATGCAAAAATGTATTAACTTTGAGAAAAAGAGCCTATTACTCCAAGTCAATAGATGCTTGTTTCTGCACTGAAATATCTTTTGAGCATTTGAAGGACCGTGGTGATAATTTAATGATGGATGGATTACCTTCATGCAAGTGTTGGGGAAAATAATACAATGCATGTACAAATTATTCATGAAAAAAATATTTGCATTTATTGATAGTTGGAGTGCATCTCACCATGCGGAACGAGCGGTCAAGGTTTAATAGTCACAAGATAATCCTGAATCTGTCTAATACGTAAATAAAACATTAATGTTCCTTTGGGCAAGCAACCTCTGAAACAGTTTTGAAAGGAATCCTATTAAACTATATACATGTAGATGTTTACACAAATTCGCGATAATGGAAATAATGGCCCACCATTCGACTTTTGATAGTTATGTTCTTGTTGATTTGAACTGATTTATTTTACGATGATTGGAAAAACAAGTTCTTACAACTTATACTAATCCCTCTCGACGGTTTCTGGCTTTGACCAGTACTTTGCGCCATGAGGAGGCCACGAAAAACCCTTGCCCCTAACGGGACAAGGGCTGAAATGAGTCCATTTTTTTACCTGGGTACCTGTAACACTAATACCCGAAGGTACCCGGGTACCTTACGTACTTTGTACATCCAAAATATGCCCACCTTGAATCATGTGAAGATGATTAGAAAGTACATGAGGCATCATAATCGAAAAAGCTGACATCGGGTAACGGATAATAATTTCGTATCCGGGTACGGGCAATTTTCTACCCGACCCGCGGGCACCGGGGTACTCATTTCAGCCCAAGCCAGAACCTTTGGCCATTTATGTTACAGACGTACCACGGTGCCCATTTTGATATTTTTCAGTATATTGATTTCATACAGTAATAATACGAATCATATCGACCATGTGATAAAAAATTTAATATGCAACGTTTCACACGATCATTTACCGCTTCCGGTATCCGGTATGCATTATTCATTCACGGAGTTATGTTTTGTTTTCGTCTATAAAACAAGCAGGTGAAATCAGCCGGACGTGGTAAAAAATGAATAGGGCTAACCTTCATTTAAAACTTGTTCAGATGAGTCAATTGTTTTTATGTGTATTGTTTCAAAATGAGCAATCAATATGCCATAAAATGTTGAGATATTGTTTGATCACTTCAGTAGTCAGTGCATTTCAATATTAGTTTCTATTTATCGCGTACCGCGCGCCATGATAAAAACGCGCGCAATAACAAAACAAAATATTGAATGCGTCTTATTGATTTAAGTTCAGATCATGCAATATATTTATATCAATTCTTGATTTTTCTTAATTTATATATTTATTTATTCATTTATTTTATTTCATATTTTTGGTGGATTATAGGGACATATCTGTGAATCATAAAAATAATATTTCACTATTTCAAACAGTGAATATATCCATTTCTATAATTTTTAATAAGGGCCCTAAAAGACTATGTATTTTTTTAAGATTTTCAATTTGATTTCTAAATAGAAATAAAACTCATCAAGAAATTTTGGACTATTTTTCAATAACTCGTAAAGATATTGATTTTCCTCCTCAATCGATGAATTAGAAATGATATTCCATTGAAACTAACAAGTATTGTCCACATTATTAGACTTATTATTATCTTTTATTACGAAAAAAAAATCACTTATCTTTCGTACAAAATAGGCCTAATTCGATCTACACTCAACTTTATCGATATACCTGTCATTAATTATATTGATTCTTTTCACACGGCGGATCATTTGTATTTTGAAAAATAGGAAGTTACGTAGACATGTGATAGAGAAATTAAC
>CM037791.1:42130203-42180203 GCA_021229015.1 Solen grandis
GAAATGATTGGTTGAGTTATACATAGATTTATGGAAAGTTGATTTTGAAAATATAAACAGTTATAAAGTCATGTTTAATAAAAAAAGTTCCGGTTTTTCAATGACGTATTCAAAAGACCAGATAGAGAGAGAGACAGATAGGGAGAGAGGGGCACAGAGAGAGAGAGATGGCTAAAAGTAAACAGAATGTAAGAAATGTTGTTATCAAAAGCCAATATTGTCACCAATTAAAAAATGGTTCGATTATTTTCTGTGAACAATCTTGAAAGAAATATACTACCTTTGAAAATAATAACATCTCTTTAATGCAGTTAAGTGAAACCTAGGTTCTCTGGGGTTTAAATATGCAAAAAGGAAACGTTACTGATTGAATCTAACCTTTCTCTTTCTCATGTTGTCGTTGTTGTTGCTGTTTTTTGTGCTGTTTTTGAAAATTGTTCTTATAAAGATATTCACATGCGCAAAGGTTTTATAATTATGTGTGTAATATTTGATGTCATAAAAACGTGAGCTTATTAATTTTTAACAATTTTACTTCAATCGGGACTAACCTTTTCTTTGATTAATTTTAGCCTTTCATTTCTATTGGCAAAACAACTCAAGTAGACTTTGTATCAATAAAGACTGAATCTGCTTCATGTCTGTACGAGTATGAATAATATCCCTTCCTTTCTGGTATTTACAGGACGTTTGCCGCTAGTTTAAAACGTGACACAACGACGCTACATCCTGGTCTTGTGATCGAAACCAGTCAACAGACGTTTGCTCAAGATTTGAATCCAGCCTATCATGGTTATCTAGACGGTTTGTTTAACTTTAGTAAACCGATTTACAAACAAGCTTGGTTTTAGACAAACGTAAAATGGCTGCTGAAACAAACGTAGATCTAACAAGAATAAATGTATAGCATTCAAGCACGGGCCGAATAGTCCGGTATATAGGAAAAGAACCCGGAATTTACAATCCCGGGACCGTCTATTACACATGTCCCTAAAATATAGTTTCGTGTAAGAAACTATGTTTGCAGAAAATGTATTATTTTTAAGTAATTGTATTTTCATAATATTAGTAAAGTATTTTCTGACAACGGGTGAATAGGTAGTAATATATGTATCAATTTATGATGCCGATGAAGTGTATTTTGGCATTTTATTAGTCATTAAAAAATGCGTGGAACATAAACAGATACACTCGGCTATCGGCCAATTGCAACGTGTCCGAAATATTGCGAGAACGATGATAAGGGAATCACATAACTATATATAAACCTTTCCCTCATAGAGGAAACCATGAAAAGACCTATGCGAACAACATAAAACCAGATTAGCCTGCGAGTAACTCGCAGGCTGATCAGGTTTTATGCTGTTCGCTGCTCCTCAGTGGTCTGGAAATGAGGATTTTGTAATTAAATTTGGTAAGGTTTAACTGTGGTTTTCTGCAGATCAGGCTTTATGTGGTACCTATTGAGTGCGTCAAAATGAGTCTATATGAGGGAAAGGGATAATCATACTTGCGGCCAACAATTATGAATATGTCTCAACCTGTCCATCCTCGAGAACGGATTTTATTTCAGGTACTACCTTTGATAGAGTCCACATAATATTAAGATAAGCGTAGGCTCAGCAAATTTTAGTTTTAATTAAGTGACAGATTAAGTTAATTAATTACTAGTAACAATCAAATTATCACTATGCGTGAAAACAAGACTGAAATTAGAGACTGTGACGTCACTAGCTTGCACTAGTTAAGCTTGCCGTAACCAGGCATACGTACCGATAAACAAAAGCAGGAATTGTTGATTTGCAAAATTACCACAGCCACTATATATCACTACATCACAGCACAATAACCCCCTGCGCTCAGTATTGTATTGTAAACATACAAAGTGGGTCTTTCTGGACCGGGCCTTTTCGAAACGGGCTTTTCTCGTTTCGGGCGTTTCCTAAATCGACACCCTCTATCCTTACCTGTACCAGTAACTAACTAAGAACACGATTGACTGATATACAGTAATTATGACGTCATATTTCATATTTTGTATTATTTCAGACGAGTGTCTCTCAAACCGCTGGCAACAACTATTTTCTCTACGATCAATGCGAAACATTTGGCTTGACTGAATGTTCTAAGATGTCTAGAGCTCCACTAAGAGCATTATTTAACAGATAATACAGTTCAGGGAAAACCCCTGGACATCACTAGCTGGTGATAAAACTAAAAACATGTTCTTTGATAAACAGGTAACACAGATAAACAGTAACACGTACAGACAAGCTAGAAGACAAGATCAGTCATCGGGTTTTCAGGGAAGTCAACAGGCGAAAAAAAAAATTGGTGGCCATTTTCATATATAATGACAGCAACTTAAGTCTTGTCTTTTTTTCTTAAGTTTGAAATCAGTTATTTCTGATAGCAAGTGTTTCTGAATTATAAAATTGTATAGGCTTGTTCAATAAAAATCACGTTTATTTTTTTTTTTCAACTTACATTTTCTGAAAAAAATATCGGCTATATACCTTCGTCATGTTGAATGTCTTCAAAAAAGATAAATATATGACGGTACGTTACTTTCTTTTGCGCTAAAAACACATATGTGGCTAAATCTCAACATTATGATTATACAAATGATTCAAAGAATATAAAACTGTAAATCATGTTTGACCTTGAACATCTTAGTTTAATTTTCCGGAATACCAATACCGAAGTGCCTCTAACCTCTCTGGTTATTTAAATTGTCTGATTTTTTAACATTTGAAATAAGAATAAACATTTTACAAAACGAGAGGACCGGCCCGAGAGGTGTGATGTGTAGAGCGTCCACCCGGAACCCGGGATTTGTGGGTTCGGTCCACGGTCTTATCATATCAAAGTCGTTCAAAATATAGCTTCCGTGTTTGGCACTCAGCATATAAAGGTAGTTCCGGGACTAGGTGGCCTAGTGTCGGGATAACGTGGGAAATGATCTGTATGCAGTGAGTTACTTCTTTATAGTTCATGATTCAGTTGAAAAATAAGAGGATAGCTGTAAAAATCGACTTATTACACAGGAGCGAAGTTTGTTGACACAGGAAGATCGGTTTGTGTGAGTCACGGCTTGTTGACACAGGAAGATCGTTCACAAATATAGCCTGTTGCACATCAATAGTGAAAGGAGTATCCGGGACATTAGTGGCCTTGTTGAACGGAAGATACATAGTCTGTTACAGAATCGACATTAGGGCCAGAAATCGACATTAGGCCTTGTTGACACAGGAAGATCGACATTAGGTCTTGTTGACACAGGAAGATCGACATTAGGCCTTGTTGACACAGGAAGATCGACATTAGGTCTTGTTGACACAGGAAGATCGACATTAGGCCTTGTTGACACAGGAAGATCGACATTAGGCCTTGTTGACACAGGAAGATCGACATTGCTTGTTGACACGGAAGATCGACATTAGGCTTGTGAACAGGAGTCACATTGGTTGTTGAACGGAATCGACATTAGGCCTTGTTGACAGATCGAATAGCTGTGACACAGGAAGATCGACATTAGGCCTTGTTGACACAGAAGGATCGACATTAGGCTTGTTGACACAGGAAGATCGACGCCATCAAGACTATGGTATTAGGCTTGATTCGACTTGACTTGACTATTTGAGTTTACCGTCGCATCGACAGTATTTCAGTCATATAGCGACGTCCAACTAATTACAGGTGGAGGAAGACCCCGAATACACGGAGGCATTTGGGTAGAACCACCGACCTACCGCAAGCCAGCTGGAAGGCTTCCTCACATGAAAATCCGAATGCCCCTGCCGGGATTCGAACCCACACGGTGAGGGGCTGAGTGAGTGTTTAATTCAGCGACTTTATCCTCTCGGCCACGGAAGCCCTTCTCGGAAATTGAAAAAATGTGGATAAAAGTATGAAATAGTCTGATATAAATATAATAAAAGTCATTGATTTTATTTTATCTAGCTTCACAGGTGGATTTCAATAGAGATTTCAAGTATTTTATTTTCTTTATCTCGGGAAATATTAATGAATCATACATCATAAATGATAGTATGTTATATTTTACATGTACATATTTCGTCCACAGATGGTTCGTCCTACATTCACGGTACCATATCAAAGGATGGTCACTTTGAGGGGCGAATAATCACACAAAATGAAACATTTTACATTGAAAAATCATCTCACCATTTTAAAGAAGCGCCATCATATCACACTTTAATATATAAACACTCTGACGTCATATTCAACCATTCAAGAACTATATGCTTGCAAGAAAAGATATACGAAAGACAAAAACTGATGACAAAAACTAAAGTCAGTCAATTAGAAAAAGGTGAAGATGGTTTTGGAATGCGGTTTAACAAGAAAGATACTGGTTACCATGGTTACGGGGAGAAAATGGACGGTTCATCTTATTTTCATGGACATCACAGACAGAAACGAGCAGGGAACACAAAAACAATTTGTGAGCTTTATATGCAGGTAAGATATCCTTATATTCTATGTTTGTAATTAAGAATGGTGACCGAAGTGTTCCAACGTGTGTAACAATATGTGTCGTAATAAAAACGCGTGTGTTTTGTGTTTCAAAGATAAGAGCGATTTATCCATGACAGAACTTAAAACAACAAACGCATTTATATCTTATTTTATCATATAACATTTGCAGTTTTCGGTTTCGTATAACCATCACATATTTTCTTATATTTAACACGTTACATATATACTTGGGCCGAATTACATCACTCCGCGTCACGCGCTAGATTCTATATATATTCATGATAGTGTGTTAAACTCAAATATCTGAATTAAATGTTAAACTTACTTTGATGAAAAAAGATACGTTATACATATGATGTTGAAAATACACACGTTAAACATTTATTTTCAGCTATTATTTGAAACTATTTTCTTGGAGTTAGGTTACAAATAGTAATTCGTTCACAGTCCTTTCATTCATTTTTTGTTTGTTTGTTGTTATAATCGCGATTTACTGTCAGTATAGGTCATAATCATGATAAAAAGAATCTGACATAACAAATTTTACTAAACTTGTAGTACTAAACTTGTAGTACTAAACTTGTAGTACTAAACTTGTAGTACTAACCTTGTAGTACTAAACTCGTAGTACTAACCTTGTAGTACTAAACTCGTAGTACTAACCTTGTAGTACTAAACTCGTATAAAGATCGCCAAAGGCTCGCTTAATAACATTTTTTCAAGAACTCGTTTAGTAAAATTTGATATGATACAACAAATCATGTCAGATCCTATATTTATTAAACACTCCCTTCAAAGAAGTAGGGACTACAGACCATTTCAATCCGAAATGAAACGTTAACTTTCCTAAATTAACGAGCACAACACCTAATCTAAATTGTTCTGAACTGTGTTAATAATTTGTATATCACGAATATTTGCGATCCTTTAGTTATATATCACTGATGTCAATCTAAATCGATATACGGGTATTCAGATCCTCTGTGAATGTCAATTCTATTGGTCATTAAATCGTTATACTATGCGATCTCTGTACGTATCAGTCACTGATTGGTCAATCTAAATCACCGAATTATACCGAGTATTGCCGATCCTCTGGTGAACGGTCTATATCAGTCACTGATTGGTCAATCTAATATATTCACCTGAATTAAACGGTATTCACGATCCTCTGGTGAACGTATAATCAGTCACTGATTGTCAATCTAAATCACGAATTATACGGGTATTGCGATCTCTTGAGAAATGATCTATACCAAATCTAAATCAGCGAATTATACCGGTATTGCCGATCTCTGTGTGAAGTTATACCTAATTAATCAGAATACGATTGGATCAATCTATACCAATCTAAATCAGCGAATTATACCGGGTATTGCCGATCTTCTTGTGAAATGATCTATACCAAATCTAAATCAGCGAATTATACCGGGTATTGCCGATCTTCTTGTGAAATGATCTATACCAAATCTAAATCAGCGAATTATACCGGGTATTGCCGATCTTCTTGTGAAATGATCTATACCAAATCTAAATCAGCGAATTATACCGGGTATTGCCGATCTTCTTGTGAAATGATCTATACCAAATCTAAATCAGCGAATTATACCGGGTATTGCCGATCTCCTTGTGAAATGATCTATACCAAATCTAAATCAGCGAATTATAACGGGTATTGCCGATCCTCTGTTGAAATGATCCCTCATCACGCCCCTTTCTACACTCACATTACGAGGAAGACGTTGTGGAATACGGGGGTATTAATCACCTTTAGAGATAGTTTCATGCCCTCTCGTGAAATAAAATACAATATAACACATATACACTAAGTCCAAAAAAGTGTGCACTTTTAATTAAATAACAAATAAATATTTAGTAAACATATCAATTTAAATAAGAAAAATTCGCACACAATATCTCGTGTGTATTTGTCATCAATCTAGCCCAAAATGGCCACGTGGCATTGAAAGATTTTCATGTTTTTTTCTTGTTTTTTCACTATTGGTACCAAATATAAAGGCTTTCAGGAAAGAAAAAAATCGATGAAAAATCACAGGAAAAAAAGTACAAACAAAGTGTTACATTACATTTCATTTAACTTATTGTCAAGGGATATATCTTTCTATCTCCCTTCGTGAAATAAAAAAGAAAGATACTACACTTATAGAGATGCAGTTGTCAAGGTATATATGTGTTATCTTATTGTGTATTAAAATACGCTCTAACAATTTTAGACTAAATGTGTTCTGTACGAAGCTATTCACATTTTCTTTTATTTCCTTAAAAATAAACACACAAATTATACATTTTAAACGATATTTAATAACATTTTTTGTAACTACTGTAGTATAGTATAAACATATATTGTTTTATATATCTTATTGAAATTGAAGATATGCCACAAATTCTTAGGACATTAGATGCGACATATTCCCTAATGATAACATATATAATAATGTCGTCTTCAACATACTGTATTTATTCTATTCTTTACCATCGTTTTTCATGCTATGAGCTTTTTAAAAGTTCAACGTAATATACATTTGAATTTGAAAACTTATTCTGTAGGTTGGATCAACAATAGAGAGAGAGAGAAGACAGACAGACAGACAGAGAGAAAAGAGAGAGAGAGAGAGAGAGAGAGAGAGACAACTGAACTGAAAGTGAAGTATTTTAAATATTCAAAGACTGATACAGTTCAACACAACATTTGAAAGACCATGGTGATAATTTAATGATGGATGGATTACCTTCATGCAAGTGTTGGGGAAAATAATACAATGCATGTACAAATTATTCATGAGAAAATCATTTGAATTTATTGATAGTTGGAGTGCATCTCACCATGCGAAACGAGAGGTCAATGTTTAATAGTCACAAGATAATCTTGAATCTCTCTAATACGTAAATAAAACATCAATATACCTTTGGGAAAGCAACCTCTGAAGCAGTTTTGAAAGGAATCCTATTAAACTATATACATGTAGATGATTACACATAAATTCGCGATAATGGAAATAATGGCCGACCATTCGACGACTGATAGTTATGTTCATGTTCATTTAAACAGATTTATTTTACGATGATTGGGAAAACACGTTCTTACAACTTATACTAATCCCTCTCGACGGTTTCTGGCTTGGACCAGTACTTTGTGCCATGGGGAGGCCACGAAAAACCCTTTCCCCCAGCGGGACAAGGGCTGAAACGAGTCCATTTTTTACCTGGGTACCTGCTATACTATTACCCGAAGGTACCCGGGTACCTTACGTACTTTGTACATCCAAAATATGTCCATCTTGAATCATGTGAAGATGAATAGAATTCTGTTATACGATATCAGTACGAATTTGCTATTGACGTGTATATATGTTATAAAGAAAAGAAGTACATGAGGCATCATAATAGAAAAAGCTGACATCGGGTAATGGATAATAATTTCGTATCCGGGTACGGGCAATTTTCTACCCGACCCGCGGGTACCCTGGTACTCATTTCAGCCCAAGCCGGAACCTCCGGCCTTTTATGTTACAGACGTACCACGGTGCCCATTTTGATATCTTTCAGTATATTGATTTCATACAGTAATAATACGAATCATATCGACCATGTGATAAAAAATGAAATATGCAACGTTTCACACCATCAGTTACCGCTTCCGGTATCCGGTATGCATAATTCATGCACGGAGTTATGTTTTGTTTTCGTCTATAAAACAAGCAGGTGAAATCAACCGGAAGTGGTGAAAATTGAATAGGGCTAAACTTCACTTAAAAAATGTTTGGATAAATCATTTTTTTATGTGTATAGTTTCAAAATGAGCAATCAATATGCTGTAAAATGTTGAGATATTGTTTGATCACTTCAGTAGTCAGTGCATTTCAATATTAGTTTCTATTTATCGCGTACCGCGCGCCATGATAAAAACGCGCGCATTAACAAAACAAGATATTGAATGCGTCTTATTGATTCAAGTTCAGATCATGCAATATATTTATATCAGTTCTTGATTTTTCTTAATTTATAAATTTATTTATTCATTTATTTTATTTAATAGTTTTGGTGGATTATAGGCACATATCTGTGAATCATAAAAATAATAATTTCACTATTTCAAACAGTGAATATTACCATTTCTATAATTTTTAATGTTTTTCAAGGGCCTACTAAAAGTCACTATCGTATTTTTTTCAAGACTTTTCAACTTTGATTTCTAAATAGAAATAAAACTTCTGGACTATTTTTCAATAACTCGTAAAAATATTGATTTTTTTCCTCACTCGATGAATTAGAAATGATACTCCATTAAAACTAAAAAGTATTGTCCACATTATTAGACTTATAATTAGCTTTTAGTGCAAAAAAAAACACTTATTTTTTGTACAAAATAGGCATAATTTGATCTACACTCAACTTTATCGATATACCTGTCTATATAATTATATTTATTCTTTTCACACAGGCGGATCATTTGTATTTCGAAAAATACGGAAGTGACGTAGATACTGTGATAGAGAAATTAACGCAGCACGTGCAGGCAGTGAATACCATCTACAATCCAATTGGTCAGTTATTCATAGTTTTTTGTATTTACATTCAACACTACGTTTATTTCTTTACAAGCTTTAAAAATTGATACCTAGATATGGATATACATCTATACAGGTAATTATTTTGAGCTGATAACGTGCACAAATATTCATCGCTGCCATAATCAGGTCGGTAACTTTAAAAAAAAAATCGAGCAATGTTTATTAAGTGTTATTTCACCACCAGCATAACAAATTTGATGTAAAGAAAGGGTATCATTAAAGACAAAACATAAAATAATTATAAACACACACCGTTTGGTTTACTCGTCGTTATCAACTCATGTAAACTTATTAAAATTTATTAACGAGCATATCGATCTACCTCTTTCAAAAATGCAAAAACAAACATGGATGTAAAATTGTAATTATAATTTTAATAATGAATTGCAATGGTAAGCTTCAAGCCGAATACAGCAGATTGTCTAATGAATTGTTGTTTTTGCTTTGTCGGATTTTACGTCCCGCCTACAGTATTACAGTCATTAGGAGACTATGTGGCATGATACCACACCCAGTTACATTATCCTGACACCGGACAAACCAGTCTTCTAACTACCCTTATATGCTGAGTGTCGAGAAAGGCAAGGGAACTATAAGAAGACCATATTTAACGACATCAGTATGCCGCAGCTGGGGATTGAACCCACGACCTCCCGATTCCGGGATGGACGCTCTAACCATACGACCACCAGGAATTGTATGAATTGTTTCGCAACTGACTGTATATATATGTAAATTGATGTTTAACAGTGAGAACTTAAAACTTAAATTCTTTAAAATTGTATCAAGACCTTCACTCGTATTTTTTTCTATTACCTCAAGTGAAAGAAAAGTTGATCTTACACCCTTAAAATGTAGCTGTGTATACGAACTATATTGTATACATGTGTGGTTATGCCACTAATGTAGCCAAACATAGGAGAGTTATTGTCATTTTTAAGTAACCGAATATAACTTTTTGCGGTATTATATCTTTTTCTATTTGAGGTTTCACAATGCTTATTAGATTTATAAATTTAAATTACCTTTTCAAAACGCTTATTACAATTATAAAATTGTTACTTAAAAATAACACTTTTAAATATCGTGTTTCTATCTGCAATATTTACCTTAAAGACTTCAGTTTGCAGTTAAGGCTAAGCATGTTACATAATCTATATATTGTAGTTTTCACTTGCTTATTTTTTATTTTATTTACATTTAAGATTAAAAATGTTCGTTTTGATCGGAAAATATTAACTAGGGTCTATTCTCATTTTTGAGGAAGGAACAAAGAAACGTGAAAATCAAACTTAGAAAGGTATTATTCAAATACAACAGCGAAAGATAGAACTGTTATGAATCAAACAAAAGAGTTTCACTGCAGGATATTCCGTATATCGTATTTTACCGATAGAGGGCGATCTATGAATAAGCATTTTGAAAATGTTATACAGAGGATAAGTGTCTGTTTTGGTGTAAGATCGACTAATAATTTCACTGAGTGAACATTTAAAAGTGATATTTTCACATTTTATTTTTTTATTCATGAATGAAATTATACACCGATCTTGCACCAAAACATTTTTTTTTATTTAATATTTTAAAGGCCAGAAATCAGCTGTGTTATTTACAAAAACCGTCAAAATAGGCGGCCGAATTACATCGCGTGCGTGACGTTTTTTTTTTCATGACGTCATATCTAAAAACCCAGCACAAATGACGCTCCGATCATTTTTTTAATGTAGGGTCGGGTTCAAGTCCCAGAGTGAAAATTATCAAAATGGTAATATTCGCTGTTTCAAACAACGAAATAACCATTTTTAATTCACTGATATTTCCCTTAATCCACCGAAAAGCATTAAATAGAAGCATGGTAAAATAATAATAAGCATTGCAAAATCTCAATTTGAAAAAGAAATTCCCTCCTATATGACGAATCGTTGTCAATTAGTCTATGATCAGAATGTATTATGCTAATATTTGTTATCCGATTATTTTTTTATTCCAACTATTTACAGATCGTATTCAAATTGACTTACATGAGCTACTCGGGGATAATAGGTAGTCGATCGTTGGCAGAGAACACGTGATTTATGTGTCATCTGCTGTAAGTAGAGATGACACATAGCAAAGACCTATAATAGCATATATAATAATATATGTAATAATGTTTAATAGGTCTTTGCACATAGGTATCTCTGTCATCTGTTTGTCCGTCTGTCTGTTACACTTTTTCCGTCATGCTTCCTTCAGCAGGTGACACGTGCCTGCAAATGAACACTTCTTGTGTTAATGATTTTGTTAGAGCAGCTGTCCTATTCCCAAGAATTTTAATGTTAAAATCTGGAAAGCTTTATAATGCTGTCATGTTGAAACAAGAATTTTCTTTCCAATTTTCTCTAGACTTTGACAACTCAGGAGGCGCTGATAATATTGGGTTTATTATCAAGAAAATCAAAATATTTGACGACCCGGGCGCGGCAGGATACAAATATCCCGGAGCCTACGAAGTGGACTTTTTTCTGGATCTTCACTCGCAGGACAATTATGACGATTTCTGTCTGTCGTACTTGTTCACTTACCGTGATTTCTCGGAGGGCGTGCTGGGACTGGCCTGGGTGGGGGATGTGGTGTACTCAGGGGGCGTGTGTGAGACACACGGGGTGAGTAAAAATGTCTCTTTTGTCATTTAATGATGAGGCACACGGGGTGAGAAGAAATATCTCTTTTGTCATTTAATGAGGGGACATACGGGTAAGAAGAAATGTATTTTATTATTTGACGTTGGGGCACACGGGGTAAGTAGAAATGTCTCCTTTATCATTTAACGATGGACACACGGGGTGAAGAGGTCATTTAACGATGGGACACACGATGTGAGTAGAAATATCTATTTCATCATTTAACGGTGAGACACACGGGGTGAGTAGAATATCACAATTATCATTTAACGATGAGATATATGGGGTAGGTAGAATATCACATTTATCATTTAACGCTGAGATATACGGGGTGAGTAGAATACCACATTTATCATTTAACGATGAGATATATGGGGTGTGTAGAATATCACATTTATCATTTAACGATGAGATATACGGGGTGGGTAGAATATCACATTTATCTTTTAACGATGAGATATACGGGGTAAGTAGAATTATTTCTTTCATAATAACAGACTGGATGTGTAAAATGTGTCTTTCCTCATTTAATGGTGAGACACACGGGGTAAGTAGAAATATCTCTTTTATCAGAACAGAACAGAAGTTTATTGATTGTCACAAGCATACATAGCTCATTGACATAAACATAGGTATTCAATTTGCATGTACAATAACACAGGAAAATAAATAGATGTTCCAAACAAGGTTACCTTCTATACATTTTTTTAAGTGAGAATGTTTTGATAAAGGAATGAAGGAAATAACAATGAGACACATGGAGTGAGATAAATATAATTTAACATTGAAAATATTATTTTTGTTATTTTTAAGAAAATAAGATATTTACCTTCTTGGGTATATATTTCCTTTTTCATGTCGATCATTTATATAAGGGTATTATTATAACAATAAGTAGTGATAAGATAGTAGTGTACTGTAGGCACTGAAATTCATATGTTTTCTGGTATTTACAAGAGTGCAGGAAGCGTGGATGATTAGGACGATTATTATTATAATTATTATCGTCATCCCCTAGTATGTGGACGAGGTGGGCATGAGTCTCAACACGGGAGTGGTCACGATACTCAACTACGGCTATGAGGTCCCCACTGCCGTGTCCCACGTCACGTTTGCTCACGAACTTGGCCACAACTTCGGATCCGGGGTATCTCTCCGTCTTTCATTCTTTCTTCATCCCATCATTTCTTCCATTCTTTCGTCTTAAATTTCTTTCTTCTTCCTTTCATTTTTACTTTCTTATTTAAGTTATTCCTTAACTGCTTATCTCCCTTACAGTTGTATATTTCATCATATTTATGGTCAAAGAGAATGACGAATTATCCGCAATGAAATAAGAAATATAAAAAATGTATTTTATTTGCCTTAATATTAACAGTACTTTTATTTTGAATTCGTAAACACACATTCTTGAATACCTTGATGAAACCGTAGTAGCAAAATAGTGGTGTATGTAAACAAATGTTTTCTTGTTTAGTGATATTTTTAAATATGTATTTATAACATAAACATACAGAATAAGAAACGTATTTGTTTATGAAACCCATCTTGAAATGCGGCTGAAATACAGAACTGGATACCTGGGGTGTATCACTAGTTTCATGACTTTTTCCACTTTCAGCATGACCCGGAAGACAGCGTCACATGCGCCCCTGGTGGTGACGATGGGAACTACATCATGTATGCCAGAGCCACTTCCGGTGATTTACCAAACAACAACTTGATGTCGAGTTGCAGTAAAGCGTCGATAAATGTCATCCTTGCTCATAAAGCCATTGGTGATTAGTGGTTGCTTCGTCGGTAAATAACACAAAATCTTCTGCATTCTTTCCATTCATACTAAATTCCCGCCGATGGTGGCGCTTGTGTACTATGAGGTGTAAAGCGACGAGATATGGTGTGATTTTAAAAATGACGTGAATAAACATCCTTTTAATACTGTATATTTGGAAATAGACCATTTCACTCCGAAATGAGACGTAAACCTACGTAAACCAACGAGCAGTCCCCAAACATAATCAACAGGCAATGGGAAATGAACATGCATTAGCGATTTTCACAAGACACTGATTGGTCAATTTAAACTGCGATTTATACCGGGTATTGCCGATCCTCTGGTAAAATGTTCTATGCCGTTCAAGATCAGCGGGATATTTTGTCTTCCCTTTTTGCACACAATTGCCACCAGGGGAGATAATCGTTGAATGAATCCTGTTTAAATATCTTGTTTTATTTTTGTGCAATATTGATTAAGGATCTATAAACGAGAAAATGTAATGATATAAAGTTCAACTATTCAAAGTAAAAATTAACAGAAAATTACGCTTAATCTATGAAATTGATGAGGATTTCAATCGGATATTTCGGAATTGTCGATTAATTAAATTCCTGCATCTACTGCGGTTTGTGACATATCCCGGTAGATCTAGTCCGGTAGTGAGTGATTTCGTCCTGTATATGTCATTTGACCCGGTGCAAACAAGATCGAGTTCAGGTATCTTCCTTATAAAAAGGTGTTTCGTCTGCATATGTCGAATCAGATGAAGTATGTGTGTATCATTCCATTTTCTGGGGAATATAGAACAAACAGACAACATTTATTACACGTAAACTTACAGTTTTGTTTTACAATATTAAAAGATATACATCACAATATACAAGAGTGACGCATTAATACATTTGAACACATATATATGAATATTTATTATAATAAGGATGGACTGAATTAGTACTTTGCATTCACATGTAATGACTGAACAGTTATAAAGTAATGTTGACATTATCATGTTAAAATACATCATGAAAGTTATACTTAAACATGACTTAACATGATTACTAGTATAACTTAATATATATGATGAACATGTACTGATGTTAATAGGTATATAAGCTTAATAATCAAATGTACTTGCTTTATATTATTCGATTTGTTTTGTGTATTAAGAAGCTTATATATAGCAGCAATACGGCGCAAAATAATTACCATAAATGACGTCACATAAGATAAAAAAAAATTAACATATGAAAGTATTAGATCTATATCCAATAAAATTATGATCGACGCTTTGCCAAAAAAATATACAAGAGTCACTTCTACAACTATGGTATGTCGCAGTCGTTAATTGAACACATGATCTTCTGATTACAATTTCTCAGGAAAAAAATCATGATGACGCCAATGACGTCATATTTACTTACATAAACGTCATCTTATATGTCATAGAAAACACGGGTTCAATATGCGGCAATCGTGTGGTTGAGGACGGAGAGGAATGCGACTGTGGTTGGGAGGACGAGTGCACTGAAGGATGCTGCAATCCACAGGTTCAGGGAACACCCGGGGAAACCCCGTGTACACGCCAGTCTTCTGCAGTGTGCAGGTAATGACCTAATGTTAATGACATATATGATGTCACGTTAGGTTGAAGCATTTGAATTTTTATATGTTAAGGGAGAACATTCTTTGGAAAATTTTGGTTTTGAACTAACCTTAACTCGATCTCAAAACCGTTATATTTACTGAAGATGTACTTTTAATTGTTCATTTGATAAAATGAATTGAGAAAATAAATGTAATTAGATAAATTAATTTAAAGATTGGTAAAGAAAATAAGATGCAACACCGGCAGTCACCAGCCTCCGTTGTCATATAGAAACAAAACAATACAAGAAATAGAATGATTCAATATTGGGTCAGTATTGTGGTATAGTATTGATATAAGACATGCAATCTGATTGGATAACGGATTTTGGCAATTCACGTCAAGGAACCAATCAGATAACTGCTTCTGGCTTCCTTACTAATTCAAAAGTTGATGAACGAAAGTACGTCCAGTTATATCGATACATACAATATAAACATAGAAGAAGTATAAATGGCACCTGTAGTTCCTTTCCATAGAGATATAGCACGGCGCACGGCTTTTTTTACTGAGGGTAATGTGTTCGATTCCTGCTCGGGGCAGCAAGATTTTACTTGGTGTTTACATCTATTCCAGTCCCAGTGAAGGCCCGTGCTGTCAGACCAACTGTCAGTTTAAAGCAGGCGATGTCCTCTGCAGGGACGAGACAGATTGTCTGGAGGAGTCGTTCTGTGAATATCCTTAATGAAAATTATATATCGATATCATACCGATATATCTCAATCGATATATACCGATAGTTGTCAAATATTGGAAATATTTTTTAGCTGTGAGAGTTTAATAGATAGTTTCCACATCAGTGAATATCCCTACTCTTTGCGGCCATCTTGAATGGCATATTCAGGGGAATTTTATATGAATTACAAAGAAACAGAAATTTCTTTTTCCTATTATTTTGTTATTTCTGCTTTAAAATTCAAAATGTATACATCATTAAAAAGCTCTTCAAATTCATATTTTTAGGATAAAATATTTCTAATAAGCAAACAATAAATGCAAAGTAAAGAAAAAAAAACAGTATGGGTTCATCCTTCAACAAAATAAACAGTGTAACTTTTTTGGGTAAGTTTAAGTTTTTATCTTAAAATTCATCAAATATTTGTTCATTTAAAAATGATTAATAAATGCTGTTCAATTGACATAAATTTATATAAAATTCCTCAGTTCTTAAATGGGTTCATGAATATTCATATGATTCTGTTATGAACGTAACAAGATACAGATACATTCAGTCAAATATAAATATGTTCAATAAATGAGTACAAATTTACGAATGTTTTTATATAATATCAGGTGTTTTTCTGGGGTTTTTTTTGTAGGGTCCGAATATCGGCCTCGTTGCCAACCGATAATTGGTAATATTTTTCTCGATACAAAAAAAACAAAACAAAACAACAACAAAAAAACAACAACAAAAAAAAAACAAATGAGATTTGTTTGTTAATATATTGTGTTACTCTTTAAAATAATATGATTCCCATACCAAGTTGCTTTTCTGCTTCTTAGATATTCCCAATTAGTTGAAATATTCTCAAATTAGTTCATATGTATCAATCATTTTTCCCACTTGAGACCACCTGTCAGACTGCTGTCAACTGGTCTTAATAATGAGGTAGTCTGATAATTGAGTTTCAATTAACAGGAAATAGGGGAAAAGAGGACCTGGAAACAGTGGTCTTAATAGTGAGGTGGTCTTTATATGAGGGTTTAATGTATTGTCCAGCCAAGATTGGTAATTTCCGCCTTTCCCATTCGTGGCTCGGTTAAATGCTCACAAACTGTTTCACAAACAAAATCGTAAGTTCCTTTGTGTAAACCAGATCAACCATTGACTACCTGTAATTCCAGTGTAGCTATTGCATAGCCAATAAATCAAGTTGAAAACATCTGTAAACACTGCATTTTCCTTTACCATACTTAATGGTGCAAGCTCGACATGTCCGACATCTGCCCAGAAAGCAAACGCCACGATGTGTGGAAATGACGGGGACTCACTGGTTTGTTACAATGGGGTAAGCACATGTTTTTATTTATAACACATTTTTGTACAGTAGGTTAATAAGAATCAATAAATGTATCCATGCTATGGCGTAGCTGCCTAACGTCACGTTTGACCTACTTAGAGATGATGACGTCAAATAGTGCCGAATGAGGATTTTAACACTTTTCATTGGTTAATATTCTTATATTCACTTAAAATAGTTACGTACCATTATTTGCTGAGATGGCAACTAGTTTAAACATATACTTCGTATTCACCAAATATGATAAACTATTCTGACTGAATTACAGTCTCTGGGGCGTACTCCAATCGAAACTGCCAAATTATGCGACTACCATTCTGGCAACATGTACTTTCGGTAGTCCCAGTATCTTATAGATGTTGGACCTAAATCTGAATTCACTTACAGCATATATAATTCAGTTTTAATTTCATCACTGAAAGGCCTTGAGAAATGCCTAATTTACAGGAAATATTCTAATAGAAAAAATACAAATTGTGGCTATCTCGTTCTATATTTAGCATAAAATTAACATACAATGTTTTTTTTTTCAGAAGTTCGTAGATTTTCTTCCTTTTTCCTCTAATACCATGTATCAATGTCTATTCAGTCTATAGAAAAAGTCCATGAATTCCTTAAATACCCCATGTACACCGAGACATCCGTGGTTTTACTGAACAGTGTGTTTCAGAACAAGTTTCGCCCATTTTTCTCACTATTTTGCCCTGTCTGAACAACTGGGGTTTCTGGTGAATATTTCATCATGTGGGCTTAATGAAACATTAAGAGGTTAATCAAACAGCATTTGAAACTTTGCTAATTAGAAATTTTGAAAAATATATTTTCCCTTGCAAATTCTGAGCTAAAACGCACTGGTGCTTTTACACAGTCCAGATTTCCCAGCGTTCAAAGCAGTTTCCCCAAAGCTTGTTCCCGGTAATCTAATCTGTTTATCTTTCTGCGACCGACTGCGAAGGAACCTGCTATAACGTCAGCGGTGCGGGAGTAAAACGTTGCTTTCTTGCTCGATAGTATAATATCGCCGCATTGGACGGGCGATAATTACGTGATAACGTCAGAAATCTATTTTTAGGAATGTTCAGGGTCAGTGTGCCTCGCTCACGGCCGGGAATCATGCCAGTGTTTCCCGGATGATGCCGGAAACTGGAAAGACCCGAAACTGTGTCACGTGTGTTGCAAAGATGGGGATCAATGCCTGTAAGTCCTGTTTAAATATTCTGTTGTAAGAAAAGTATTGTCACCAGTATTAAACAGTGTAAATTAACATCTGATTATTTATATTTTTTACATACGTATAAGTGAATACCCATCATATATCAAGGAGCTTTTATATCTTTTATATTAAAAGACTTTAATTTTTACCAATTTTCACGAATATTTCCTTAATTCCACTTGAGTACGACATACAGTATCAAAACAAACACTGGCACAGACTCAATCATGTTTAACTTTAAATGTCTTTTTCTGGTGCAATGCAAGAACAGAATAAGATTAAATTAAAAGCATCATCAGTTCCCATTATGGCATTATTACTACTACTGTATGATTATTATTGTTGTTGTTTTCAGATCGTCGTACGATTTGCCCGATGTTCCGGACGGTTCTGTTCCCTCTGGAACCCCGTGTTTACAATACAAAGGCTACTGTGATATCTTCAAAATATGTCGTTCGGTAAGTTGACGACAACGATGATAATGCAAGTTTTAATTACACCCCACCTTTAAAAAAACGACGGTTGGGCTATATGGAAGTCACGCGCGTTTTCTTGTCTTGAAAGAAGTATATATTGCACCTCCTAACCCAGCCTATTAATACAGCCATGTAATATTTATTTATCTCACACATGTGAAACATCAACAAATAGTACCACGCGCCGTAAATCAAATGTATTCTTACGCACAACCAGGGCAGTAGTCAAAAGGTCGTGACCTACTCGTGTTATTATTGAAAGAATATTTGTGAACACTTTAATTTACAATGTTCGTATTCACATGAGAGGAGAAAAATAAAGTTCTTTTTCGAAACGTTGTAAAAATTGAACACATTTTAAGTGCGTTCGAAAACTGCATCTAGGAAAATTGCAGTTTCACTGTAGTATAGTGCAACTTTAATTTGGCTTCCTTTATTCAATACAGGTAAAACAATGTCGTTCACACCGTGACCTGGAATATAAATTGAAATAGAAAAAAAAAATGTCCGGACAATCGAGTCTAGGGATATCGTGATTTTAATCAAATTGATCTTGTTTTGGTTCAATGCAGGTAAACCCATCTGGACCATTGAGCAACCTTAGAGAGCTGCTTCTAGGGGAGGAAACTTGGGAAAATCTTGGAAAGTACCTCAAGGAACACTGGTATATCCCATTGGCTGCTGGGATAGGACTCGTTATCCTCATGGTAAGCACGTGCGCACGATCTGTATCGAAGTATTAATCCGCACATGAAAATAGTTCACAACATATATGGGATTGGAATTTATCACAGCATACGGAAATTAGACATTTTTTTCAAAACGTTTATGAAAAGAAACTATACATAAGCGGATCAAGGGGAGACCCCCCTTCTTTTATAATTAAAGTAAACCTCGCCCACTCTATGAATCTATAAACGTTCTCCCTAAATTTAATATTGGATCAACAGTAATTAAGGTCTCTAATATGATATAAATACAAGGAACAACAAGAGCTATGTAATATCAGGGCTTAGACACCTTTTGACTGATTGCTGGATCCACTCATGCTCTCTATGCTTTACATTATAAAGATGACATTTCTGAAAAACTGTAATTGATTCAAAATTACCCCTGAAATAATCTTACAAAGTCAATTATAAAATTTCAGTGTGTATTACTCCCCTCCCCGAAAAAAAGAAGCATTTGTAATCTTAATGTTCATGAATTATTTTATCCCCGTATTCTCACACGATACGTTCATATTTATCTTATATACGAACATACTAACATATGCCATTGTGCATTTAATTTGTATAATTATAGTGTATAAAACACTATAACAAAAACTATTTTGTCATTTAATACTTATCGTTGTATTATCTTTTATTATTATAATGTTATACATATAGTTACTTATTTAGCATAGTATTATCTTATTTTATGTTATCAAGCTAATTTACATAGTACATTTTAAAGTATTACCATATGTTACTATAGCATGTATTAATCACAATGTATAACAATAGTCTACTTTTTGTAGATTACTTAATAATAATACAATAGACTTTGCCTGGTATTGAACCTCACGCTAGGCTGGTGATCTAATGTCACGACTTTTACCTTCCGCCACGACCCACCTGTTATATACAATTTTATCACAATGTATAAAAAACCTTATCTATCTCCGTTTATGTATGCATTACGTTATACATTCATCAATGCATATTTCTTACTGTATTCGTCAGAATATGTAAAAATTTATTTATCACTGTGTTATGATATTTATCACTGTATTCGTCAAAATATGAAGAAAAAAAATATCACCGTGTTATAATAATTTTCACTGTATTTGTCTGAATATATAAAAAAAATATTTATCACTGTGTTATAATATTTATCACTGTTTTCGTCAGAAAAAAAATATATAAACTTATTATCACTGTTTTCGTCAAAATGTATACAAACTTATTTGTCACTGTATTATTACAATAAACATACATCGATCACTTTATCACAGGTGTGTATAGTCAAGTTCTGCTCGAAGTCGCACAAAAAGGAGATGGAGAAGCTCGTTCCAAAACCCATATATCAGAAGAGAAACCGAGTGTCCCCAGACGGTTATATATAAACACGAACTGCAGTTTGGATAAATAAGTTTTATATAAACACGAACTGCAGATTGGATAAATAAGTTATATATAAACACGAACTGCAGATTGGATAAATAAGTTTTATATAAACACGAACTGCAGATTGGATAAATAAGTTTTATATAAACACGAACTGCAGATTGGATAAATAAGTTTTATATAAACACGAACTGCAGATTGGATAAATAAGTTAATATATAAACACGAACTGCAGATTGGATAAATGAGTGATGTTTAAACACAAACTTCAGATAGGAAGTGTTGATATAGGATTGTTTATTATTTGTACATTTCACAGTTTCGTTTAATTGTGGATTGATTTGTGTTGAATGGATATATTGATTTATTATTGTTTAAGATTAAGTATTTACATAGATAAGTAATCATAAATCATGCATTTTGAGGTGTAAAGTTTAAGCAGTATTGATCTCCTTTTGACGGACCAGCTACTTCAGTAGAAGAGTTTATAGCAATATTTTGTCCGTCCGTCCACAGGGTCGTCCGTCTCAGGACAATACAATGCTGCAATTGCATGTTGTTGTAGTTTTGTTATTTTATGTTGTATTTAAATGTAACAAAGAAAAATATGTAAATCGTTATAGTTTCTGACCTTACAACAAGTGTCTCTGATTTTCATGATTCAATAAGCATGGGCAACATTTATATGTTAGAGGTGAAGGGTTTTCAAACCAGCCGATAGGCTTGTCGGATTTTGGACGTGTACGTGTATTAGAGGTGAAGGGTTTTCAAACCAGCCAATAGGCTTGTCGGATTTTGGACGTGTACGAGTATTAGAGGTGAACGGTTTTCAAACCAGCCAATAGGCTTGTCGGATTTTGGACCTGTACGTGTATTAGAGGTGAAGGGTTTTCAAACCAGCCAATAGGCTTGTCGGATTTTAAACGTGTACGAGTATTTATGTTCTTAATACCATCAATGAAGCAATCCATTTCTTAAATATCTATATATTCAAAGTGTGTACATTATTTTTCAAACTTTACATTAAAACGTGCCTCAGCCTTCTCAGAAACTTAACTGTGATATTGTTTTAAATAAGGATATATTTTTATCTCGACACCAGATCCGGCTCGGCGTCCACCAGCTATTCATAGCGCTAAGTAATACTTAAAAACTAAAGGGTGAATTTCATCAATATTGTTCCTTTAATAAATCTCCAAATATTTCATTCATATTTAGTTATAAAGAAAACAATTCATTTCAACTTTGTTTAGTACTGTTGAATCATTAGTTTCCACTAGCATTTTATTTCGTTGATTATGTACCTGAGGAAAATTCGTGGGTACAATTTATTCGTGGAATCGTTTTAGAAATCTTCAGGTATATGGAATGAACGATTTAGTGGTTGTTAATGTTCGTGGATAAAGTTCTTCTCGAAATCAACGAAAATTATTGACCCACGAAAATTAATGAGTTTACAGTTTCTAAGTGTTTATTAAAACAGAAATGGTGGAATGCGTCTCAGCCTTATTTGAGAATTAAAGTTTTGCTTCACGCTTTTGTTGGTGGAATTCGAGCCTGAATGGATAAATGTATATTTTCGTGTAATTGATTTATAATTGTTAAAAATACAGTATTTTGAAATAAATTGGTCTGGTTATTTTTGCATTTTATATTTGTAACCAAAACTTATACATTACAGTTAAATGTACATGTATATCCAGAGTTCTTCTTAAGGTAAGATACTTGTAATGGTTCCGCTACATTTCGGACCACTTAACCTCTACCAAGATAACCAAGATTCCCTTATAAAATATTAGGAAGCTTTGGTTTTCTCCGTGAAAGGCCATGAGGTCCAAAATGTAGCAGAATGGTGGCTAACATCTTTTCTGTTCGGATCGTACCATTTGACATTCACTGGAAAATCAAAACTAAATGTCCATCATGATGAGACTGTGTGCATGAGCATGATTCAGGGTCAAAGTTCAAAGGTCAATGCCATGCTTAGAGGCTGAAGGTCGAAAATGGTTGAATTACTTCCGTCCCAAAATGTTTTGTTTGTGCGAGTCTGAACAGTTGTTCAGTCCTTATTCAAAAGAAACTTCGATGAATACATGTATTTCCTTTTTCAACCCAAATCATGAAATATTATAAAATCATAATTTTTCGTGGGGTCTTGATATTTGTTAAATTTATAGATACCATAACCCGTGAAATATCAAACTAACAAAATGTATAGGTCTAGGGTTTTCTAGAACACAATTCCCCGGATTCCCGGGATATACCGACAACACTGTCTTTAACATAGAAATAAACCGAAGTGCAATTTCTACGAAAAGTAGTAGTTGTACAATTAATAAAGACCTTCTCTTTCCTTTTATGTATACTTTCATGAACCAATATTTCACTAACATTGTGATTTTTTTTTCATTTCTCTTTTATGTTCTTTTATATTCATATACATATGTATTTTTATCTTTCATGACTCTTCATCCACCTTTCAACCAAGATCGTGTATTAAAAAAAAAAACTTTCATGAATGCTCGTATTGATAGATCTTCATCCATGGTCGTGAAATATTAAATCTCTCTTTCTCTTTATTTTGTATATTACTAATCGTTCTTTAGTAAAAAGTTATCAATATTTCACCCGAGATCTTAAAATAACAGAAATAAATCAAAATAAAACAGAAATAACAAAAATAAGTCTTTCTCTCTTTTTGTTTCTATACTTCATAAATGTAAATCAATCTTTCACCAAAGATCGCGAAATAACACGTATATATCTCTTTCTCACTTCTTTCATAAATATTTATTAATCTTTTACCATTGATCGTGAAATAACAAATATATTTCTTTCTCTCTCAATTTATACAGACTGTAACCCTGACACTCTGTGGAGTTGTGAAGAAAGCCGAGAACCAGGTTCAAGGAAACGCGCTGAGTGAAGCTGAAAGAAACAAGAACGAAAGACTCAAGGAGTGGGAAACCGGAAAGCCATCCACAATGCTAAACCTTGGAGCAAAGCCAGCCGAAAAGCCACGAGAACAGACTGCGTCAGTAACAAATAAATCTATTTCCAGAGACGTAACAGATTGTGAAATCCCAATGTCAGACTGCAAAGACCTTGCAATACCATACCTACCAACAAGAAAAGATGAACATGTTGAAAAGGCAGTGGTCAACGCAACAATTAGCAAACAGTTTAATAAGTTTGACGAGTTGTCTGTCTGCTGATAGACGTTCCTGATAACAAAGAAGAACGGGAACAAACCCAGAGTACAACGAGGAAATTCTCGTCATTCTCGCATCTTAAGCCAGTGAGAACTTTATCCAGAATTGTAGACTTACGTAGACCAGACTGTAACTTATGAAACAGTAACTGAGAATTCGTCATTTCTCGCAATCTGAAGCAGTGAGAGACTTATCCAGATATTGTAGACTTACGTAGACCAGACTGTAACTTATGATTACAGTAAACTGAGGAAATTCTCGTCATTTCTCGCAATCTGAAGCCATGTGAGAGACTTTATCCAGATATTGTAGACTTACGTAAACCAGACTGTAACTTATGATTACAGTAAACTGAGGAAATTCTCGTCATTTCTCGCAATCTGAAGCCATGTGAGAGACTTTATCCAGATATTGTAGACTTACGTAGACCAGACTGTAACTTATGATTACAGTAAATGAGGAAATTCTCGTCATTCGCAATCTGAACATGTGAGAGACTTTATCCAGATATTGTAGACTTACGTAAACCAGACTGTAATTAGATACAGTAAACTGAGGAACTCGTCATTTCTCGCAATCTGAAGCCATGGAGAGACTTTATCCAATATTGTAGACTTACGTAAACCAGACTGTAACTTATGATTACAGTAAACTGAGGAAATTCTCGTCATTTCTCGCAATCTGAAGCCATGTGAGAGACTTTATCCAGATATTGTAGACTTACGTAAACCAGACTGTAACTTATGATTACAGTTAAACTGAGAAATTCTCGTCATTTCTCGCAATGAAGCCATGTGAGAGACTTATCCAGATATGTAGACTTACGTAAACCAGACTGTAACTTATGATTACAGTAAACTGAGGAAATTCTCGTCATTTCTCGCAATCTGAAGCCATGTGAGAGACTTTATCCAGATATTGTAGACTTACGTAACCAGACTGTAACTTATGATTACAGTAAACTGGCGAAATTTTCGATAGGCGACTATACGAAAATCATGTCTAATCCCAGATATTTCCTAGTCACGACACAAGCTCAATTACTGTCCATAAAACTAAATATACAATCATGTTTTCTAAATTTTCTTAGCCTAGCGAGATACCGAGGAATTATCCATTCGTTTTTAGATTTATCGCAAGTTTACGAAACAACCAGTGCGAATACCTTGACAAATGAATTTCACACTTGTCCATTTTTTGCGCGTTTTCTGTAACTTTTTTAATGTTTTATTTCTACGGATTTATTTTCTGCCACGGTAAAATATATGAGACGTAAAAATAAAGGATCGCATATTTCACCACTCTTGAATTGTCTTTTTGTTGAGTTTTATTTTCGTTTTCTTTGTTGTTTTGCTTTGGTATAAAGTCCTATCAACAGTATTTATGTCACTTCCGGACTTTCTTTGAATACATGTATCTTGATATACAGTGATAACATCAACCAGTCCTGGAATTACCCTTAATATACGCTGAGCATCAACTCAAACAGATATACGAGTACCGATTTTAAGAATCATTTTATTTGTTTGATTCAGGGTTCAACGTCCCACCGACAGTATATCTGTCGTGCGAATTGCTGATTTGCATAATTACCGTAGCCGCTTTCACTGTACTGTATCACTACGCGTAACAAAAGATAGAATGTACTACTAAAATAAGGTCATGACCTAATTAGGTATGTGCAACTTATAAATGAAATCATGTTCATGATTATTACTCTGGATCATTATGAAACAAATCAAAGCGCTCAAGGTACTGAGAGACTTCCGGCGAGAATATCATGACACAGAGGAAGTTCAGCTGACTTACTACAAATAACTCGAGTTTCAAGAAAACATGCGGAGTTTATGACAAACGCTTGGATTAAATGTACAGTTTTTATGTAAATCGTGCCAGCAGTATTTCTGTGCGTTGACCGCTTTGATTAATAACTTGGGTAAGTCACAGCTCGAATCCACCATCTCCTCGGGTTAGAACATGCAATTTATTTTTTATGTAAACAATCCGTTCACTTACTTGCGCAAAAATAAATAAAGAAAAGTATGTGTACCCTATCGAGGTCGCGAAAACTACAATGTTAATTATCAAATCGACCTAATCAGGAATCGCTATATTTTTTCAGTTTTCCAGTTTATGTCAGTATTCAAGTAATATAATCTACTGAAGTAAATATAACAATGCAAAATTATTAAGTCACTTATAATGGCACCGTTTCTTTTTCATATATTTTTTTAAAGATAATTTTTCTTCTGAGGGGTGTAGGCAATACCAACACTATTACTGGAAATGACACCATACAATTAAAGCTTATAACAAAATGGGTTGTGTTTATGATGGCATGGTTATATCAAATTGGTTTGTGTCCCACCAACCGACTACTTCAGCAATTTACCGCACTGTGATATCACACCACAGACAAGTGGCATGATACCACACCAATCCACATTATCCTGACACCGGGCCAATCCACAACCTCCCATTTTTTTTTGGGGGGGGGGGGGGGGGGGAGAGCTCTCATTACTTTGTCCCTGGGGCGGGTACACAGGTAGGCATATCTTATTTGATGTTGTATCATGTCCCTGTAAAATGTTTGTATTACACATGAATCCTTGAACAATTGCAATGTTCATAAATATACCATGCAGACAAGTGGTGTGAAATGATTTATTCTCACACAAAGCTGAAATGTAGGAAAAGTGTTTGATACCACTGAAGTATGATAATTCTCAAACACAAACATACCACAAGTATGAAGACAAGAGGTGTGATACCACTGGAGGGTTATTATTTTCACACACAAATAAGGTGTGGTACTACGGCAGAGCTAATTATTTTCACACACAAACAAGAGGTATGATACCACTGGAGTGTTATAATTTTCATACACAAACAAGAGGTATGATACCACTGGAGTGTTATTATTTTCATACACAAACGAGAGGTATGATACCACTGTAGTGTTATTATTTTCATACACAAACAAGAGGTATGATACCACTGGAGTGTTATTATTTTCATACACAAACAAGAGGTATGACACCACTGGAGTGTTATTATTTTCATACACAAACAAGAGGTATGACACCACTGGAGTGTTATTATTTTCATACACAAACAAGAGGTGTGACACCACTGGAGTGTTATTATTTTCATACACAAACAAGAGGTATGATACCACTGGAGTGTTATTATTTTCATACACAAACAAGAGGTGTGACACCACTGGAGTGTTATTTTCATACACAAACAAGAGGTGTGAACCACTGGAGTGTTATTATTTTCATACACAAACAAGAGGTGTGACACCACTGGAGTGTTATTATTTTCATACACAAACAAGAGACATGGTACCTGCTAACCCTTTACTTCATGAATATTCATGTATGTATTTATGACTTGACTATTTGAGTTTACCATCGCTTCGACAGTATTTCAGTCATATAGCGACGCCCAGCTAATTACAGGTGGAGGAAGACCCCGAATGCACGGAGACATACGGGTAGAACCACCGACCTACCGCAAGCCAGCTGGAAGGCTTCCTCACAGGAAAGTCTAAATGACCCTGTCGGGAATGACTTGATGAATACTAAAAATTGACTGATCTTTGAATGGCTTATGAAATGATGGATTTTTCTTTGCCAGAGATGACTATGTAGAAACTAAACTACAATTTTGTATGAGCAAACAGAGGAGAACCTGGTCTCATATAGGAGCTGTCTGATCTGGGTCTGCTCTGTTTGTCTATGTGCCAATATGAAGAAAATGATTAAGTTATTTTCAAAAACTTGAGACAACAGTAGCTAATATCACATTTTTTTTATTGAAAGGAAAGGTTTTAATTAATCAAGGGCTACTATTTTCTTAAACAACAACAAGAGCTGTCAGAGGACAGCACGCTCGACTATTCAAAATGCTTGTTGGTAAATCAAATGAAATCTATTTCAGTTCTTGCCCTTCACATACCCTGTACATAAAAATAGTCAAAAATGATATACCTTGATAGTCTGATACCCATTAATATTTTTATGATGTCTAAAATCAATCCCATGTTTAAAAAGGGGCCATAACTTGTAACATATTCCATCAAAAGTTATCTACCTTGTATGATAGTCCTAAACATATTAAAGATGTTTCAAATCAATCCCATGCCTGGATACTGAGATATTAGCATGAAAGTACCTTGCATGCAAAACTTTAACCAAAATATCTAAGTTAAAAAGGGGCCATAATTTGTAATATATTCCATCAAGAGTTATCTACTTTGGTTGTCTGATGCCCCTAAACATATTCATAAACTTTCAAGTCAATACCATGAATGGGTATTGAGATACAAACTAGATTGTAGCTTGCACGCAAAACTTTAACCAAATTTTTTATTGCATGCAAAACTTAACCAAAATTTGTAAGTTAAAAAGGGGCCATAATTCATATTAAATTCAGTCAAGAGTTATCTACCTTGGTTGTCTGATGCCCCTGAACATATTTATAAACTTTCAAGTCAATACCATAAGCGGTTATTGAGATATAAGGTTGATAGTTACTTGCACGCAAAACTTTAACCAAAAGCTGCAACGCCAACGCCGACGCCAACGCCAGGGCGACTACAATAGCTCTTATATTCTTCGAATAGTCGAGCTAAAAATCATGAAGACAAAAGAAGTGCTTTTGTTCTAACATACAACCTTACTATATAGACATGTGGAGTTAAGTGTACATACATTTTATATATTTATTGTGATTGTAAAAACCTGTAGTAGTAGTAGTAGTAGTACAAAAAAAAAGCAAACACGTTTTGACATTTTTTATTTCAACTAACATGCTTATCAATTGACTTTCATCCATTTTACAACGGAAATACGAAAAACGTGTACAACAAATGCTTTAAAACCCCACATACAAAACCATGTAGTCTGTCTTAAAACCTATGTAAATTCATGTAGTGTTAATCTTTACCAACATGTATGCCCCCACTCATACGCCATCATGAAATATCTAGACCTTTTGGTGATTTTTTTTTATTTCAGATTTTTTACAACCTGTTGATTTACTGGAAAATAAGCATTACAGATCAAACTTACGGAAATCATAAGATAGTGAAAATATTTTTAATAAACAAAACAAGCACATGTACTTAATTTTAGGTGGTATATGTCAAAGAAAGTTTCAAATCAACATTTCAATTTATAAGATACAGTGGAACCTCTCTAAACCGCACCCTCCGAATTCCGAATACCGCACGAAAATTTTGGGATATTTAGACAAATTGTGCCTATTTTAACCTCCTCTGTAAACCGCACACAATTTTCTGTCCAAGAAAAAAACAACGCATGATTAATTTGAAATTCTGTACTGTAATTATGTGTTTATGGACGTAATATGGTTTCAGATTAATCGGTGTTGCAATTTTATCCACTATGTGTGAAAAATACAATTAGCGGTGTTTGTTTACAATGGCTAGATTGATCAATTTCAGAATACGGTAATAATAGTGTTAATCAAACTTAATGAGCACCCGAAGTGTATGATAATTTAATCAGAGATTAATTAAAAAGAAAACCGTCAACAAACACATCATTTCGTTTCCTTCATAAATGTTTGATGGTTACCGGACAATATGAAGTTAAATAAATCGGCTCTTTCTGATGTTAATTCTGTGGAATGCATTCTGTGATAAACTTTGAGTAAATATGATGGCTGAGATATATTCAGGATTCTTTAACTTCCTTGTCTGAACCTCCGCCAGCTAAGCGGCGATAAACTGAGCTTTCTCTATCAGTAGTCTCACTGATGTGATCAGCACTCTGAAGAAATTGAAAAACTTCGCTGTGAGTAAGGAACCTGAGTTGTTAGAGAAATTAGTTGAACTGAGCAACACGGCCGAGGGCAAGTTTGTGGAATACAAATGTAACCGCCAGAAACAGTGCACAATGGACTCATTTTTCAAGAAATTGGATTGAGAAACATGCATAGACTTTGGTTTTAGAAATAAAAAGAACTTTATATCACATCATTAACTATCATAAGTTGATTAATTGGTAAAAAGGGCAACTAATTCAACACACTTACCTGCGCTTGCCGTGTGAAACAATAAGGTGTGAAGATTACAGGTGCCTTTTAGAAAGTTGCATAATACAATGTAGATATTGATTAAGTGTGCAAGTTAAAGGTGATACTTATCATTTAATTTCATTAAAAGATGTTTATTATTGTCTTTTTTGAATAAATATCTGTTGAATTTAGTAACAATAAAATATAATGTACAGTTATACATTGTTTTGAGTTTGATTCCCAATCCCCTTCTATTTGGTAAACATGTACTTATCTTGTAATTAACTCATTAATAAGAAATGAACAATTACACCTCACATACAATTAATACCATACACATAACATTTAAAGAATATACATTGAATCCCATACATAAAGCAAAATAAGCGCTGAAAGAGCAAAAACCTCTGTAAACCGCACACCTCTGAAAACCGGACATTTAAGCTGGTCCGGGCACCGTGCAGTTTAGAGAGGTTCACTGTAACACGAATTTCATTGAAAAAAAAACAACAAAAAATTAGTTTTTTTTTTTGAGAAAAAAAGCTGTATTATTGGGAAAATAGAAGCTTATTTAGGGGAAAAAATCAGTTTTTGGCAAGGAGAAACCCCATATAAAAGGTAATAAATGTACCCCCCAAAAAGTACAGCCTTTGAAGTACATACCCCAAATTCAATAGGGTTCTTATATTGGTCATTAGCAAAAGATTAATGGGTCAGTTTTAACTATAAAATTATAAAACAAGAGGGCCAAGATGGCCCTGAATCGCTCACCTGAGTACCATTGCTTCAACTGATGTCAAGGTTTTTAAACAGACAAGGATTCTGATATAACTTAATCTAAAACATTTTACCCCTGACAATACTACACACCAAATATCTAAGCAATGGGCCATATGGTTTCAGAGAAGACTTGGGCGCAGGGTCATTTATCACCGTAGGGCCAAGACTTTGAAAATCTTTGTAATGAACCATAAGATGCTACTACATACCAAAAATCTTAGCTCTAGGCCTTATTGATTCATAGAAGAAGATTTTTTAAGATTTTCCTATTTAACTCTATGTAAAACAAGTGACCCCTGGTGCGGGGTCATTTATCACCATAGGGCTATGATTTGTACAATCTTGGTAGTGGCCCATAAGATGATGGTGCGGGGTCATTTATCATCATAGGGCTATGATTTGTACAATCTTGGTAGTGGCCCATAAGATGATGCTTCATACCAAATATCTAAGCTCTAGGCCTTATGCATTCATGGAAGAAGATTTTTTAAGATTTTCCTATATAACTCTATGTAAAACAAGTGACCCCTTGTGCAGGGTCATTTATCACCATAGGGCTATGATTTGTACAATCTTGGTAGTGGCCCATAAGATGATGCTACATACCAAATATCTAAGCTCTAGGCCTTATGGATTCATAGAAGAAGATTTTTTAAGATTTTTCTATATAACTCTTTGTAAAATAAGTGACCCCTGGTGCGGGGTCATTTATCACCATAGGGCTATGATTTGTACAATCTTGGTAGTGGCCCATAAGATGATGCTTCATACCAAATATCTAAGCTCTAGGCCTTATGCATTCATAGAAGAAGATTTTTTAAGATTTTTCTATATAACTCTTGTAAAAAAGTGACCCCTGGTGCGGGGTCATTTATGACCATAGGGCTATGATTTGTACAATCTTGGTAGTGGCCCATAAGATGATGCTTCATACCAAATATCTAAGCTCTAGGCCTTATGCATTCATGGAAGAAGATTTTTTAAGATTTTCCTATATAACTCTATGTAAAACAAGTGACCCCTGGTGCAGGGTCATTTATCACCATAGGGCTATGATTTGTACAATCTTGGTAGTGGCCCATAAGATGATGCTTCATACCAAATATCTAAGCTCTAGGCCTTATGATTCATGAAGAAGATTTAAGATTTTCCTATATAACTCTATGTAAAACAAGTGACCCCTGGTGCGGGGTCATTTATCATCATAGGGCTATGATTTGTACAATCTTGGTAGTGGCCCATAAGATGATGCTACATACCAAATATCTAAGCTCTAGGCCTTGCAGTTTTGCAGAAGAAGATTTTCAAAGTTTGCATTTTTAAAATCTATTTTTAGCTCCTGTGACCTAATTATGCAATGGACCAGAACCATTTATACAACTTTAGTAGAGCTTCATCCAAGGAACATTCCTGCAAAATATTTTTTAAATTGGCCAAGCCGTTTAGGAGGAGATGTTGTTTGAAGCAATTGTTGACGCCAGACGCACGGACGCACACACGCACGGACGACGGACGCCGGACAAAAGGCGATAAGAAAAGCTCACCTTGAGCACGTTGTGCTCATGTGAGCTAAAAAGTTGCTATAATGCCCAAAGTCAATACATTAAATACAGAAAATGAGGTGAAAACTTGTCTACCGATATCAATACAAAGTTTTCAAAGTTTATTTCATTCAAACCAGAAGGTAAATGACCCATAAGCATAATGACAGACACTACACATACATACAAATAATAATAATTCATTCTTAAAGTACATTACAACATGTCAAACAGATAGTTGATATCATTAGAGAGAGAGAGAGAGAGAGAGTAGAAAATCATTAGAGAGAGAGAGAGAGAGAGAGAGAGAGAGAATCATAATTATGTTATGAATATTTTTCGTTGGACGTATACAGTTGAACCTGTATTAGTGGTCACCTGTATTAAATGGTCAACCTGCATTTAGCGGTCAATTTGAATTTTACCAAACTAAAGCATTTTGTTACATATTTGACCTTCATTTAGCAACCACCTTTCTCTTGTTCCCTTGACTGACTGCTTAAGACAGGTTTGACTGTTTTCATTTTGGTCATTTTCGTACCCAGTATATCTGTCTAATACAATGAATAAGTAAAATACTTATTCAGAATATATAACGGTATTCAAAATTCTCATTTTGCATATGTGTAAACATTCAAACACTGAAAATTAATAAAGATAAAAAATGATTAATTAATTCTAGTGCATGCCGAATTAAACTATACAATTTACACATGAAATCTAATAACAAAATTAAATCATAGAAACAACAATAGGGTTTAGGTAAATGTATGAAAATTAGCTGTACATATAATATTGTTCCTCAGTGTAAAAGGCTTTATCAATAAATAATGCGAGCTTCCTTGTCGTAAACTCATTATTACACTTAATCAATTAAAAGAGAAAGGGCATTGTTCAAAAATGGAGACCAGTACTTGTTAGAAACTTCTATTACACCAAAACCTATGGAACTGTGTCAAAAAGTAAAAGGAACTTGTTCTCCTACCCCTTAAGAGAAATCACTCGAAGATTAAATTGGAAAATCATGGAATCAACCAAGCCCTATCACGTGGTCAGATCATGCATAATCATTAGTGAAAGTAAACAACGTGGCTGACCGCAAACAAGCTTGACTGCTGCTGACGAAATCAGGAAGAAAACTTGAGAGAACGAAGAAGGGAGACAACACATGTATTTTTATTGGATGTGTGATGTCCCGTTGGACTCATCTATAGATGCAAAAAGGCTTTATCACAGATGTGGAAATGGCAGAATACTTGCTCGACATCATTCTAACTAGAAGTCCAAAAGTAGCGCAATGTCCTATTGGACTCATCTAAAGATGCAAAAAGGCTTCAACACAGATGTGGAAATGGCAGAATACTTGCTCGACATCATTCGAGCTAGAAGTCCAAATTAGCACAATGTCCTATTGGACTCATCTAAAGATGCAAAAAGGCTTCAACACAGATGTGGAAATGGCAGAATACTTGCTCGACATCATTTGAGCTAAAAGTCCAAAAGTAGCGCAATGTCTCATTGGACTCCTCTAAAAAAAACACAGATGTGGAAATGGCAGAATACTTGCTCGACATCAAAGTACAAGCAACATTGCCTTTACGTAATATGAGAGCAGGGTGGGGGGACGTGTTAAGCATGACTCCTATATAGCCCACCACCTCTGTGAAGCAAAAGAGGAAAATAAAACCAAATGTACTGGAAATTAAAACTAACTAGAACTATCACTGAAGGTGATGAATATCCTGTTACACTGCCTAGATATTCAACAGTGTTAGATTAGCTTTAACAATTTGTACAACGGAGAAATAGACGTAACGTGAAGAGACAGGATTACATGCCTGATTCCTAATAACCCCCCCCCCACTTTTATTTGACGGAGAAGAGGATGGTCAAGGGTTAATCTATACGCCCCCCTTCCAATCCCTTTCAAAAGAAAAGAGAAATTCAAAATTAAGAAAAGCATAAAAAAAATTTGGAGGGCTTGTTGCAAAACGACTGTATCCACATGAAAAAAAAAAAGCAGTTACAACAGTTTTGCACCAAGCTCTTAAAATACAAATATAGGAATAAAGCAACAATCTGAAACCTTTTATACTAATGCATTTCAATATAAATTATACATTGATAATAATGCAAAAACATATAAATTATACATTGATATTAATGCATCAAACTATTTATTTATTTTTTTATAATATTCGACATGGTGGAAATTAAATAGCCGGACAACAAATAAACAAAAGGGCCAGATGACAAGGTGTCACTCACTTGAGTAAGACTGATGTTAAAGGCATTCTGATGACATCTCATTACTATAGTGACCAGTATTTTTGATGATGATTTACTGAACATGTGGCTTTTAGTGTCTTCACAAGTTTGTTTCTAAGATCAGAGATATCAAAGAGACAAACATTATGAGAAAGTTTCATAAAGATTGAGCCAAAAATTTGGCCTCTTAAAGTGTTCACATGATAATGTTGACGACAGAAAACGGACAAAGATCGATCTCACAAACTTATCATGAGCTACAAAGCATATTCAGACAATACTTCCAAAGGATTCTACATCTGAGAGTGTGTGTTTAAAACATGCGAGGTATTTTATTTCATTTACATGCGTCTTTATTTCATTTACATGTGTCTTTATTTCATTTACATGTGTCTTTATTTCATTTATGTGTGTCTTTATTTACAGGTGTGTCTTTTTTCTATGTATTACTATGTGAGTTTTATTTGCATTTTTATATGGACTTATTGCTCTTTTGTATTTTATTCATTTTGTTACTGGTCACGACATGCAACTGATACCCCTACCCCACCGTTTTGTCCCGGTTCACAACACCCCAACAATTCAAACAACATTCAATTTCAGAATGGACACCACAGGTCCACGACAATTGACCTGCTTGGATACACATCAACCACAGAGGCTATTGCTGGCCTGCCAGAGTCAGTAGGCAATGAATATATGAAATGTGAAAACGACAATCCTGTTGACTTATAGAAACACAGGGAAAGTGAAAATTCTTGAAATGGAGGGCAGAGTCATATGGAAAGTCTCGTGGATATTTATCGTGTGTTGAGGAGAAATAGGACTGAATATCATGACACTGTCTACAGAAAGCTGTACTGTAGTATGGTCGCCAGAAGATATCACTGGACATGACAGATACCCCCACGCCAACATTCTATCCCAGTTCACACTACCACCAAATCGAATGTCAAGTTTTCCATTTTCAATGTCTTTGATCACAAAAATCTAAGTCTCACAAAATTACCATTTGTGTTCATTTTACATCCTGTCAACAGTATTTTGGTCATTTTGGGGCTTTCGTCTACACAGGATGGATATATTGGCACCTCAATGTAGTATCACACTGTAGATAAGTGGTATAACACATAACCCAGGTCAAGTATTCTGGCATTGGGCCAACCTTTTATACTGAGCGTCAAACATGGGAGATAAAGAATTTTATACCACTGTTTTGTGGTAGATAATCAAAACATTAAGTCAAATGGACCAGAATAATGTAAGTCTTACTTCTGATATCAAAGTGGACAGGATTGGACGAAACGGGATCCCTGTTTTGCCCTTACTTCAACAATGGATTGTAACACTAAGAAGTTATCGTTAGATCCTATGGTGCTGTAATTGCAATACACACTTGTAGTGGAAATGAATTAAAATAATCATGCAGACAATCATCTTTAGTTTTTTATTAGGAGCAGAGTGAGGGAGAAAGCTGAACTTGATAGAGACCATCTTCGACAATTGTCAGGACCTAGGTTGGAAAAAGGACTAAGCCAGAAGGTGTAGGCCTACAGGACATGACGTGATTCCAGCATGGCCAAAAAAATTAGTGGTGCAATATTATGTATGCATGTTCAAGTGTGTGCGTGTTGTGTGTTATTTTAAGAACTGACATCTATACTTAAATCCAGTTTGGAATAATGCATCAAGAATGGCTAGAAAATATATTTTCATGGTACATGGTTTAGACAACCAAAAACAATTGTTTTTCAATTATAATATAATAATTATTAATTCAAATTAATTAGTTATTAATTTAAAATGGAGAAATTTATTATGCGTTTAACATTTTTCTCTGCAACTACAACACTGCAATATCAGTTTTGTTACATCAAATAAAACAGGTTAAATTGGACTACAAATAACCCTGTTATTTAGTCAAAAGCAATGATTTTCCAAAAACTACTTTCTGCTCTATAACGATTGACCTGCCTGGAGACGTTTCAACCAGGGAAGTCATTATTACACTGCCAGTGTCAGTAAACTATATCACCTGGAAACAACAATCCTGGTGACTCATCGAAACACGGGGAAAATTGAAATTCTCGACCTGGAAGGATTCGTCTTGAGGAAAACCTCATCTGACCACTGGAGCATACTTGAGGAAACGTTTTCACTTAATATCATGGCACCGTCTCCTGCGTCCGTGAGCAAGGAATAAAGGCCACGCTTCACCAGACCCTCGAAGGGTTATGTTGACCCGGCTAAAGTCAGGATACTGGTCATGAATTCTGAGTCCTGGAAAAATGCTGAAACGCGTTATATGCATTTGGGAAGAGGACGAACAGTATTGTGGTGAAAAACTGCGCCCAACAAGAAGTTCATGTTTTGTCTGGATATATGTGTCTTACTGGGACAACAAGATGTGGGTCAGCGCCAGTATCCTGGATGTGTAGACGATGGAACATCAACGAATCTGAAAAATTAAAAACAGTTTATAAACAATCTGCAGCGTCATATCTGCATGGTGTAAGTTTCCTTTTTTGGGGAATTACATGGAAATGAATGCCATGACACTGAATATGCAGGCCTTTTTACATATGTTGGGGAAGGGGCCTAAATATCATATTTTGGGGAAAATTTCACCATTTTTCTTTTTCAATGGGAAAAGAAAAATCCTGGAGTAGGATGCAAACTTGGGGAAAACTGCATGAATTTAAAGATTTTTTTAAAGGGAAGGCACCTATGAAAGGCCCCTGATAAAGAAGGAAAAAAGCCCCGATATGTTTTTGTTATTTCGATGATGGTTTCATTTTACCATAATACTGATCAAATTTCTGTCATTTTGGGCTAAGTCTACACAAGACTGACCTAGTTTACCCTCAATCAATAAAATACCACACCCCAGTTGCTGTACCCTGACACCAGCTGGGATTTCTGTGACATACAAAATTGTCCATTTTGACACTAAAATATCTAAATGACACGCAAATAACAAATAAATTGTCTTGTTATCTTTATATGATGGGGTCACTTGACCCCATTTGTAGAAATAAAGAGGAGACCTGCACCAGGCCAAACAGTAACTACCCTTGTATGTTAAGCACCAAACTGGAGCTATATATACCCCTTAAAGGGCCGTGGTCAAGGTGTAAGTTAACATACCCAACTTTGGAACCAAATGTTTGAACACTATTGGGGCAAGATTTTTTTCATGACCTTCCCAGGCACAAAGCATTGGTCCAACCCAGGAATCGTCCAGATGGATTTATAATTATTAGTGGTAATAACTTCTTTTCCAATTGACAAAAATTAATAAAATTAAAGTAAATATATTTAGTTTGTATGTTTGATGCTCGCTTACTACTCAGACCAGTAATTCAAGTTTGAATAAGTTGATAATTGATTGGTATCTGATTGATTATTGATTGGTATCTTTGTTGATAACTGATTGGTAACTGCTGTGTGTTAGCCTCAAATATTCAAAATCATGAAAAACTTGGATGGACAACTTAGAAATATCTCAGAACCTTCTCAGGAACAGATATGCTTCATAAATGCACATTTACTTAAATAAATTTAAAAATAGCTTAATAACAATATAATTAATAACAAAAATACCACTCCCAAAATCTAAGGAACATATATCTTTTTGAAGGCCTCCTTTGGTGCCTGAACACATACCTTCAAGACCAGGCTTCAGGCATATTCTAAAGTGAATAAAAACTAATTGAAAAGGCATGGGTTTGTTTGGTTTAAGGTAAGATCCCTGTAATGGTTCTGCTACATTCGGACCTCATGGCCTTTCAGGGAGATAACCAAGGTTTCCTAAAGTTTCATTAGGGTACCTTGGTTATCTTGGTAGAGGTTAAGTGGTTCAAGACAGAGAGAAACCATTACAGGGACTTTACCTTAAACACCCATCCAACAGTATTTCAGTCATTTTCAGGCTTTGTCAACATGCAACATGAATAAGGCTGTGTTGACTTTTCTTTCAGCAGACTTTTCCCTACGTTTTTGGGGAATGGTCCTTAGAAGTGTTCCATTTAACAATAAACATGAAATAGAAGTCCTAGAATAAATTACCAATGACTCCTAATAAAGATGGAGAAAAGTCCTGTAATGGGTCAAATTAATGAACCAATAAAAAAAATGCCTAAGTATCTACAATCAAACAACTGTCTATTATCAATAACCTATGATTTAAATGACCAAAATGAGGCACTGGTGTAAATTTCATCAAGTTAACATAGAAGGCATGGGTCGAGGTGCAGCAGAGGCCAGTACAAAAATATACCGGTAACCATAGAAATCAAGGTCTATTTATAAATATTAAGTATTTTGCTTGTTTTATTCGCTTTACAGTATTTCAGTCATTTAGTTTTTTTTGTCAACATATAAAAGATATAGTGCTGCCCCACTGCTATATGACACCATAGACAGGTAGCATGATACCACATCCGGTCCTGAAACAACCCTTACAAGCTAAGCACCCAGCAAGTGAGCTATACCAGTGCCATATTTTTACGAATTTGGTATTTTGAGGCCTGGGATCAAACCTACAACTTCCAACTGCCCAAGAGGACCGAGATGACTATTTCTGTTATTGCATATCAAAAACACTGGTTTTATATTAACCCTTTCCCTCATAGAGGAAACCATGAAAAGACCTATGCGAACAACATAAAACCAGATCAGCCTGCGAGTAACTCGCAGGCTGATCTGGTTTAATGCTGTTCGCTGCTCCTCAGTGGTCTGAAAATGAGGACTTTATAATTAAATTTGGTAAGGTTTAACTGTGGTTTTCTGCAGATCAGGCTTTATGTGGTACCTATTGAGTGCGTCAAAATGAGTCTATATGAGGGAAAGGGTTAAGATAAAGCTTTACTTATAATCGAGAATAAAATAACACAAAATATGAAAATATAATGACTTTCAATTTACCCCACTTCCGCGACAGATGTAAACTCTTGGGAAAGGGGTGTATTTCTATCAACATCCTTCCTTGATTGGGATTTAAACCATATAAAGTCAGTCTGGCCAGAGTACTATGTGCTTGTTCATGTTGCCCCTGAAAAACAAAATGGTCAGTTTTAAAGTAGAAAAAAGCAAGGACCCATCAGTGCCCTATACTGTTACTTCCCTTGTACTTTATGCTAAAATATTTGTGTCAAATTTTGTCAATTCCGTGTTACTAGAATGGTGTTCCCTCATTTCGCAGTACCAATGACAAGAACAGAAACAAATTATCAATGAAGTCTTATCTTCTATTTACTACTGTATGTCACTATTACTCCACCTTTGCATTATAATGTGACACCTTTCTAATAACATATTCAACACATTTGTTTGCCATGTTTGACCTAAATAGACAATCCTAGGATTCTCTGGTATCGGGGTATTTCCTTATAAATACCGCTACCTACAGGTATCGCTACATGATTAAAACAATTGTAGTTTACTGGTCTTTTTTCAAAGTGGATATATATCTAGTCATTTCTTATCTTTGCTAGTTTTTGTACAGGTTTCTATTGTATAGAATATATCTATGGTAGCAAGTTAGCAGTACGGTGTCTTTCATGCATTTCATGCCTCCAGTCTATACAGGTAAATAAGCTGGTATTTTTTTTTCTCATTTGGGGAATCAGCTTATATACTTTCTGAATGGCACTGCTCTACTAGAATCCCTATCCGGGCATTTCTTTATATGGTAAGCTTAAAGGGTAGATCTATTATAATATAATTCAGCTGGACTGGACACAACATTTTGAAATTTATTTGTTATGAAAAGAATGAATACTAATTAAATGCAGTAAACCTGAAATAATCTTGTGTTTTACTTTGAACCCTTAAAAGTTTGCCCAATCAGGGCTACTACACAATTATCATTCATAAAACAATGCAGAAGACGACGATCCAGCATTTACTGAGTCTGTCAGTTGATTATCACAATAAATGCTATCCTCAAGTATTCAGTTCTCACCATATTGTTATGCTCAGGCTATGTACATCAATTCAATATTTCACCTTGAGTGTGACGTAATTTCACAGGGAAACCATAGGCAATTGGCAAAACTGATTTATCCTCGTTTCCAAACTTTTTTTTTTTTTAATGTTCGGGAAACGGATGAAAACATTCATTTAATAAATAGTATCGATTTTGTACAATTTTCACTAATGCTTCTTTTTATCATTTACTAAACCTTCTGATAAAACTACCTAAAACACTCAGCAAGCTGACGATGACTGATTTATGTAAACTAACATATTTTCTTAAAATAGTGTATGTTTGATTATAAATTTACTTATCAACAATCCTATGTAAGGAAGTCATTTAGAGTCATAGTTGTTACAATGTTATTAATCTGACAGCAAAATTCACACTTAATATTTGATAATTATAACATGTCTATTTACCCTCTGTAGAGGGTTTTTACCCCAAAAATTTGAAATGTACCCACAAAATTGTAGGGACATTCTATATGAAAGCATGCAAAGTTAAGGAAAATAGCAAGTGAACCTCCAGTTACAAAACTCAGAGGGCACCCTATAATAAAATGGACGCTGTGAGTGTGATAGTGTTTCTCGTTCTTATTTCCAGTCTGTGCTATTAGGAAGAACCATGAAGCTACTAGGTATTCACATCTCTGGAAGAACGCAGAACTTATTTGAAACTGTTGTATTTTTATAGATTTTGTCTCTATATGTGCAACATACTTGTTAGACTCATTCTGTGTTAACTGTCGAGAACTCAAAGACACCATTTTTGAGATGTTTTCAACTGTTGCTGTTATTAAGTAACTGTATACAGTGGTCACTCGATTCCTCAAGGTCGGATGGGATCTGCAAAAAAACTCGAAGAATCGCCATATTCGAGGAATCATTTATATGTCAAAATTCAATATATTTCTATTTGTTGGTACCTCAACTTTATCTCTTCATTAATTATTTTGTTACGTTTAAACTTCAATAGTACCTTTTAAACATAGAATATATTTAACCATTACAAAAATAACTTAATTATAGCTTTCATTGCAAAAGTTAAGTCAGAAATAAGTTCTTTATTACCAATAATTTGATTGAAACCCTTTGTTTTAATTTGTGTAATTGCGGCTCTGTGTTTTTTTTACATTCTTGTAATAAACACTAAACATTTTTCCGTGGTTCTCCAAATTAATGATTACAGAGAAAAAAACAACAACACACAAACAAACAAAATAGGCTTCTTTAATGACAAATAATTACAGTTTGTTACATGATCAGTAGATGAGAAAATACGTTTTACATGTCCATGTTGATATAACAATTCACCTATGTACTCTCGGAGGTTTGACGATGTGTGAAAAGGTGTGAATTACAGGGATAGGTGGTCATAGGGCTGGAGTTTCTTGTCAAGGAGATACAGATAGGTTTTGTTATTGACTTCGAGGAATTGCATAGAAATTATATAGAATATGCTATTTAGGGAATGGGGGCGGAGCTCGAGGAATCCAAAATCGCATGTTTGAAGAATCTCCCATTAATTTATATAGAATAAGAAGGGCTAAATCAAGGGACCGGGCTTGTAACTCAAGTCATCGCCGGTATTCAATGAATCGCCACATCGAGGAATCGCGTGACCACTGTATATAATTAGTATGTCCAATTAAAATGGGTTTACACTTCTGTTAGCGCATGTGCAAAATTGGCACTGCAGTCAAATGTAAAGTTGTGATAGTAATAGTTTTCAGTGACTGATATTTTTCTATGTGATTGTTTAGGGGTTTCAAATACATTATTTGTGTTTGTTTTCTATAGTTTTCAGTGTAACTGATCATATTTAATAAGTTATTAGTCAGTAGATGTTTGCATTTTAATGATGTTTTTATACATATAGGCCATGACCTACTGATAGCTTCGCTCGTTAGTCTGGACATTGCACATTTCATATCTTCTCTATTGAGCTTGAATTATACACAGAAGTTTTATTATTACATGTTGGGTGGGATAAGTAATGCATAATGTTTATCTTGTTAATATGTAAACGTAATATAAAGAACGTTTGGTGTTGATAATACAGTAAAATAGACTGTGTAGTGATGCTGTTTTCAATTTTTTGATTACCTATAAATAGCCTTATTTTCGCCTTTGTTTCACGCTTGTGGAATTAGCTCAATCGGTAAGAGCGTCGATCAGTACTTTTTCCCATTATGAAGTCATGAGTTCAATACCAGCTGGAACCTTTTTTTTAATTCTAATTGTTATATCTTTATAGTTTGTTTTAAGTACTAGTTTTATACATCCAATATTTTGCCTTTGTTAATTGGTATTTGCTTCCTTTTGATAAACATAAACCAATAAATAAATAAATAAATGAATGAAAACTTAAAAAATTGACCTCTCTATGTATAAATAATATATGGAGAGGTCGATTTTTTTTAAAATTTAATTTTTAATTTAAAAAAAAATCGACCACTCTAGTGATTTTTTTACCCACGCATTCTTCATCTTAGATATAATGTTTTTGCTGTCAGGATTCTTAGTTTAAATTTCAATGCATCCTCAAGATGCATAAGATATATAGACAATGCTTCTAAATTGGGAGTCTTATTTTTTTAGCATAGTGAGACCTGGGACTCAAGCAGAGAAATTGATAAAATAATAACTGCCCTCTTTCTATATATAAATAGGCCTAATATAAAGAGAGGTCTTTTTTTAATATGAAGGTCCTGTGCATAGACAAGTAAGACTATAAGGTCAAAACAGTTGAAAAGAGAAAAAGAGTGGGGCAGTATGCTTATTATAAGCTGTCCATTAAAACATATTTTTTAACGGGTCGTACTAAAACGCTGACGAATCTGCTGACGATATAGAACATATAGTAAACTGCTGACCATATATACAAAGAAGGATATCGGAAAACGCTGACGATATGTAATATAGAAGGAAATTTTGTGATATTGTTTGTCTAAGTTTTATAAGTATTTTTAAATATATTTAATAAGTTTTTAAGTTATTTCGAAGTTAGAACGGTTGATTTAGAGGAAGTTGATCTAAATAAAAAAAAATGTGTTTTTTTTTAATTTTGTTTTCCACTTGTCTGTTTTTAATAGATATAAAATACAATGATATAAATAATAAATGCAGTACTGGAACTAGAAGGTTAAGATAAAATCAGTTCAGTACTTTAAATCCATGTTCACTACGTCAGCAGTTTCTTACTTATTTGAGAGACGTAGAAAACTGCTGACCATATACACAAAGAAGGAAACTGCTGACCATATACACAAAGAAGGAAACTGCTGACCATATATACAAAGAAGGATATCGGAAAACGCTGACGATATGTAATATAGAAGGAAATTTTGTTATATTGTTTGTTTAAGTTATATAAGTAGATTTAATTTTATTTAATAAGTTTTTAAGTTATTTCGAAGTTAGAAAGGTTGATTTGGAGGAGGTAGATCTAAAAAAAATGTTGTTTTTTTTATTTTTGTTTTTACTATAATTATATACATTGTATCTTTTTAATAGATATAAAATACAATGATATAAGTAATAAATGCAGTACTAGAACTCAGTACTTTGAATCCATGTTCGATTTGATAGCAGTTTATTACTTCTTTGAGAGACGTAGAAAACTGCTGACCATATACGAAAAGAAGGAAACTGCTGACCATATACACAAAGAAGGAAACTGCTGACCATATATACAAAGAAGGAAACTGCTGACCATATATACAAAGAAGGATATCGGAAAATGATGATGATATGTAATATAGAAGAAAGTTTGTAGTGAATAATTGGTCAAGAATAATTTTTAACGACATATATAATCATTCAACTTTATTGAGTAATTAATATTGTTGATTTTGAATTGGGGAAAGTAAATGAAAACATAATATTGTATTGTTTGCATTATTTAATATTTCTTTATAATTACATACATGGTATATTTAACAAGTAAAAAAAAATCATGTTTGGATTTAAAGTACCAATAAACACAAATATGCACAATAATCATATTTTCAGCTATAATTCTATACATAGTATATTGTGAGTGAAAAAAATAAACGATGAAATAGTCAAATGCAACATACTGATGAAAGCGCCTGAGGGTGTGAAAAACTAATGATCACTGACACGCTTATTCTTTTTGACACTGATTAAATGTAAAGTGTGTGTGCGCGCGCGTGTGAGATAGAGTAAAGGCACATGGTGTTGATATAATGATAAAGATTTCAACGACAATTGGGGCAAAAAAATTGCTTATCAACGTGCGATACATCTGCCGGAGCCTCGACACAGTGTTTATGAAACCAGCTGTAACAATTATCACATTGAACTTGATCTCCTAAACAAGCAGGTAAATTACATACACAATAATTTTGAATATTAATTTTCTTATTTTTGCTTTTTCTTCGCATACTTACAGTTTTATTAGTAGTTGGGAATTCTGTCATTGTTTCATTTTCTAAACATGAAATTAAATGTTCGCGTAATTTAGTTGAATCATATATTAAATCATGACATAGTTTCTGTTTTATACAAAATGAAGTTGCATGTGCTATAGCAAATAAACCGCAATCTACTGAATTATCTTGTTTTTGTACAGAAGGGATGATTATATCAATGTTACTTAATTTTTTTCCATATATTTGAGAAAGTTGAATTTTAAGTCCGTCAGGAATAATCCTGTCATCACTGCGCTCATTTCCTAAACTATCAATCAGATAGATTTTATCATTGATTTTGAACGATGTTACCCAGTGATCATTGTGAGTATGATGGATTTGGCAAGAAAGATCTTCGGTGCTTGATGAGAAAGGAGTGAATGTTGTCCATGGAGTAACGTGAGAATTTGCTGACCATATATGCAAAGAAGGAAACTGCTGACCATATAGACAAAGAAGGAAACTCGTCAGCAGCGAGTGTACCGCTTTATATGACCGTATCCTATACATAAAGAATTGGTTTAACTGAATAAAACACAATAACATACATTTAATTAATTAAACCTATTCAGTTAAAATTTAATATATTATTATATATTATTCATTTATTCATTTTGTCCAAAGTCATTTAACTGGTCAGCTGTTTTATCGCCTTATGGGGATTCTACACTATGTCTAGTTGGTTAGCACTTTCCTACCTAATGGAGTAACGTGAGAATTTGCTGACCATATACACAAAGAAGGAAACTGCTGACCATATACACAAAGAAGGAAACTGCTGACCATATACACAAAGAAGGAAACTGCTGACCATATAGACAAAGAAGGAAACTCGTCAGCAGCGAGTGTACCGCTTTATATGACCGTATCTTATACATAAATAATTGGTTTAACTGAATAAAACACAATAACATACATTTAATTAATTAAACTTATTCAGTTAAAATTTAATATATTATTCATTTATTCATTTTGTCCAAAGTCCTTTAACTGGTCAGCTGTTTTATCGCCTTATAGGGATTCTACACTAGGTCTAGTTGGTCAGCACTTTCCTACCTACTGGAGTAACGTGAGAATTTGCTGACCATATATGCAAAGAAGGAAACTGCTGACCATATAGACAAAGAAGGAAACTCGTCAGCAGCGAGTGTACCGCTTTATATGACCGTATCCTATACATAAAGAATTGGTTTAACTGAATAAAACACAATAACATACATTTAATTAAACTTATTCAGTTAAAATTTAATATATTATTATATATTATTCATTTATTCATTTTGTCCAAAGTCATTTAACTGGTCAGCTGTTTTATCGCCTTATGGGGATTCTACACTATGTCTAGTTGGTTAGCACTTTCCTACCTAATGGAGTAACGTGAGAATTTGCTGACCATATACACAAAGAAGGAAACTGCTGACCATATACACAAAGAAGGAAACTGCTGACCATATAGACAAAGAAGGAAACTCGTCAGCAGCGAGTGTACCGCTTTATATGACCGTATCTTATACATAAAGAATTGGTTTAACTGAATAAAACACAATAACATACATTTAATTAATTAAACTTATTCAGTTAAAATTTAATATATTATTATATATTATTCATTTATTCATTTTGTCCAAAGTCCTTTAACTGGTCAGCTGTTTTATCGCCTTATAGGGATTCTACACTAGGTCTAGTTGGTCAGCACGTTCCTACCTACTGGAGTAACGTGAGAATTTGCTGACCATATACGCAACGAAGGAAACTGCTGACCATATAGACAAAGAAGGAAACTCGTCAGCAGCGAGTGTACCGCTTTATATGACCGTAGAATTGGTTTAACTGAATAAAACACAATAACATATATACTTATTCAGTTAAAATTTAATGTAAATAATATTTATTTATTCATTTTGTTCATATTGTGATGACTGACTTTAAATTGCATTACGTGTGACCCGTGTCCACCTTTAAATGCGCTGTGTTTATTGCCCGAGGGTGGTGAAAGGCCATGACAATTGCCACGCTTATACCAACCCACTTCTTCATTGGTTGCTACTTGTACTTATTAATGCATTGTGTGACACGGGCAGCATGTGTTGTTATGTGCCAACAGAACATTGTGTAAAACAAAGATAACGTGTGTCCGCAAATGTAGTCTATGAAGCATACAATTAAATCAATTTTTCGAGCAGCTTGCTAAAAAAAGGACATGAATGAAAAATTGAAAATGTAACTTACCGACTTAGATGGTACAACATCGTAAAACTCCAATCCATCCTCACAGTAAATCCTGAGTATGAAAACACTGGACACTTAGCAAAATTGTCTAAGTATTTGACCTGTGAATGTCCTACAATCACAGCCATGATGTTAAACACACAATTTCGAGAAACACAAAAACACTTTCCGCAAATCACAAATACATTCAATCACAAGGCAATTTTAGACTCCAATCACTTGTGGATATTTAATATAAAATTAAACAACAGCAATTTATATACCTGGTGCTTTTGCTAATTTTATGCAGTTTGCTTATGTGTTATTCTACATTAGCTGTTTGATTGCATAATTAAGACTTTATTTTAATTACTCAATTTTCAATCAAATAGAAAAAAAAGATGAAAGATTTTTTTCTTTTGCCGCTTGATACCTGTAGCAATTATTTGATGAATGTACCGAAAATGTCTTTTAAGCTTTAACAGTTATTAAATATAATTAGCTTTAATATTGTCGGTATAATGCAACAAACGATAATGATTATATCATTCATAACTAATAATGAATAATGACAATAGAAAATAATTATCAGATAGGGATTGTGGTAAACATGGTAAACCGATATAATAATAATCTTGTTTTATTTCACCCTTCTTTGTCTTTTAAATCAGCTTTTTCCGAAAGCCGAAATCCTTCTTTGTATATATCGTCAGCAATTTCCTTCTTTGTCTATATGGTCAGCAGTTTCTCGCATATCTCCGGTCCTAAAGTGCTGACCGCTGACCAGATGGATATGTGCTGAACTCATTTTACCTTCTGATCAGTTTAATTATTTCGAAAAATTGCAAATATTTATTTAATCATTGTACTTTATACTTACCCGATATTAAACAAACAATATAACAAAATTTCCTTCTATATTACATATCGTCAGCGTTTTCCGATATCCTTCTTTGTGTATATGGTCAGCAGTTTCCTTCTTTGTGTATATGGTCAGCAGTTTCCTTCTTTGTGTATATGGTCAGCAGTTTCCTTCTTTGTGTATATGGTCAGCAGTTTTCTACGTCTCTCAAATAAGTAAGAAACTGCTGACGTAGTGAACATGGATTTAAAGTACTGAACTGATTTTATCTTAACTTACTAGTTCCAGTACTGCATTTATTATTTATATCATTGTATTTTATATCTATTAAAAACAGACAAGTGGAAAACAAAATTAAAAAAAAAACATTTTTTTTTATTTAGATCAACTTCCTCTAAATCAACCGTTCTAACTTCGAAATAACTTAAAAAAACTTATTAAACATATTTAAAAATACTTATAAAACTTAGACAAACAATATCACAAAATTTCCTTCTATATTACATATCGTCAGCGTTTTCCGATATCCTTCTTTGTATATATGGTCAGCAGTTTACTATATGTTCTATATCGTCAGCAGATTCGTCAGCGTTTTAGTACGACCCTTTTTTAACATTTTCTTGTTTAAATGTGTATTCCATTACCATTGAAAATTTAATACATTTGAAGGGAATATATTGTTGCATTTGTTGATATATTCAATATATATTCAATATAAAAATGAGAGATTGTTTTGTTATTTTTTCTTGCAATATACTTCTTGTGCTGGCGAGAACAGGATACTCCAGGATATGAACTTTTTTTTTTTTTTTTTGGCGATGGGATGACAAGCACATGCGTACTAGTAGGGAGTCGGTAAACTGAAAGAAGTTTATGTTTTTCTTTCCATTTGCGGAGACCTATTAGTAGAAATTAGTCTCTTTTTTTTTTTATTTCATTAAAAATTGCAACTTCCTCAGTTCCGGTTCAAAATCATGGTGTCGGCAAAGTCTTTCCCGAAAAAATGACATTACCGCGATACCACCGGACACCACAACAGTGCAGTGAAAGGCCAAGATTTTAAGATATTATAAAATATAAATATCTTAAAACTGAATGAAAATGAATGGAATACTTGCAAGCATGAACAGGCGACTTGTGTATTAAGTCGTTGTAGACCGCAGTAGGCCTACTACGCATGCGCATACATAGCAATATTCCGGACAATATGCGAGGCCAGGACCTCTAAAGGGTGGCCTGTGCTGAAATTATTACTTTTCATAGTTAATGCACCTATTAATGTTTTGTCCTAAGGAAGTACACGAGACCTTTGACAAGCAGACATGAATTTGACCGATAAAATGGGACAAAGTCCAGCCACTCTAAGGATCGGAATTTAAACCCCCTAAAGAAAAAAATAAAAAAAAAATCAAATTCTCCTATAAGTCCCTCAAAGTAATGATAGACGCACAGGTTGTTGTCATTTTTCTTAATTAATCATAATGTCTCGATCTTTATATATATCTGGAACGTGCCAAGACTGTTCATTGCAATTTCAATGACTGACAGATTTCATGGCTTTATTTTGATTATATACCTTTGGTCATTTGAAAACATACCATAATAATTTGTCAGTTTTATTACTTTTCAGTTTATTATGTAACTGTGACTTTGCCAGATAGC
>CM037791.1:42189227-42207146 GCA_021229015.1 Solen grandis
GTATTAATTTAATATTCAATCAAATAAAGTTACCCACACTCTCGTATTGACCTTGGAAACGCGTCTGATCAATGTCAAAACGAAAGATAGTTATATTATTATTATTATTATTAAAATTATCTAGTGATGTCAATGAACTAAGCACAGAATCTGAAATCGACAAATCAAACACATACATGTATATGCAAAAAACAAAAACAAAAAAAAACAAAAACAAAAAAACGCGCCATTTTTGAAGCAGTTGTAGACAAACAGCATAATCATTCTTTTAAAAATCTATTGAAACAGTGATCCTGATATTTGTATATTCAAGCCCATCGGAAGTAATTTCCATAAAAGTAAAATAATATACGAGTAAATCTAGGCATTTGCGAGTTGAAATTAATGGCACTCGCATCTTTTTGCGAGTGGAGAAAAAAAAATTGAGCCCTGATAAAGTGAACAAATAGAAAATATCCATGGAAGTTAAACAAATAAAAACTATAATTATGTACTTTAAATAAACATGATCTATAGACTGAATGATGAATGATTAATAAATAAATGCATACAAAATATTAGATAAGGAAATAAAACAGTAAAATCTGAGAGATGATAATAATCCTTTAGGAAGTGAAAGAATGAACAATGAAAGAATAATCAAAATGGCGGCTACTGATTAAAAACAAAATTTTTATTGAAATTAAATCCAGTAAATAACGTGATGAAGAGTATGTAGTGGGTGGAATTATAACCAACACCAGCGGTAGTTCGATATTTATTTGGTACAAAACCAGAAAGACCAGGCACGTCTAAATAAATTTACATTCTAATATAGAAAATGCTCAAAGGTAAGAGCGACATAATATCTAGCAGAATATATCAATATATCTGGATCTAACTATCAACTTGCGTCGACGGTGATCGATCGGTGAATGATTAGTAAGAAAGACGGAGGCTTATGAGCGGGAAAAAAAGGACAAAGGGGCAGGGCCAACCAATCAGGGTATTTTCTTAAAATAGAACACTCACTCAACTAGTTTACATAAGAACTCACTCAAGACGTGCTCACTCTCTTGGACAATCACAGACATGTACAAACAGAGTAAACAAGGACATGGGTACTAAACAAGACACTACAATACAAAGGGACAAAACTGCACCTTGCTACAAGTAAATAAATGAACGCTGATATGTGATAAGAATTGTTTGAAGAATGAAAAAAAATCAAAGAAAATCAAAATGGCTGCTGTGTGGAAACATAAATTTTGATTGTGAACAAATAAATACCGTGATGAAGAATAAAAATAATAAATAAAATAAATAAATAAATAAATAAATAAATAAATAAATAAATAAATAAATAAATAAATAAATAAATTATCATGATAAGTGCCTAAAGAATGAAAGAAAGAAAAGAAAGAACATTCAAGATGGCGGCTGTGATATAAATATGTAGTAAAGTCTTACCTTCAGTTCTCCGTTAGCTGGAATTCCTGCACGTGATCACTACCGTTACCGCCCACGTACATTCGGTCTCCCTCGGGACTGAGGCCGATGGCCAGGGGAAACTTACACAAACCGTCTTCCTTCCCCAGGAACTGTGTGGACCGGTCACCTGTAGCGGCCACAAGATGGACGGTTCCATTCAAACAACAGACAAACACTGACCCCGCCCTGTCCACTGTAACACCGACGGGTTTGTCCAGTCCCTCCAACTTGGTCATCACTGACCAGTCACGTGTACTAATACTGGTCAGAGTGTTGTTCCTGAAGTCTGAAACATATAAGATCCCGGAACCAGGACTGACCGCGAGGTGGTTTGGTTGATGAAACAGTTGAGCCCCGCCATGATCTGTCTCGAGTCTCCTCAGGACTTGTCCGTCCATGTCCAGAATCTCAACTTTCCCCGAGTCATAACTCACCGCGAGTTTCCTGTCCTGAGTGACCTGGATTCCCCGACACAAACCTTTAACAGAGATGACCTTGTCCGTGTCCGTGATCTGGTCATTGGTCACTCGGATGTAACGTAGACTACTGGCAAGAGGCATGGTAACGATGAGGTCACGAGATGTTGATTCCTCGGTGACGTCACGAGGCACGAGCGCCGTGTTCCAGGGAAATGAGGGGAGGCTGATCTGAGATACGATTTCGTTGCGTTTTGTGTCGACAAGTTTGACAGAATTGTTCTGGCAGTCACAGAGGACGACTTTGTCCTGATCCAGAACACACATACCTGAGATACCTGGCTTCTTGTCTGACTTACTTCTCACTTTTATATCCCTCACGTGTTTAACTTTCATGTAATGGCGGCGCACGTGCAGCTTCCCGAGGGTTTTAAATGAACTATTCACGTTCTGTAATTCCACGTCCGGCTCAAACCTGTACCTCGTGACCCTGTTCTTTGAATGTATTGACTCGATCTCCGACTGAATCTCCGCCATTTTCTTCTCATTTTTTTTCATAGCGACAAACAGTTTATTGTTTTGGTTTTTATTTAATTTTTCATCGAGTTCTGAAGACAGTTTCTGCAGGTCGGTTTCCATGGTTACACAATTCTTGGATATTTTGTCCATTACTTGTATGTCGCTTACGGCTATTTGATCAATTTCTCGCACTAAAGACAGTTCCAGTTTATCAAAGAATCTTACTAATTCCTCCTTCATGTGTCGAACCTGCGACCTCGTCTCCTCTTTAAGATGTTCAATGTCGGCCTTGTTTCCGTCTGCTGTTTCTTTGTTTTTCTTCACTCTCTCAATCAATTCCAACATGTTGTCACGGAGAGAGGAAAACTCCCAACTGTTTCCGATGTCTTTTGTCTCGTCAGGAATGAAACTTACACCACAATTTCCATGATTTAAAGTCGCACACACAGAACAGAGAATGTCTTTGTGTTTCTTACAGTAAAACTCTAACAAGCGACCATGTATCTCACATTGTTCAGTTAATGGATCACGTGGTACCACTTTCTCCTTTGGCATGGACACTTGATCTAACATCACGTGGTCTCTACATATGAATGGAACACAGTGAACTTTAAAACAACTCTCGCACAAGTGATGTTTACAAGTGTCGCAGAAGCCGTGTGCAGACCTGGATTTTCCGTCAACACTACAAGGATAACAGAGGAGAGGATCACATTCCTCGGACAGGTTTGTGGCTTCAGCCATGGTCACGTCTTAGTTAGAGGTATTCGGTAGCCGGAAAGACGTCAGAATCCACAGTATCTGAAAATGGAAATGAAAAAAAAACTTAAAATATATAATAAAATGTTTTAAAAATAACAAAATTGTTCATTTTTTAAATTACATTTCAAACTGCACTGTATAGTATGGAAACAAAGCGAAACTTTATTTTAAAGTTAAGACTGTTTACTCATATCTATAATGGAAATTTAACCTATAGTCGAAATTCTTTATTATCCTCGAAATATGTTTTAAATTTTCTTATTTAGACGGATAAACATGCCTAAAATAATGAAGCAAAAAAAAAAAAAGATTGCTGATCACAAAAAAAAATAATTATTATAGGTTCGATTCCTAGTTAATTTAAAATTATAAGAACAAAATAAAAACAAAAAAAAATATGTAGCGATATTTTCGCTAATACTGCGGGTTCAGGGTTCGATCCCGTTAGGCTCAAGACTCTAACGACTCTTGGTAATTCTGTGTGCAAGTACTGGTCCAACCCAAACAACATATATGACAATCATGAGTGTACCTTAGTGGGTCCTGCAAAAATTCAGATGTAAGAAGGCATGAATGGTTGGAATGTAAAAAAGAACACAGATGAAAAGATAGGCCGATAGACAAATAGGATTAGTGGACAAACATATACATAGAGAGATAGGTAGGCAGATAGATAGACAGATTGAAATACAGGACAGACAGACAAATACATAAATAGACAAGTGGACAGAAAGACACTCAGGCAAATAGATAGAAATATATGAATACAGGAAAGACAGAGAGACAAACAATTTGAAATATACATGGATAGACAGGCAGACAGACATTAAGATGCGTAGATAGACAAGTAAACAAAAAGGCAAGCTGGTACATTATAGCCAAATGGTAAGACAGGATAGACGGACAGACTGAAATATACATGGATAGACAGGCAGACAGACATTATTGTTGTTGTATTGGGGTTTACCGTCACTGCGATAGTATTTCAATCATATAGCGACGTCCAGCTAATTACAGGTGGAGGAAGACCCCGAGTACACAGAGGTACCCGGGTAGAACCACCGACCTACCGCAAGCCAGCTGGAAGGCTTCCTCACATGAAAAATCCGAAGTCCCTACCGGGATTCGAACCCACAGCGGTGAGGGGCTGAGAGATTTGTAGTCCACGACTGTAACCGCTCGGCCACGGCGGCCCCGCAGACAGACATTAAGATGCGTAGCTAGACAAGTAAACAAAAAGGCAAGCTGGTACATTATAGTCAAATGGTAAGACAGGACAGACGAACAGATTGAAATATGCATGGATAGACAGGCAGACAGACATTAAAATGTATAAATAGACAGATAAACAGAATGGTAGGCAGACATATACATAGGCAGGCAGACATATACATAGACAGATGAACAGACGGGCAGGCAGACATATACGTAGATAGACAGGTAAACAGACAGGCAGGCAGACATAAACATAGATAGACAGATAAACAGACAGGCAGGCAGACATATACATAGATAGACAGATAAACAGACAGGCAGGCAGACATATAGATAGATAGATAGACAAGTAAACAGACAGGCAGGCAGACATATACATAGGAAGGCAGATAGACAAATAGGACTACAGGGCATACAGATACATGGATAGACAGACGGACAAACAGACAGGTAAGCAGACAGGCAGGCTGGTACATTATAGACAAATGGTCAGACAGGACAGACGGACAGATTGAAATATACATGGATAGATAGCAGACAAACATTAAGATATATAATTAGACAGATAAACAGACAGGCAGGCAGACATATACATAGACAGGAAGGCAGATAGACAAATAGGACTACAGGGCAGACAGATACATGGATAGACAAGCAGGTAGGCAAGAAGATAGATAGATAGACAGATGCATAGGTACATAAACAGACAGACATACTTACAGAAAGACAGAAATATTTTTTATTTCACATGCCAAGCATACCAATCGTCGATGTGGTGGTCTTTTATTTCCCTAGATGATAGCTTCCCTGTTACAAAAGAAAATAAACATATTCAAGTTATAAGCATATATTTAGATCTAACATTTATTTATCTAAATTGAAATCAAGCATTATCGACCATGATCCACAAATCATCATTGTGAATCGAATTAAACCGAGTTCGAATCCGGCGTTGATGCAAACATGTGCAGCGTATAACGATGGACAGATCATTTTGTTTCTCTGATTTATATCTAAGGTTATTTTTTCGATAAGAGAAAGAATTATCTAGATTTGATTTAAATCATGATCTCTACGGAATAAATATCCACCATGCAGGAACAGAATCATAAATGGAGTTTGATCTATCTTTACATTTCATAGGTCGAAAACATCACATTTCTTATCCAAAAACATAAAAATTTAAATGAAAATATGCAACGATAAGATAAAATAAGGAAATAAACCTTAATTCCAAGGTTGCAACTAAAACTAAATGTATCCAGAAGAGATGAGTAGATCAGCATCTTGACTCTTCAAAAGTTCGACAGAGACTGACACTTACAGCGTCTGATGTCATAAATATAAGACGTCATTATAACACGTCATATAGCAAAACGGGGATTGTTTACATTATAACGTGATCAAAAAGAAAGAAATGAAGTTGTTGCAGCTTTAGAAGTATGTTTATTTGGTAAAGTCGTTATAAAGAAGGCACAATAAAAAATAAATTCAATTAGATTGAATAAATATAATAAATAAATATGAATATCATAAAGAAAGTAATTGATAAAAGTGCGATCCCCTATTAGATCTGAATGAATGAATGAAAGCGGGTGTATTTTTAAATGGTATTTCAGAGTTCCAGATAACGTGCGTATCGGCATAATTTACCCATCAAAATTAATTAAAAATGCATTAGGATATAATTTTATATAGTTGATGCATATGTTTACGCACACTCCTATTTGATTACACAAGGTATGGAAATTCATAGCGTTATTGTCTTTGCGGTACTTGACTGGGTTCCGATCAGAATCTGCTAATTTTAGAAACAATCCATACAAAATATTTTATTTCTCAAGTCAACATTAGACATGTGAGAGCCCTGTACAATTGAAGTACATAAAAATGAAAGGTCATTTATATAATATAAAAACATAAAGTATTTTTGACAGTAAATATACAAAAATAACGATTAGGGAATAAACAATACAAAAAGAAAAAAAGTATAAACGGCTTTTCTATTCGTTAGAACAAAATATACAAACAAAAAGGAAAAGATCCTTTTAGGGAAAAGAGAGTTTGAACAAACATGTACTTTTTTGGAGGAAAGAACCAAAAGAAGAAGAAAAAATGGCAATAGAGGGTAAAAAGTTATGCTTAAAAAAGTTGATATGACACGTAAATAGCTGGATAGAAATAAGAGGGAAAAGGGATGAAAAAGCAGAAGAGGGCAAATATCGGATTAACAGTATTGCGGGTAAATAATTTATATGTTTTTACACATTTAGGTGTAATCACTGAACTTTCGAGCATTACTTTAAGTGGCACTGTGCTTCTTAAAAGGCATTCGTTTAAATGTCGGTTGTATTGGGGGACTAGTTTAAAGCGGTAAATTTTATGTCTACACCGGTTATGTTCTATCCGGTTACAAACGTGCTTTCCACGGGAATCACGGAGATATTACTTTTTTTTTGTTTAGAGTGTTTTGATGCCACGACAGGTAAACAATACATGCGACCATGTTTGCACATGCATGGATTGTATCTGGATAATTTGGATCTATAAATATAACGTGTACGCCTGTTTCGTAATGAAACCGTGACAATTCCCGTGGATTATCAGTGTGCTGTCTTTTGTAGCGCATGTTAACCTAATCTAAGCGCTCAATGCTCTGAGAGACGGCAGCCGGATTAACAGGAAAAAATCTGTGATTCTTAATTATTGATACCATAGAGGCAAAAGCCACATGACGCAAAAACTCCACATACTCTCCTGCAACTATAGTCGGTAATAAGGCAATCAAATACGCACTCTGTTTGTTAAAAAACAATCCGGAATTATGGTCATGAAAGTGAATGTATGAACTTCAGAAGTAGGTCTATCCCTAGGACCCGATTTATATACACTATCTACTGTTTGTTTCAATTTTAACGTTAAGAAATGCTCTGGGAGAAACTCGCTTTCATACAATATTACGCGTGATCTACTTAAGCTTAATTACAGACATTCGAAGCACTACTTTTTTCTTTTTGCAGGAGTAGATCTTCAAGTATGTAAAATGGGTTGCTGTTCTGATTTATAAGTGTCACGGATATATTGTTCACGCTGAAAATGGGTGTTTACAGAGCAAAAAAAAAAAAAAAAAAAAAAAATATGTAAAATCGCATAAGCCGGAGGTACAGTAAATGCATGGAAATCAATTAAGTCAGCGTTTTAAGCGATTAAGTATAAGACGCAAGCTGCGTCAAAAATTATGTCGGATATTTTGTGTTCAATTATATTTTGTCCAATGAGATCATTCCATTTTTCAAATTTTTGTCTCCATTTAATTCATTTAATCGGCATAAACTTGTCACTAAACACTATTCCATTAAATCAGCTGATCAATTTAAAACCAGCTTCAAACACCTTCACTGCGCATGTGCGTCGAGTTGTGTCGAGAGGCGGAGCTTTATGTGTTCAGCAATACCATGCATGTGTCACGTGTTACAGTGTTACAGTTTTTTTTTATGTGAACGCATGAACATCGATAAAAAATAGCACACAACAACCATAGTTAACAAACATTTACTCACCAGCAATCTGATTAATCCAAAATAACAAAAGAACTCTACCCTTTCGCTTAGTTTAGTTTAAACATGCATTATTGCCGTAATTAATGAGGATACAACATTGAAGATTTTACAATATAAGTAAAAGGGTCTGACCACAAGTTCTAACAACATTAGTATCGGTCATTTCTTTAAAGGCACTTGTGTAATTTCAATGCCTACACATGCTAACATAGAATAGGCAATATATAACTAACTATATGGACCTCTCTAAACAGTATCTTATCCAAATTTCAATTACCACTTTTTTGCCGAAGAGTTCGGTTCAATGCTCATTTGGAACATAGATCTACACAGCTACATAGCTAGAGCGACGCAATGACCTTTGACATAACATGTTACATGCCACGTGATGTAATTCACGCCGGGAACAGATGGATAAGGCGGGGTCTCAAAAATCAATACTATATTTGGGATGTTCGACTGCGTTTAATTTCAAAACATGATTTCAACAACTAAGCAGGTTAGTTTTATTTAGTAAGCATTAATTCCATTAAATAGGTCGCGCGGCTGTGCCGCGCCAGACCGATTTAATTTCATTAATGCTTAGATAGCGGCTTGTTTACTTAAATTGACTGTTCGAGAATGTTGCCGATAAGGTGTAAAAATGGTGTTTTCAGAATCGCAGTCAGACTATGGTAATCTTGAATAGGCAAATTTCACTTCTTTAAGTAAGTGACTTTAGATCCCTGATATTCTTGCTGTTCATTAATTGGCTGAACTTTAAAGTATTTGGATATTTGCAATAATATGTTTTTATAAGTCGTCTCCTTTCATTTTTTGAATTTATCACATATATATATATATTTATCACCTATAATTACACATACATATATTTATCACCTATATTTATCACATACATATATTTATCACCTATATTTATAACATACATATATTTATCACCTATATTTACACATACATATATTTACCACCTATATTTATCACATACATATATTTATCACCTATATTTATCACATACATATATTTATCACCTATATTTATCACATACATATATTTATCACCTATATCATTTTTGCTGCACAGTCTGCATTTTCTGTCATGGTACTCAACAGATTGCCACCGGCCAGATTCGACCGGGAAGTGATGGTTTCCTGTACGAAACTTAGCGATTGATATGTATAAAGATTGTTTTAAGTTAATTAGGTAAGGTTCTAGACTAATTGTTTCCTTGAAAATTGAGTAATTTTTACCTTTTGATGAAACATGGAGTGAGATGCTCCATTTCTGTTTAAATTGGTCGATTAACACTGTTTTTACCAATACATTTATATTAGTTATGTTAAGTTGAGTTTGCATATACCATATATCAGGTCTACCACATTCACATAAAAACATTTTTAATAGATTTAATCCATTTAGAGTTGCATTTCTCATCCATTAGCATTATATCATAGAGTTGGTTTGATAATTTTGTATTTTTGCCAAGCAACAAAGTATTCGTATTCCAGAAGCCGATCATTCTTGATTTAATAGTTATTTCTAAAGGGAATCTACTTAGTGTTGGGCCAAAATTAAAAACTAGGTTTGTTTGTAGTGCTCCAACCAACCCATCAAAATGCCCCCCTACTCAATTGTTCTTTTAATCATACCAAAACTGATCTACAGCAACACCTGCATCGTCTAGGCGCTTAGTAAATATAAAACTAATCAATTTGCTTTATGGAAGCAAACGTTTACTTGGTCTGGAGTAACTTACCCTTATTTAATCTCTTCAAACTTATTCAGACACAAAGTAGTCAATACTGGATTATTCAAAATCAAAACAACAGAAAATCTACAATTTCTTTGTTACCAAAACAAAATAGCCCCATCATTGACGAAATCATCAACACAGTGTTAAAAAATAAAAAAAGCCTCACATTAATGTAAATCATTCAACTTTAAAGAATTGGCAAAGGGCGCTTCCGTGGTTGCGTATAAATATAATAGAGACTGAAAATGCAGATGAAATGTGCAACATGTGAAAAGATTATTTGGGCAAATGATGGAGCTGCTGTTATTAAAAAGTCAGCACTTGACAGGTACATAAGTTGTAATACTTATGTATGACTTGACTTGACTATTTGAGTTTACCGTCGCTTCGACAGTATTTCAGTCATATAGCGACGTCCACCTAATAACAAACCGTCCAGCTAACTGTAGTGTGACAGCACTATATATCTGTCTCAAGTTGACATCGTCTCCGAATGACTGAAATACTGTCGGTTGAAAGTTAAACCAAATAAACATATACGATTCTTGCATATTACAATAAACGCTGAACGATACGGATTTTGTACACCAAGAAATAAATATATATCTTGAACGCACGTGAAACGCACGTTTAATTTTTCTCATTTGTTTTTTTTCACAATGAATGTGTTGTATATAGCGCTTGGGAAACTGATTGATAAATTATCTCTTTCTACACGTTAATATATTGATTGAATCTAACAAAAACAATGAAAATGCATTTGTAAAATACCGTAGTTTTTAAAGAAAAAATCTATTTCGCCATTCTCTGTCCATTTTGTGTATTTCGTGATTTGCGAAATGGACATCATTTCATTGAGATGCTATTGTCGCTGTCAATAAATATCACACATGTAAATTGTTCTCTTGGTTAAATATAATGTATTGATATAATCATACATTTATATTGAAATCACAGCTTTATAATGCCTTAATAGGAAATTCAAAAGTTCATTTCTCTATTTTCGGTCCATTTCGTCAGTTTGGGAAAGACTTATCAATGGGCGTATTCGACTTGGTGTTTGTTGACTATTTTTTTTTTTATTTTTTTTTTTCGTTAATTTCAAGTTTTCATTCGCCTGGTTGAGCGCTAAGATTGTAACGTCAGAGCGTTAAGCATTTGCTCAACAAAGAAAATTCTCCGTTGATAATCTCTAAATGATTTTTAATATTAAAAACTAGTACACATAAGTGATATTTGAAAAGAATATGTTGCTTACTCAAATAACTGATCGTATATTTTAGCTAAACAAAACTTTATAAGGTTGAAAATCTAAATCTAACTATTTAGCACTCTCCGTTAAAGTATAACGTGAAAACGTTCTGTGTAGGGATTATTAGATAAAAATAGAATAATGTCACGTGTCTTGAAAAATATGTTAAGGATGTCCAATTTTATCACTTCAGCTTGATTAGTGGGTTCCGTGTACCATAAAAATTTATAATTTATATGATGAACAAGGTGAAAGACATCCTTTTTCACATCTTTATGTTTTTAACTTCTAAGCGACAGCAATGCAATTATCTATCCGACTGGGCATGTTTCGTTGAATAGCATTTCTTCTTTGCGAATTAAACTCTGACCACATCTGGTATGAAACCACAGTCATATTATTATGCCACTGGGCCCACACATTCTGTGATATCACACAATAGTCTTCTGGTATGATACCACACATACTAACACCACCCTGACACTAGGCGGACACACGTGATGTGATTTCACACAATAGACATCTAGTATGATACCGCAAATATTAACACCACCCTGACACTAGGCGGACACACATGATGTGATTTCACACAATAGACATCTGGTATGATACCACAAATATTAACATCATCCTGACACTAGGCGGACACACATGATGTGATTTCACAAAATATACATCTGGTATAATACCACACAGTCATAAAATGCTGACACAGGGTTCATACATTATGTGACATCATGCCATAATATCTCGTATGATACCACACACAGTCACATTCTCCTGACACAGGGCCCACAAATTATGTGATGATAAACTAGGCCCACACATTCTGTGTTAACAATTTCAGGATCTAGTGGTGGTTTTGAAAGAGTGAGGTTTTAGTTCTGCTATTTTTCTTCTGTATGTACACAAATTGTGTACTTTAAATTTACTTTGTTTCAAATATAATACGAGTTTGAAATATTATTATGCATAGGTCCATCTGCTGAAAATTGAACCAAACTTACTAGTGACGAACTATACAAAACTAACCATGGATTTTACTTAATGTTCCTTCAGTATGTAAATCCCAATAATAAATCCCATGTTGTACCTTTCACAAACTTCACTGTCCTTTTTGTTATTAGCGTACTATCACAGAAATGTTTTAATAGCAATACAAAACGTCAAAATAAATGGGATAAAATCATGTGTGTGCATTTACGTGTATGCCTCGTTATGCATTTAAAATACTTTTGATACCCTAGATGGCTATTTTCGCCAAACATCTACTTACCTTATGGTCCATAAGAACTATGCCTTTCCTTCTGAATGTATAAAATTATAAACATCCCATCCAACGTCTCGAGATTGAAAATGTTTACGTGGCACTATGTTTTTGTCCTCAATAAGTGTGTAAAACAGTAGAATAAACACACTGCGATTACTTTGTATAAGACTAAACTGCCGTGTAAGAAATCATTCCCGGTATCTCCCCGTCAGGCTAGAACATGACTGTACTAATTCGATATCCAAAATGGCTGATTTTCCGAAAACCTACTTTCTTTTTCGCTTCCACGAAGTAACCCGGTAATAGCAAAAACAGTGTATCAATGTTAACCGATACTCCAATATACAGCGTTTTATCACCAATCACAATAGCTGGTGTGTGTATAGCTACATAGTGCATACACAAAGACCTGAGTGTATACAAGCCCTGCTGTACGAAGAAATAAACAAACACATTTAAGTTTATATTTATATTCATTGATCAAAGTTCATGGCTGGACTTGACTACACGATATAGTCGCGAAGGTGGAGTGCGAGCGTTTATGTCGTGTATCGTGTAGTTAAATGAGACAGAGAGAGTACACTTAACAAAAAAAAACAACAACAAATAAATAAAAAATAAAAAAATATAAAAAAAACATTGCTTTTAATATTGTTAATCGCGACGCAGTTTATTCTATCAAAGGTAAAACCATACAATTATTTGTAAGCTATATACAAAATTCAATGTAGATCTAATTTAATTTTGGAACAGCCCTCACTCTAAGTCCGATGTTCGTTTCCAAACCCCGCACTCCGACCTCCGTTAAAAGATGTCTATTAACACTGCAGAGCTTTTCCCCGAGAGTGAAATCTGATCATCTGGACTATACGGTGAGTGTTGTTCGATGATTAATACTGACTTGGAAAGAGGAGATGGAGACGAAATATTTTTCCATACACAACTCCGGCTCATATCAATTGAACCGGGTTTTATAACATGTGATTACATTGCTCCGAATGGAAAAATCTAGGCACAACCTACCACAAGCCCGTCGCTTAGCCAGTCTGTTGGTTACAATGTCTTTTGCTGCGCCATAACTTAAAACAAACTCCTCAGTAACCCAGATAGCAAGGGTATATGGGACCCATATGGGCTGTATCGGGGTATGCCTATATGGGTTCGACTATGTGGGACCCATGTGGGTCCAATATATAGAGTTTTTTTATCCCATACTGGATCCATATGGGCTGTATCTGGGTATGCCTATATGGGTTTGCCTATGTGGGACTCATGTGGGTCCCATATACAGAGCTTTCTTTCCCATACTGGACCCACATGGGCTGTATCTGGGTATACCTATATGGGTTCGACTATGTGGGACCCATATGGGTCCCATATATATATAGTTTTTCCCCATAAGGGATATAATTGGGCTGTATCTGTATGCCTATATGGGTTCGACAGTGTGGGACCCATATGGGTCCCATATATAGAGATTTACTGGACCCACATGGGCTGTATCTGGATATGCCTATATGGGTTCGACTATGTGGGACCCATATGGGTCCCAGATATACTATTTTACACATGCGCACTCTACATTTCCGGTTAACCGCAATATTCAAACCAACGGTCAACAACACAACGCGATGTTAACCTACTTAGCTTTTCTTCAGAGTGACGGCCAGACGAACATTATTAGCCTATTCAAAACGTGAAATACGTATGTATAACATTGATTAAGATGCCTTTCTAATAATTAAGTCTTGCTTTTTTTGAAAATAATTCTGATTATGAATAAGGAATTGGTTTGTAACGTATTTTCGCGAGTTGAGTTCGACTTGTTTATCGTATATTGTATGTACCGGTACTTCAAATTCAAGGTGTCTAAGTCTAGAATTTACTTTTATCTGCTATAAATTTTAGTTTGAGGAGCAAAGGATCATAGTCAATGCCTTGGAATTATTCATTTTTTATATCATTTACAAGAAAGTTATGTTAAGACTAAATAGAACCCAGAGGCTTGAGCTGATAACACACATCACCTACATTATGATTTATTTATAACATGCATTATTCAGTGGAACACATATGAAAAAAATGATACTTTATTCTCATCAGTTATATTTTTTAGTTTCAATGCCAAGTTTAACAGTCCCAACATTGTTTAGTTTGCTTCCTTAAGATATATTTTATACCTTTTGAACTTTCAGAACCACACCACTGAGGACGCTGAGTAAGAGGTCTATAAATGACTGGCAGGTGGTACTGAACAGGGAAGGGGGAAGAAAACAGTGCAGCAAAAGTCAGACAAGTCTTCAATGTAGGAATTCCAACAGGAGACACTCTCAATAAGTGGAGGGACAGATTCATAGTGAATAGTAGTTTAGAATATAGTTTTGAATAGTTGAATATCAGTCCATTATTTTTCAGACACGCCAAACTTTGAATTAAGTATACTATACTTTTTTTTTCTTTTATTAAGCTTTAAAAGAATCTGTTCTGTAATTAACAGTTTTGTGGAGATTGGACTACTAGTATGTGCATGAGAATTGTTGATAAGATTAATTCAGATTATTTTTTCACATTGTTAAACATGCTATGCCAACAATCTATATGTTTTATATTAATTATATTTTCACATATCCATGTATCACTTGGCTGAACAAGATAGTCTGCTTAGTCTGTATAATTATATTTTCACCATCCAGTTTGATTTGTAATCCACCATTTTTATTTTGAATTTTAATGTCATTTCATATTTCAAGTACTTTAAGGTTAAGAACTTAAGACGAAATAATAGTTGTTATGTGTGTGATTGTGATGCATTTATTAGTCTAGTCTTGTTATGCTTGTTATTTTCTTTTTAAGGATAACTTAATTTTTTTTTTAAATTGGAAAAAATTTTATTTTAAATTTATTTGAATGAATTATGACTTTTCGAATTGTATTTTCTCAGCATGTGATTAAATTGAAGTTTTAATTAAATTAAGAAGAAAAATAAAACTGTATGTTGTATTTGAGGGACCAATTTTCTGATTTTCAGTAATATTTTTTTGGAGCGACAGATTTTCAGAGGCTGTTGGTACCAGTTTTCCACATTTGACTGCACATTCAGACAGTGCAGTGGTATGGAACCATATTACTTGCAAATGGGGTGCAAGTATGTGACCTTTAAGGGGCCCATATTGGATCTTGGTGGACTGCCCATATGGGACCCAGGCCAAAACAGGTTGCACTTTGGACATGGGTCCCATATGGGTAGCCCATATGGGGCCTATGTAGAATCTAGGCACAGGCTGCCCATATGGGACCCTTAAGGGGCACATATTGGATCATGGTGGGCTGCCCATATGGGACCCAGGCAAAAACAGGTTGCACTTTCGACATGGGTCCCATGTGGGTAGCCCATATGGGGCCTATGTAGAATCTAGGTGGGCTGCCCATATGGGACCCTTGAGGGGCCCATATTGGATCTTGGTGGGCTGCCCACATGGGACCCAGGCCAATACAGGTTGCACTTTCCACATGGGTCCCATATGGGTCCCTTATATATTGCTATCTGGGAACCTGCCTTAATTATATTTTTCTCCTGTCTTTCTTAACATGCTCTATGACAGATATTGAAGGGGGTGGTCGCATCTTCGATAGAGGATCTGCCATCACAAAATCGGTAAACCTCGAGAGTACAGCAGATTTAGAGAAGGCCAGAGGCAAATAATTGTAATGAGAGAAACACTGTACCTGATTGCCTTCATAACACATAATACTCGTACGTCATACACAATTATAGAAGCAGAATTCTTGCGTTTTTAAACAACATACATGCAATGAACGTATGCATTTTTCTGTTTCTTTACTTACTTCCTTATTTACATGTAGTAATTTTTGGCTAATGGGCCATATATCTATTTAGATAACATGATAACATTTTCGACATATTGTATGTAGAAGATAGCCGAGATTATCCGCTTCTGTACACGTCATATGCGGGTTTCCCAAAGTTAACATGACTAGAGGGACTGAACAAACATCAGATAAGATTACATATCCGGAAAATATTCCAGTTAAAGTTCACAGTTTTATAGTTACACTTGTCCGCTAACATACCTGTTGACGAGATAATTCTTATGAACATGTGTAAGTCCATGTCAAGGTACATAGTTACTATAGTGGGCCAATAATTAAACAAAATTAGCTTGCGGTTAAGCAAAATACCTTCTTTTAAAATACATTTTATTTGAATATCGATATAAATTGCTTTATTTACTCCCTTATTTACTTTTAAAGGGACTTACTTAAATATTGGTGTGCGTATTGTTCGTCCGACAAAATCATAGGAAACATCTATATGATACGTATATTTAAGGAGATGGGTTCAATTGGTTTGAATCGAAAAATGTTCATGCATAAAAGTACATGTTTTTTAGCATGCTCAAGATAACATGGAGTTCTCGATATGCATGAAGTTAGAAGGAAGACAGCCTAGCAGCCAGGACGTTTTAAGTCAGCTAGCAGCTTGGTGGGCCTTTTCGTCTTGAAGCTTAGCAGACCGTGGCGTAAAGTTAGCGGTCTGACAGATTAGTAGCTTAGTGGACTCAAGTCAACGTTCTTGTTGCCTAGCAGTCTGGTGGCGTGAAGTCACCGGTCTGGCAGTTTAGCAGCCTGGTGGCGTGAAGTTAGCGGTCTGGTAGCCTAGCAGTCTGGTGGCGTGAAGTTAGTGGTCTGACAGACTAGTAGCTTGGTGGCGTCAAGTCAGCGGTCTTGTTGCCTAGCAGTCTGGTGGCGTGAAGTCAGTGGATTTACAGACTAGCAGCCCGGTGGCGTGAATTCAGCGTTCAGTCAGTCTAGCTGCTTTGTGGCGTGAAGTCAGCGGTTTGGCAGCCTAGCATCCAGGAGGCGTGAGGTAAGCTGTCTGGTATCCTAGCAGGCTGGAGGCGTGAGGTAAGCTGCCTGACCGACTAGCATCCTGGAGGCGTGAAGTCAACGGTCCTGCAGCCTAGCAGTCTGGAGGCGTGAAGTAAGCGGTCTGGCAGCCTAGCATCCAGGAGGCGTGAGGTAAGCTGTCTGGTATCCTAGCAGGCTGGAGGCGTGAGGTAAGCTGCCTGACCGACTAGCATCCTGGAGGCGTGAAGTCAACGGTCCTGCAGCCTAGCAGTCTGGAGGCGTGAAGTAAGCGGTCTGGCAGCCTAGCATCCAGGAGGCGTGAAGTCAGCGGTCTGGTATCCTAGCAGGCTGGAGGCGTGAGGTAAGCTGTCTGACAGACTAGCATCCTGGAGGCGTGAAGTCAGCGGTCTGGCAGTCTAGCATCCGGAAAACGTGTAAAGTAATCGATATTAATAAATGTTTTAAGCTTGAATAACGTGAGTTCTTCCAGGACGGTCAAGCTTAAATGAATCACCACTCTAAAACTGTTCTCAGTCTTTTCGCAAGAAGAACCGGCAAAACTTAGTAGAGTTAGAGAATTTTACAAAACCTGATAAACACAAGAGGTACGTGCAGGCTCAATCTGTATTGAAAGCACTATTTGGTTGACCGTTTGAAGATTGTAAGTTCGATGATTCGGTCATTAAAAACGTCACTGATATAGCGCCCTTTATTGGCACAGTTCCAAGACTGGCTGGCCCGGTAGTAGAATGTTGTGATTATTACGGTGAGATGGAAATCAAAACAAAATCTATCTACCATATTTCGATATAATGCAAATCACCCAAAAGTTTTGA
>CM037791.1:42207246-42257246 GCA_021229015.1 Solen grandis
TGTGTATTACTAATATTTCCAGTAACTGTTTTACAAAACAAAGGATTTAACAGAATCTGTATCTACAATTACAATATTTTCTGTTAACTCATTAAATCTAGTCAACCGAGCAATTATACCACTTCTAAAAATCTCCCTCTTTCCCTTATCCCAGATACACTTAACCCTTTTCCCCACATTTGGCTTATGCAAGTTAATATTACATTTAATTGAAAATACAACTGGAGCATGGTCACTCCATTCATTAAATGACTGAATCATAAAATCCGTGATACACGAAAAATTCCTTTCTGTAGTAATTACATAATCGATAACCGATGCTCCATTTATAGAAACATATGTGTATTGGCCCTCTACGTCACTACCTAGACGTCCATTCACAATACGATAACCCGTGGACTTACAGAGGTCAAGCAATTTCCCCCCAAACAAGTTACATACTTTATCAACAGAGGCCCTCGAAAGGGGCGTGTCAGGCATATAGTCCATATAATCAATTTGTTCATTATAACTATCTAAAGCAATAAAATCATCCCGTGTCCCAACCCTGCTATTAAAATCACCCGCCAAATATACCGAACCCAGATTGTCAAAGTAACATATATCAGTTTGTAGCAATTCAAATAAATATGGAGGAAACACATTTTTGAGAATAGGCATTTTTTTTAAGATTTTTTGATAATTCTGCCATTTTTGAATCAATCTTTATGAAAAGTTCACAGATTGTATAGTTTGTTGTTTCAAGGGAATTCACAGTTTCAAAATTTAAAAAAATGCAAAGGTCAAGGTCATATTGCGATTATTGTTTTTTTCTTTGACCTTAAATGTCTCAAAATCTAAAAATATTTTATAGAAAGAATATAGGTAAAATGAAATGCATCTAAAGAGTACTTTTTGAAGATTTTTAGTGTTGTTTTTTTTTTCAGATCGGGATTGATTTGGTTATTTGGTGGCAGTTTGAAGTTTGGTCATACTTTGAATTGATTTTAAAGCTTTTAAAGTTTAAATGTGTGATATATTTTGTCATCATTGGAAAAATATAATGTCTTACCTCGTCAACAAAAAAGAATTTTGAAAATCTTTCAAGAATTGATGAATTTATAGAGAATTTAAATATATGACCCAGAATGAAAACAGAAAAATTTGACAGAATGAGCATCACTGGTTAGATGCAGGCTCTGCTAGCTTGGGTTGTATACCTTGCAATGTAACAGGTCAACTATCAGAGAGGCACTCAGTGTACTCAGGCTCTTGCGTTATACCAGCAATTAACTGGACGTCGTTATATAATTGAAATACTATCACAGCGATGGTTAACCCAAATAACAAAACAACAAAATGCATACCCTTTATTTGCTCTAAACAGAGAGAGAGAGAAGAGAGAGAGAGGGGGGGGGGGGGGGGGGGAGAGAGAGAGGATGAATTGTGTCTATATTCTACGTGTATTATTATTCCTCCCAAACACTTACTATTGAATTGGATAGCAAAACAACTAAGTACATGTATAAACATCCACCTTTTAAACAAGTTTTAGCATACCGAAATTCCTTCTAGTGCATTACTGAACTTTGAGGCATAGAGTGAAAGCTGATATAGGTTTAACCAAATGGCTTGTTACGTTACCAAAATATTTGATAACAAATAAATTGTAAATCATTTATACTACTGAGAAGTATTGTTCTCATAATAATAAGCAGGATTCCCGACTGTCCCACCTGATTTCTAACTGTTTAGTATAAAAAGTGGGACAGTTTGGAAGACATTTTTTGAGCGCACAGTGATGATCACCATTAATCAAATCGTTCAATGTGTCACACTTAGATCATATTGGCTCATTGCAAATATATGGATGCTTAAAATCATTGCAAAACCCTTATATAAGTGACCATTCTACACCTTCACATCATAGCATTTAGGCTCGATCATTTGATCAGGGAAGACGTGCCCAGAGCGCTCTCTCTATTAAACTGGTCAGCTTCTTAGGATCTCTAAAATAGGATTTAGGATAGGATAAGGATTTGTATTGTGTTGTCTTGTGTTTTTAGGATGGAATAAAAAAAAATGTGTTCATTGTGATTATAAGTGTGCATTTATGTTTATGTGGACCTCTCTCTCTTCTCTGAAGTCTCAAGTCTCAAGTAAAAGGGTACCTTTTTCTTCTGATTTATTCTTCCTTTTACTCTTTTCTCTTGCTCTTATTATTATTTGTTTTCCTTTTTTGTCTCATGTTCATTGTGTGTTTATGTGTACATTTGTCTTTATGTGGACTTATTCTTCTCTAAAGTCTCAAATCTCAGTTTATACTCTATTCATCTCTGTTTCTTTTTCTATGTGTTTGATATATGTCCCATTCCATTTGTTCTTCCACTCCCCAAGTTGGCTACCTAATAAAAAAATATCCTTTCTCACAAGTCCTCCTCCTTTCATCAAACTGATCACAAATGATAAATACTGCCCTTCAGTAGAATTCAGGTCAAACTCCACTAAAATTCTGTTCTATACCAAAGTTTCAAATATCACAACTTCAAAAATAACTTCCTGATAATCCCAATCAAACTGAACCACAACTGCTAGAAATAGGAACTACATTCTAAAAAATATAGGTCAAACCCCAGCAAAAGCTACTTGCAATTATACAAATCAGAAGTAAAAATCAAACTCTATTATAAGTACCTTTTCCTTTGTGCCATATTCTCAAACTCAGGGTAATTTCTCAAGTTCCCAGTTTTCAGCACAATCAATTGCACTGAAAATACCAAAAGAACTGTTTAGAAAAAAAAAATCCAAGTAAGAATAGGCATAATGGAAACCTCAAACAAAACATTAGATAGCTCAATGATAACAGGGACCCCAGAAAACAAAACGAGAAGGGTACTTTTTCCTATCTCCGAAAGAAAAAAGGGCAGTAGACCACCCAACACCCCTGAATCTCCTACCCCTTCAAAAACCACGGATGAAACTGACTCGGATACCCTGACAAACCAATCCCCGCCCCAACATTTGGGTCAAAACCCCACCCACCAATAAAGGTCAAAATGAATTGGAATTCACCACTGTTACGAAAAAAAGCCAAGCCCCCCCCCCCCCCCCCAACAAAAAAGGAAAAGGGTCTGACAATAATCCCATACTCATCTCTGACCAAACCACCCGTTCACCTGAAACTAGTCCAGCTACATGGATAACAGTCATTTTGATTTATCTCCTATAGTGCCATCTCTCCAACAAAACTTAATGAAATAGGTTCTGCCTTCTTGGTCAAAATAGGAGGACACTGTGCCAAAATCACCCACAAAAAAGGAAAATCCCTCAACTTCAAATTAAGGAAAGACAGATTAGCTGTAGCCCAAGAATTCAGTTTTAAAAATTAAAGACTAAGGAAAAAGTACACACCCCAAAAAACAATACATGTAGCCAGCGGGTGGGGGGAGAGACAAAAACCTTCTCATTTTCAAACTAGACCAAATATCCCCACCCACAGACCCAACAGACAAAACAATAAAACTCGATGTTCGCGTTTCCCGGGTCACAATGGACCCTACTTTCCTCCAATCCCAACTAGAAATGTCCATCCATGGTACAGATACAATAATAGAAGACCTCCGACCCACTACGGGTTCAATCCTTCAAACAAAACTGCCACTTTGGCCCACCTCCACCCTTTTCTCGCTAGATAAGTATATTAAATGTCATTTAACAATATAGACTAATATCATAATGGGGGCGATTAGCTAACAAACTCAAGCAAACCACAGCCTCGCCGTCATTTCTTAGAACACAAACTCATTCAAAACTGACAAACTAAACAAAAAAGCTTTTGAGCTCCAAAACCTTCTAAGCATGAAAAAATATCCAATTGATGTCATCTGTATTCAGGAAACCAAACTCAACCCCAATCAAACTGCCCAAACTAAAAGGCTATCAGAACCCAGTCAGAAAAATAAGGTCAAATGGGAACAATGGGGGGGGGGGAGTATGTATTAATGCTAGGAATGGTCTTCGATACACTGAAATAAACAAACCAAACTAGAACTGTCGCCTAAGGGCTTACTAATACCCCCCCGCAAGTGTTTTTGTCAAACACGGCTTTTGAGCATGCAATCAGATTCTTGCATACAACACTCCATCTTAATACGTATATAGAGGACATATGTGCCAACTACATGGAAATCTAGTGATCCTTTGTAACACATACCTATGGATATACCTATGTCTATGGATAAATATCATTAAGATTCACTGAAATCTATCAATGGAAGAAAATTGTAAAACAAATACCATCAAAGGGACATATCTTTAAAACAGGGGGGAGGGGGGGGGGGGTAACCCAATGTTATATAGAAAAAGCGCTACTACAATGTCTAAGGTTGAATGACAGCAAGTTTCATTGAAATCCCTCCAGTAGTTTAGGAGGAGTAGTCTGCAGAAAATTGTAAAGCAAAAATCATCAAAGGGGCATAACTATAAAAAAGGGAGGTAATCCAATGGGAGGAGTAGTCTGCAGAAAATTGTAAAGCAAAAATCATCAAAGGGGCATAACTATAATAAAGGGAGGTAATCCAATGTTATATTACAATGTCTAAGGACAAAATCCTTCCAGTAGTTTAGGCGAAGTACCAATTTAAAAAAAGGGATAAAAGGGAGGTAACCAATGTATATAATAACCGCTTTACAATGTCTAAGGATATGCAGCAAGTTTCATCAAAATCCTTCCAGTAGTTTAGGGAGTAGTCCGCAGAAGTTTGTAATGCAAAAATCATCAAAGGGGCATAACTTGGTAAATAGGGGAGGTAACTCAATGCTATATAGATAACGCGCTGCTACAATGTCTAAGGATCATTGACAGCAAGTATCATTAAAATCCTTCCAGTAGTTTAGGCGGAGTAGTCCGCAGAAGTTTGTAATGCAAAAATCATCAAAGGGGCATAACTTGGTAAATAGGGGAGGTAACTCAATGCTATATAGATAACGCGCTAATACAATGTCTAAGGATCATTTCCAGCAAGTTTCATCAAAATCCTTCCAGAAGTTTAGGAGGAGTAGTCCGCAGAATTTTGTGTCTACAGACGGACGGACGGACAGACGGACGGACAGACGGACGGACGGACGGACGGACAACCTGATTCCAGTATACCCCCCCCCCTAACTTCGTTGCGGGGGGGTATAATAATAATGAAATAGAAATATGTGGAATTAAACTATATGGCCACAATGACTCTATGGAGATATACAATATGGCAACAATGACTCTATGGAGATATACAATGTTTATGTACCCCATACCAGATACAACACAAAATCAAATTATGAAGAAACTTTCAAAAATTTAAGTAAAAACTCAATACTAATGGGAGATTTTAACCTCAAACACGTTATGTGGAACCCAGAAGGAGACTTCCGATGTGACGGCGAGGCTGAACACCTTCTTAATTTCTCCAACATCAATAACTTAAGCATAATTAATGGTCAAGTCACTTGGACAGCCAACACTCATGGTCATCAAGACAGTGCAGTTGATCTGGTTCTAGTACCCTTCAAACTACGGGCCCAATTTGAATTCTATACCATCAACAACTCACTAGGCAGTGACCATCTTCCAATTGAAACTAAAATAACCTTCAATGCCCAATGTGAAAAAAATCAACTTAAATGCAAAATGGAACTTTAACAAAGCCACACATGAAAACTGGTCAAATTTCAAAAAACTAGCAGAAACTCAACTAAACTACACAATAAATGAAACTAATGTAGAAGCCAACTTTGACACATTTAATAACATACTCCAATCAACCCTGAATGAAACTATGCCCAAAAAGAAACAAGCTAAGAAAGTCAGAAACCCCCCTATACCATGGTGGACTGAAAAATGCGATAAGGCAATTAGGAAAAGAGAAAGGCTCAGGCACAGGCTTAAAAACAAAAAAAAATCCTATAGACTATGAAACTTACAAAGAAGCAAGAAATGAAGCTTTACATATTATAAACAAAGCCAAAAGGGATAAATGGGAAGAAGTTTGCTCTGGTATAACTAGTAAAACAAACTCAAAAGAACTCTTGGCAATTTATCCACAAAATCAAAGGACCCCCCCACTAGCAACTCCCCCTTTATAGAAAATATTCAAGTAATAACTGAACCCTCAGACAAGACCAATGCATCAATACAACATTTTAAAAATGTAAGTAGTGATTCAGATTTTACCCCAGAATTTATCAAACAGAAACAACTTAACAAAAAATGCTAGATAATTACTTGAAACTCACAGAATCAGAAGAAAGATGGGATTTGCCCTACAACACTGATTTTACCATGCTAGAACTTGAAAAAGCTTTAAAAACACAATAAATGTTGCCCCAGGTGAGGATGGCATCCATTACTCAGTTCTTAGAAATCTCCCAGCAACGGCCAAACAAACTCTCCTGCCCCCCCCCCCCCCCCCCCCAAACAACTCATGGCGCACAGGTAAAACTCCTGACTCATGGAACGAATCAGTAATACTTCCACTACTAAAACCCCAAAAACCTAAAGAAAATCCATGTTCCTATAGACCAATTTCACTCACCTCTACTTTTACGAAACTGTTACAAAAAAGATCAAACCTAGACTATGCCAATACCATGAAGAAAATAACTTAATTTCTGACTATCAATCCGGATGCAGGGCACATCACTCATGTGAAGATAATCTTGTCAAACTCGAAAATGATATCAGAAAAGCCCAAGCCAGAAATTAGTATGTAATAGCAGTATTTCTTGACCTCTCATCAGCTTTTGACAAACTCTGGAATACAGGAACCATTCTATATCTTAAAAAGGAGGCATAGAGGGTAGAATGCTACACTGGATAGCTGATTTTCTAAAACAAAGACAGATAAAAGTTAAACATGGAGAAGCCTCATCAGAAACCATTGAAACTCAAAACGGATGCCCCCCAGGGTAGTGGAATATTCTGACTCGGCCACTCTATTAGGGATGACCTTTGATAAACAATTGACCTGGAAAAATCTCATTATCAATATCTTCAAAAAATGTGAATCAGATTTGAACCTTATAAGATGCATAAAAGGTCATAACTGGGGATGTAGCAAAAAAAAAACTAATGACAGTATATAAAGGCCTAATTAAATCAAAAATAGACTATGGCTGCATAGCATACAACTCGGCTAGCCCCGTATAAATTAGTCAAGTGACAGGAATTGTCACAAAACCAGGTTTTCTTTTCGCAATGTTTCGTCCCAGTACAGATTATTTGTATCAGTCAAATAATTTTGTGCTCAATGTCTGTTAAATCTAATGCAATTCTGTATAAAGCAAACATACATAATATGTGCAACAGGGATTTTTAACTTACATGAATATGATGCAACAATCTGCTTCTGAAAATGTCACTTAAGCATTCACTTTAACTAAATTTTACTTTATTTGTTTGTGGGGGTATATAAGAATCACCAGTCTGTCTGTCTGTCTGTCTGTCTGTCTGTCTATCCCTATTCTTGTAAGCACAACTCCTAAACCTATTTGACCACCAAGGGGGGAGATAATCCATTTTCATTTTTTTAACAAAAATGGCTTGTAAGCGCAACTCCTCCTAAACCGTAAGATGGATGTCACACAAACTTTACATAACAATGGCACATCATATGTAAATATGCATGAAGTATGGGATTTCAAATTTGACAATTGAAAGGTGAGATAATCAATTTTCATTTTTTCTAGCAGCACTGCATTCCGCCTCAATGAGATGTATGCATCTATAAAGTTTCAAGATAATACCTCTTACATTGTAGGAGATATGCTCTGGACAAGGAATTTTATCAAAGGGGCATTACTCCATCAAAAATGGTCAAACTGCAAAACACAGGTAATATTCTCCAGGGTGACTTAGTGAAGGTACTTCTGTTAAAGTATGGACACAATTTATTCAGAAATGTAGAAGTTGTGCACGAATGAATATTTCCCTTTATATTACAATGGGCAAAGGGCCATAACTGCATCAAAAATAGTTGAACCACAAAACCCTGACAATATGCGCCAGGTCACTATGTAATAATGCTTCGGTAAAAGTTTGGGCCAAATCCGTTGTAAAATGTAGGAGGAGTTGCGCACAGAAGAATATTTCCCTATATATTACATATGTGAAAAAATAACAAAGGGCCACAAATGCATCAAAAATAGTCGAACCACAAAACCCTGACAATATGCACCAGGCCACTATGTAATAATGCTTCTGTAAAAGTTTGGGCCAAATCCGCTGAAAAATGTAGGAGGAGCTGCGCACAGAAGAAATTGTTTACGCCCGCCCACCCGCCGACATACCCCAATCTAATAACCAGAGTTTTCCTTTGGAAAACCTGGTTAAAAATTGCAAATATTCCAAATTAAGGCTTTACAGGTTGCAAACCATTTACCTCTACAATACCCCTATTGATAGAAAGTGCTGAAATTCCACTTAACTCACACAGAGAAAAATGTATGCTAAAATACTGGGCCAGATCCATTACACTGGGGAATAAGTTACCAATCAATAAAGAAATTAAAGTTGATCCTGGCTACTCATCAAAACTTGCCAAACTAAAAAAACTTAGAAGACCGTACGCCCAAGAAATAATGCAACTCGCAGAAAAATTGGCCTTACCAGTGAGGACATCCATGAAGTTTCCTGTGAAGCACTATGCGGTCAAGATCCTCCTGTCATTGACACCAGTCTATCGAAATACATCAATAAACAGGATAAACAATCTATCAATCATGAAACTGCAAACAAATACATGGCTACAATAGATAGACAACGGTCACTATATAATGATGGTAGTAAGCATGAAGATAAAAACCTAGCAGGTGCAGGAATTGTTATACTTGATCAACACAACACAATCATTCATAACAAAGGTCTCAAATTTGACCCTTGGCTCTCTATTTCTAGTTGTGAATTAGCAGCAATAAACACAGCTCTACAATGGCTTATATTCAAAGCAACAAAAAGCACCATTCCCTCCAACATTGCTCTTTTTACTGACTCACTAAATGCACTTCACGCTTTATCAACCTGCTCTTCCAACTCGAGACAGAATCTCCTATTTCAAATCATAGAATATAATGACTTTTATCAAAAATGGGAATTGGAATTACATTTATATGGATACCAAGTCATGTTGGCATCACTGGTAATTATATAGCAGATACAACAGCAAAATCAGGGTCCATGATGGGGACCAGATCAAAATAGAAATTAGTGTCAAAGAAATGTACAGCATTATTAACGCCAAAATTAATGAAGAATTCAGAATTAACCAATTTACAACATACAGAATGAACAAGGATTTCTCGTACGATCCATGTCCCACCAAAATAACCCAATACCTAGAGAATCCCCTACATGACAAAATCATATCCCAACTTAGAGACAGAGCAAGCAACTAAGGAAGGGAGCACTACCCCAAACAAAACTGTACCTGGTGTCCCGAGAATGAAACTTTTGAGCATATCGTTTTCGCATGCCCCAAATATAAGCAAGAAAGAGACAAACTAGAAGAACAAACTCTTTTGCTAGGATATAAAATAGTAAATCGAGAAATACTCCTCTTCCCAGATAAAAAACACCAGAGCAATATTCATTTCCTTGTTATACAATTCCTCAAAAACATAGGAATCATTAGGCGCTTGTGGTAGGGCATGCCCTGTGGTTTGCGGGAGGGGCGCGTCTGAGATCTTAAAATCTCGCCGGGTGTATTCAGGCCCATCCCTTCTGTCTACTACGACTGCATGCTACAACACAAGCACTTCAATCCGATCTCTGCTAGTTTAAACTCAAAAATACAAAGAATTCCCCCCAACCCTGAAACTTAGATACCAGCCAAACCAAAACGGGAACGGCTGGAGTCCTGACAGAGGGAAGAGTCACACACTCTCCCGATAGAAATGGGTCTCACCCGATATGATCTGAATGACTTTGGTTATTCACTCCCATCCTTGTTGTATGTATAGGTTTTACTATATGTATATAAAAATGTCCTTTTTCATGTTTTTGTCATTAGTCATACATAATAGGACACTAAACCTTGTCTCCCAACAATAATCCCTTACCCATTCAAACCGAAACACAAAATCAACTACATTTTCCTCCCCACTTTTCTGACTTGGTGACCTGCATGGTATGATTATAACCAGTGAAACTCTATTATGTCATGAAAACAACACTCTCTCAAGTGAAGAAAAACAGGCTAGATTTTCGTTTTCCATCTAGCCAACTACTCCTTCACCCACGGAATAAATGTGAATAATCTTAAAAAGCCCCTTTCTCTGTAACTATCGCCAAACCGAAAACATGCAAGCTACAAGTAGCACAATATAAAAAGAGGCTGTATTAGGTATAGCAGAAGTTGATCAACGTCCGCGCGCTAATAACAATAGTTTGCAAACTCTTACAGGCATGACATTTAAATTAATAGATACAAACTTACTCTGCGTATGAAACCTGAACCAAGCAAACTAGAATCAAACTTACTACAATGTAAAAATCATCTCTATCACAGCTCCAAACCGCTAGTAAACAAAATGAAACTCCATACAAATGGCGGACGGAAAACACGTGACATCCGGGTAACTTCCAATAAGGTAGGGCAAACTCAACCAATTTCAATTACGAAATTTAGAGGAAATTCAGTAGAGACATATATAATAAAAAATCACTAATCGACAAGCACAAACTATAAAAAAGTGAGAGAAAGATTCTCTTATTGATCATAAACAGAAATGCAACCTCAAAATGCATTTAACCTATCTACAAATATACAAAAAGATATCGAATTCCCAGCTTATAACGCCCATAAGGCACTTCCAAAATAACCACATAAGACAGGTCTCTGATTAGAAACTCGGGGAAATCAATATCAAACTCAGAATTCTATTTCCTTCTTTTCTCTACTCTTTTTAAATCCCCATTTTGATTTAATTTTACGAAATAAGAAATACATTTTTTTTTTCAATTACTATTCAAGTTTTAACAGATAGATTACAATACATGATAAATTTAGGCTTACATTCTATAATAGACACATTTTCTTTTAAAAAAACGGCCGATTAAATAAAGTACAATTATATATATATAATTATAGTAATAGGTAGTATTTGTTAGAATAATTTGTAAACATACCTTAGATTATATATATATAGAGAGAGAGAGAGAGAGAGAGAGATAGAAAACAAAAACAAAAAAGATAATATAGTAAGGGGGGAGTTCACATAATAAAAGAGGTAAGAGGGAGACAAACACATAATCTAATGTAATGCATCAAATCATGAGCCTTAAGGAGGACAGTCCCATATGAGCCCTTTTGAAAAGGGACATCCCTATATAAGCCACTAAGATTATAGCTCCATATGAGCCCTACAATAGGGACACCCACAAAGAAAAGAGCCCCATATGAGCCTTACAATAGGGACACCCACAAAGAAAAGAGCCCCGTATGAGCCCTACAATAGGGACACCCACCTATGAGCCTCAACAAGAAGACGCAAACTGCCCTACCCCAAATATATAAAAAAAAAATAAAATAAGTAGATATGAACCTCTAGGTGATACCACAGATCACCAGGAGACAACATAGGGATCTCCTATCATACCTCAAAATTTAAAACATTAAATACTTTCATCTTGATATATACTAAAATTAATCCCGTAAACCTAGAAAATAATTTGCTAATACTCTGTCTCATAACATTTAACCCTAGTTTTTTTTTTTTTGGCAAAATTCTTAGGTAAAGTTATTTACTACAAAATACTATAAAATTCAAATATTACCCTTAAAAGGCCTGTTTGTTGGCTTGAATCATACAAGGTTAATTTCTTGCTTGGCTTACAGAATACCCAATATACCTAACAGAGGCCATTGTTTGTGGCTTGATCGAGTGACAAGGCTATTTGTTTGCTGGCCTTACAGAGATATCCTCCATCCTAACAGGGGCCGTTGTTTGTGGCTTGATCGAGTGACAAGGCTATTTGTTTGCTGGCCTTACAGAGATATCCTCCATCCTAACAGGGCCGTTGTTTGTGGCTTGATCGAGTGACAAGGCTATTTGTTTGCTGGCCTTACAGAGATATCCTCCATCCTAACAGGGGCCGTTGTTTGTGGCTTGATCGACTGACAAGGCTATTTGTTTGCTGGCCTTACAGAGATATCCTCCATCCTAACAGGGGCCGTTGTTTGTGGCTTGATCGAATGACAAGGCTATTTGTTTGCTGGCCTTACAGAGATATCCTCCATCCTAACAGTCTAACTCCACTCATGAATCAAAGTCTAATTTAGTCGGCACTGATGAGACTCTATATTTTCAATATTAAAACTTTAATTCTGAAATAAATGCATAAACGTATGATCTTATAATCATGCAGTTACAAAATTGACTCCAAGTAATATTTATGTAATAAAGAATATGTAAGGGATCATAAACTAAACAACCCACATATTATCACTATCATTCATTAAATATGTATTGCTTTGTGTAAAACTAGCCTACTATCTCACTTCCAGTGTAGCAGGTAATTTAGTTATGCATCAACCCATCAGAGGTTTTACCGTAACATATAGGTACTATATTGGCAAAAGACTCCCTGTGGTAATGACCAGCAATTAGCAGGTCTGATCACAGCAGATGGGGGCCTGGCTCAGTGGGACATCACATTCTTTTCGAGATGCCTTTTAGTCTTGGTCACAGCTGAATTCACCAATGAAGAAAAACACTAAGATATATAAAGCATATTGCATTTTGTTGTTTTTCTGTCACTATCGCATTCACCATCACTTTCGATTGATCATTTGATCAGGGCAGACGTGCTTTTAGAGCCTCTCTCTATTAACTAATCAGGAAAGTTGCGTGGATTACGTAGGATCCATGGAGTTAGTCTACTAAGTTAGCTGTGAATTAGTTGTGTCTTACTGTGTTCTTGTGCTCTTGTGTTTTCTATCTGGACTATATGTCTTAAAATTCTGGACTTTTTCTTTGTGCACCTTGTGTACCCTGTGTCTTCCCACTGTGGGAAACAAGAACAAGTCAAGGTTTTTATTCTTATTATTATTTCTTTTTCCTTATTTCTTTGTCATTCTCAAATATATATACCTTCATTCTCTCTCCTTCCTCTCTGCTAAATCTGACAATATTATTTTTCGGCGTAGCTGTATAATTTCGATTTCAACTCGCATCTTAAACCAATGAAATGTACGCTAACAGCGGTAAATAATTCTAAGCTGAATAAAAGGACTCCTGTTATTGGTTAACACATCGTTATGGACTATAAAATTACTGTAAATAAGGGGTGCAGCTTGTATATATCATTCAGCTTGGTGTTATTACTTTTCTTTTTGATGTAAACATGAAAGTGATTTCAGTAAGTTAAATACAATCCTTTTCCATCAATTGAGGAATGCTACTTTGTGAAAATGATTTAAAACAACAAAAAAGAATCCACCGTGTTATGACATGAAACCCCTTAATTACTATGTATATTGAATTCTTCCAGCCTGCCGAGATGCCCTCATTGAAAATTAATTCGCCAAAACCAAAACAACTAATAACGCTTTTATATCATAATTGTCATATGCAATAATGATATGAACAAATATCAAACAAGCCTATTTACAAATATATTTTTTTGTATTACCGTCTATAAATAAGTATATTTCATAGAAAAAATACTGAACTATTTCTAGAGCGTACTAAATTTGTTGTACGTCGGTCTTTCGCGCGCTTTTCCTCGGAATGTTCTAGAAGTCCTTTATCAATGAATCTATGCTTTAAGGTGCTGATCATTAATGTACATGCCTGTATAAACTATTTTGATACAGTTTACAACTGATAAAATCAGACCTGAACAAGCTTTTGTCAGTAAGAAATAAAATAAAGGTGAAGAAAAAATTGTATGTCCTAACTACAACGAGCAGATAATTGCTCATTACATGATCAGCCTGGAACTAAATTAGGTTTTATGCAGCGGATTATCACAGATTTTTTTATAGTTCATAGGATAATTTATAACATTACACTGCTTTTGAAGAAGAACATTTGGAGGTACTCTGAAATATTGTTCACTACCAAAATTAGACATGTTTTTTACAATTATTTACAACAATGCTTTTATAACCTATCATAACATTAGAGTCTTTGAAATGTGTTTTGCATATATTTCCATTTATAAGTTTCTTAATTAAAGTATATTTATGCATGAATGAAAATCTCGTTTTTCTTTGATCCTACGCCGAATATCTTTTTTAAAGATATTTCTTGTTTTACATCTTCTCAACCTCTTTTATCTTCCTCCTACTCCATTGTTTATATTCTCCTATCTCAGACTTATAGCTCTCAAAATTCTTAATTACGAATTATAACTCAAAAAATCTGCTCAAATCTATAAAAATATCCAAATATTGTCAATTGACAGTTTGGACAGTTGCAGTTTATTAATCAAATCCCTTATATCTAAATCAGAAAGTAGGTCAAGTGCAGCAATAAAAAGTATATCCCAATATCTGAGCTCAAATTAGGTCAAAACAGTCTCCTGGGAGTTGAACCCAGTTCCCAGTGTAAAACACCAAGAATACCCTTAAAACTGATAATTTCTGACCTAACTCTCACTCAAATCCACTATCCCCAGTTAAAATGATTGCTAAAAGAAACAGGTCTGCATTTAGCGACAGTAGTCTAAGCAGCAATAGGTCACCCCTTAGCAAACGACTAGTAATAGATGAGAGCTACCTGACGGAGGAGGAGCATTCAATGCTCTTTCCCACCCCTGTTAAGCTACTGGTCACGGAAACAGATAATGAGAAAACCCCCATCTCACCCAACCCTTCCTATTCTCAAGTAGTGGCCGGGCTAACCTCAACCCTGACCAACAAATCCGAAGGAGATAACATCGCCTCAAACCCAACCTCAGCCATACCCCACTTAGGAAACACCAACACAGACCACTCAACTCCTGCAACCTCAGCCAAATCCCAACTAGTAAATACCAACACAGACCACTCAACTCCTGCAACCTCACCCATACCCCACCTAGGAAACACCAACACAGACCACTCAACACCTGCAACCTCAGCCATACCCCACCTAGTAAACACCAATACAGACCACTCAACTCCTGCAACCTCACCCATACCCCACCTAGGAAACACCAACACAGACCACTCAACACCTGCAACCTCAGCCATACCCCACCTAGTAAACACCAATACAGACCACTCAACACCTGCAACCTCACCCATACCCCACCTAGGAAACACCAATACAGACCCAGGGTTCACCCTGACTGAAAAAAAGTTTGCGCCACAACTTTCGCCAAACGAGAAAACTTGGAGCCAAATTAAGGAAGTTTGTGCCAAATTTAGTGCCAATGGCTCAAATATATATTTTTATTATGTTTATTTTTTATCCCTTTAAAAACAGGTACCATATGTATTAAATTGTATTACCAGGTATATTCAAACTACTCACACACACATTCACTCAGGATATAATATTTAATTAAAGAGATGTTATTTATTTAATAATTGTAAATTTTATGAAGGGAGGAAGAAAAACTTTAAATTATTATGCAATTGATTTGTTTCCCTTCTGATCTATCTACCTGCAATAACTGAAAAACCTCAAAAATAAAACAAATAAAAGAAAAACATGTTTTAGAACTTTGTCTTAGTAGTGGAAATATTTTTCAATGGAAAAAAACATTGATAGAAAGAAAACTCGGTGCAGCAAAACTAGTCAGCCTTGTGACCAAATTTAGCCAAGTCAAGAACTACTTGAATATATCAAAATCTCAAACTAAACCTCTACGACTATTGCATTTCATACTTCAATATGTTTTACTTACAAAGACTAATTTACATGAAACTGATCATGGCTGGATCTGTAAATTAGCAGCCGACATGTCAAAATCAGCTGATCAAACACTGTCCCAGAATTTGCAATTTGCCAAAGTAAGTGAGGTCACATGCCCTCTGGTCATTTACTGCAGCATGATTACGTAATCGATGAATGGATAAGAATAATCTTTTATCACCTGCTGTGACAAACAATAGACCCATCATTAAGATTACACGATAACGGTAAACACGCTTGAGTAAACTGATTGGTGATCCGCTTTTCATTGCGGTTAATATGCGGAGAATGAAAAATCGGGAACCAAGCAAAAACACAAGTTTATTATGCGGCGCCAATTATGAAAAATAAGGCGTCATAACCTTTCGCCATTTCAATTTTTTTGGAGCCAGATTTTTTTTTCTGGCGCCATTGGCGACAATGGCGATGGCCAGCGGGAACCCTGAGACCACTCAACTCCTGCAACCTCACCCATACCCCACCTAGTAAACACAAATACAGACCACTCAACTCCTGCAACCTCGCCCATACCCCACCTAGAAAACACCAACACAGACCACTCTACTCCTGCAACCTCGCCCATACCCCACCTAGTAAACACCAACACAGACCACTCAACTCCTGCAACCTCGCCCATACCCCACCTAGAAAACACATACACAGACCACTCAACTCCTGCAGCAAAACAAAAGAACACACTACAACCACTGTCACGACAACGGTGGCAATCATATCCACCATAACAGTCACCCAAAGCCCGAGACAGAATATTGCCGACAAAATCACCAAATCAATTGGCTCACACCTAATCAGACCTTTAGCAAGCAAAGGAAGAAAAATGAGATTCAGGTTACGCAATGATCAAATATCACAGGCCAAAAATGTCCAATATAGCAACAACATTGACCTGAAAATCGAACAAGAAAGTACAGCCAAAGCAAAAGGCATAATCACCATTCCGCAAGATGCAAACATTGACAGCCTCACTAAGGACCTGCTAAACTCAAACCTATTTTCACACATAGGTAAACCAAAAAATGGTAAAACGGCAGTAACATTTAAAAGTGAGGGTGCCCCATTAAAAATCAACAACATAGACGTCCAACCAGCATACATGCAAACTTTAAGATGTAATAACTGTCAGAAATTTGGTCATCATTTCTCCATATGTGGCGGCAAAACCACATGTCCTCATTGTGCATACAGAGGATTCAAAGCTTACATTAACTCCATAAATAACATCAACAGTAAAAACACTGAAATACAAAGAAAATACAATGAAGAACATAACAGAGCCGGAATAGCACCAACCCCCGCCCCAATACCAGTCCAACATCCAAAACAAGCCAAAAAACAAACACTTAACATACAAAAACTAGCCAAAACACTAGTAGGGAAAACAGAAACCGAGGTCATTGACATTCTGACCAATGAATTGCATTCAAATGCCAACACAGCATCATCCCAAGACCAACCAACAACAACAACAACTCAACAGACCATCAGACCATCAACACATAACAAACAAAACATCTCAGAACACCACACACAGACCACCAGTACACCGAGGACCCCCACCCCCCAGATACTGGAATAAACATCACAAAAGACCCCTACTACCGAGACCCCCCACCCATCCATTTCTGGAATGGACCCCACCCTCCCCCATTCCCAGGACACTTCCAGCTTCTGCAAGGCCCTCCCCGCCCATTTGGGTACTAACCTTACAATGATAGGTTAAAAGTCCAGACAATTACACCACATAAATAATTAATATTAATTATGGCGGCGACAAGCCAACAGCAAAATAATGAATCCAGCCTCGCCGTCATATCCTGGGATGCAAACTCTTTTAAAACAGATAATGAGAGTAAAAAAGCTTTTGAGCTACAGCATTTTCTTAACAACATAGACCGTAAAATAGATGTAATATGCATTCAAGAAACAAGACTTCAACCCAACCCAAAAGCTCCCAGTCTCAAAGGTTACCAAGCTCCTGTCAACAAACCCAGATCAAACTGCACAAATGGGGGTGGAGTATGTATATGTGTTAGAAAAGGCCTTCAATTCACAGAAATAAAGCTAGAATCAAACTGCGAAATAGAAACATGTGGCATCAAACTATATGGTCAGAAAGAAAGCATTGAAATTTATAATGTATATGTACCCCAAACCAAATATAACTCAAAACAAAACTATGATAGAATATTTAAAAACAGGCAAAAATAGCATCATTATGGGAGACTTCAACCTAAAACATATAATATGGAACCCCAAAGGGGACTTTAGGTGCAACAGCGAGGCTGACCCCCTCTTAGATCAACTACACTCAAAGAACTTAAATGTAGTAAATGACGGACAAATCACCCGTAATGCAACTCCACATGGACACAAAGACAGTGCAGTAGACTTAGTCATTATCCCAGCTAAATTCCAACCCCATTCAGAATTTTATGTCATTGACAACTCTATGGGTAGTTATCATCTACCAATTGAATTAACAAATCAATTTAAAACTCGGATAGAAAAAAATCTAAAAAAAAGAAAATGGAACTTTAACAAAGCTACAGTTGAAAATTGGAAACAATTTCAAGAATTGGCTACAATGAAACTTCACTATGACATAACAGAAAATGATGTAGAGAAAAATTTCACACACTTTTACGACATCCTTCAAAACATACTTGACAAAACAATCCCCAAAAACAAAACACACAAAACACACAAAAACAATCCTGTCCCCTGGTGAAGCAGCAGTTAAGAAAAGAGAAAGATTAAGGAAAACACTTAAAGACATAAAAAGACACCTAGATTATGAAAATTGAACAGAAGCAAAAAGAATAATAAATAGAGCAAAGAGAGTCAAATGGGAGGAATTCTGCTCAGGCATCAATAACAAAACTAAGTCTAAAGAACTTTGGCAACTCATTAGCAAAATCAAAGGTAGACCCCCTCCAAGCACCCCCCCCCCTTCATGGTAAATGGCAAAATAATAACAGATATTAAGGAAAAAGCTGAGGCCCTAGTTCAACGTTTCAAATATGTTAGTAGTGATGAAGGGTTCACTAGAACAAAAACGCAATAGCAAAAGAATTCTTGATAACTACATGAAACTGACAGAAAATGAAAAACACACTAATATTCCATATAATGCTGAATTTAGTCTACTATAACTGGAACGAGCACTGAAACTCTGTAAAAATGGAGCCCCGGGGGAGGACGGATGATACACTACGCTGTCCTTAAAAACCTACCTCAAACTGCCAAAGAAACTCTCCTTAAACTATTAAACAATTCATGGAACACAGGAAAAAAACCCGATTCATGGAATGAATCAGTTATTGTCCTCCTGTTAAAACCAAAAAAGCCCAAAGAATCACCTAGCTCTTATCGCCCAATATCCCTGACATCTACCTTCACAAAACTTTTACAAAATATGATAAAGCCCAGACTATGTCAATTTTTAAAAGAAAACAACCTGACCTCAGACTTACAATCCGGATGCCGAGCAAATCACTCTTGTGAAGACAATTTAGTTAAATTAGAAAATGACATAAGAAAAGCACAATCCAAAAGTCAAAATGTAATAGCCGTATTCCTAGATTTATCATCTGCATTCGATAAAATGTGGAACACAGGTGCCATTCTCTACTTAAAGAAATAGGGATTAAGGGTAAAATGCTACATTGGCTAGCAGATTTCCTAAAGCAGAGAAAAATCAAAGTGAAATATGGTGGAACAACCTCGGAAACTAGAGAAACGATTAATGGTTGCCCTCAAGGTACCGTACTCTCTCCAATTATCTTTTAACTCATTATGAACACATTTAGAGATCATATAATGAATATGAATAAGAAATCCAAAAATAGTTACAAAATTATCCTATCACAATTTGTAGATGACGGAGCAATCTGGACAACAGCCCATAAATCATTACTTAAGGGAATTAGAAGTATTCAAGAAGCACTAAATGCTATTGAAAATTGGAGTAACTCTCAAAACTCAAGCAGTAATTTTTAGAAAACAAAGAGTTAGTTTAGATGAAAACAGCCCTAGGATTCCAAAACTGAAGTTATGTGGTAAAACCCTTACATATTCTGACTCTTCAACTCTATTAGGTATGATCTTTGACAAAACACTCACATGGAGATTTCATATAATGAACCTTATAAAAAGATGTGAATCTGACATCAACTTATTAAAGTGCATCAAAGGCCACAACTGGGGATGCAGTAAAAAAAACTCTCCTAACAGTATACAAAGGCCTTATTAAATCCAAAATTGACTATGGTAGCATTGCTTATAACTCAGCATGACCTGAACAAGTTACAAATTCTACAAAATAAAGCCCTCAAGGTCATAACAAGCTGTAAGTGACATACTCCCACAGTACCATTGCGCATAGAATGTAGTGAAATACCCCTGAATCTTCATAGAGAAAAATGCATGCTGAAATACTGGGCTCGGTCAACCCCATTAGGAGACTCTCTCCCAATAAATAAAGAAATCAAAATAGATCCAGGTTATTCCTCAAGAGTAGCCAAATTAAAACTTGTTAAAAAGCCATAACTGCGAGTAACTCACAGGCTGATCAGGTTTTATGCTGTTCGCTGCTCCTCAGTGGTCTGGAAATGAGGATTTTGTAATTAAATTTGGTACGGTTTAACTGTGGTTTTCTGCAGATCAGGCTTTATGTGGTACCTATTGAGTGCGTCAAAATGAGTCTATATGAGGGAAAGGGTTAATACAGAAATATCAACTGAATGAGAATGAAATTGAAAAACCTTGTTTAAAGGCACTAAATGGGCTGCAACCTCTTCATATAGATACAAGCCTAGCCAAATATATTAATAAACTGGTCAATCCGTCAGTTAATCTAGACATCGCTAACAACTATGTGTCTCAAATCCATAGGGACTGGTCAATCTATACTGACGGCAGCAGAGATATTGAGAAAGAAAATGCAGGCGCAGGAATAGTGATAATGGACCAAAATAATGAGAAAATTCAAGATAGAAGCCTCAAGCTAGATCATAGATTATCAATCTTCACCTGTGAACTGGTAGCAATCAGCACGGTATTACAATGGTTAAACTTTAAGAGATCTAAAATGTCACTCCCTAGCAATATTGTTATTTTCACAGACTCATTAAGTGCACTCATACAGTCTCTAGAAAATGGTTATTCAAGCTCTCGACAAAATCTGATAGTGCAAATTATATCACTCAATAACATGCTAGCCAATAACAATATATCAAATACATATGGATACCGAGTCACGTCGGTATAAATGGTAATGAATTGGTTGATTTAGCAGCAAAAAAAGGAGCCTTAAATGGCGACAGGTTAAACATAAAATTAAGCACTAAAGAAATGTACCATATCATTAATAATAAAGTCAACTCATTCTTTAGAGACACCATTTTTCCATCTTATAAATCGGAATAAAACTTTAAATATGGTACATGCCCAACAAGAATAACGCAATATTCTGAAAATCAAAATCATGACAGGATAATCACCCAATTGCGGCTAAGATCTAGTAACTTGGGTGAAGAAAAGTTATTAAAAAAAGCCTGCGAATGCGCAGTAGGTGCTCAGAAAAAGAAACATTTGATCACGTCTTCTTTGAATGCACACAATACAAAAAAGAATGCAGGGATTTTCTTAAGTGGACGCCCGCTTGCCCGCACCGGGTTAAAATCACTGAGGGCAAGTGATTTTTCAAGAAAGATAGCCCGACGGGCAAGTTGATTTATGTAAATGAAATCTTTCTTTTTTTTTATTTTCTACAGTATATCGGGTGAAATGATTGCAAATTGTGTTTGAAACATATTAACTAAAATTCACCTTAATATTATACATATATATTTAGTTTTAAACATTAACAGTAGAGTTTTAAAGTTAACTTGCAAACTGGACAAGTGAATGTCAAATCCTTAAGTAAACCCCTGGAATGTGATTTATTAGAAAAAGCACTGAATGCTTACAATATAACAATAGTTAACAGAGAAATTCTACTCTTCCCTGCAAAAAAAGATCAAGTTCTGATTCATCAAATGGTCATAAATTACCTAAGGAATATTGGCATACTTCAATGCTTGTAAAAGAAAGAAAGAATTTCACACACTCTGTGGTCCCAACAAAAATTGAGATCTATGGGCTATTACCCGCATGAATTTTGGCACGTTGTGGATCTTAAATACCTCTGGGCGTATTAGACCCACCCCTTCGGCTAACTTTAATTCAAACACGAGATCTCATATCAGACTTGAAACACACAAGGGATCTCAATCCCCTGTCCACTTCAACTCATACACCAACCCAATAAATTAACAAACAAGACCCATGGGCTACTATCTGCATGATTTTTTGGTAGAAGCCGGGGCATGTTGGGGATCTTAAATCCCTTTGGGCGTATTAGACCCACCCCTGCGGCTAACTCAAATTCAAACATGGGATCTCAAATCACCACTTCAAAAACAGACCAACAACACACAAGGGACCTCTATCCCCTCTACACACAATGCATCTTAAGCTCCACAAAATCACAATATCCTCAACTTATGGGTTAATTCACCATTACGACCTGACGGTGGTGGTGGATGGTTGCGCCTTGGGTCTCAAATCCGCATAGGACTATGCCATGCTGCCACCACACCTCTTTTATCAGTTGGGCTCCAACGCCTGACTGAAGATGGAAGCGCTACATCCTGGGTAGGTTGGTCCGCCCGACCTATCTGGGGGTAACACATCCCATACACATTGTATCATCTGCTGGCGGGTTTATCTGTGTGCATGGACTGAAACGAATGAAAATGAATGTCAAAGAAGAATGAATGGATATCTAACAATTGACATATATACTAACAACCCCAACTACTTCAATAAATAAATAATAGGGTGCTGGGTAACACAAACATTTAATCAACAATAACAAAAAAAAGAAGGAAAAATTAAATACTATGATATACTCGGTTAGGGTATTACCGGTTGTCGTATATTACCGGGGTATTCAGAAATAAGAAGAATATTGGTTTCATGAATTCTGCCTCAATATCATTTGTATACTAAATGTAAACACATACTATGTGCTATCTGTCAAAACTTTAAAACCTTAGGTATGAGCTATTTCCAATTGAGATTTTGCATTTCTTCTAAAATGCACTTTTAACAACCAAAATTCTTATTTTGAAACAATAATTAAAAAATAAATGTATACAACATAGTTAAAAATCATTCTAAATGTTGCAGTGACAGCATAATGAACGTCATAGAAAAATTATTATGATGATATTTGATCTAAAAAGATTACTAGAGGTGAAGTTTATAAATGCATTGGTAATACCCTACCAAGAAATTTCAGAAATACAGTGACTTGGAAAGAATTTTTTTTCAATGGGACTATGGCCCATCATTTGCTAAAATCAATGGGACATTTTCAAATCTAATGGGACATTTTGAATTATTGATGTGACAAATTTTAGAGGGTTAAAAATAAAACTGTTAAACATCAATTTTTATTTTGTTTCAGAACATATGTACTAATATTAGGTAAATAAGATTTTTTCACTTATCCTTGTTTATACAGAACAGTATCTTCAATTCGCTGAAGCAACTATAAAATAAAGCTGTTTAAATAAAACATAGGCCTGATTAAAAGTTTTAAACTAAAAGTTCAGCTCCTTAATCTTAGTTCCACTTTCTCCTATTTTTCTAGACTTATATTTGCATGGTGTTACTGGTAGGTATTGAGGTATCTTGAGGGCGAGTGGAAGATTGTGTCAATGAATCAGTCGAAACTTCTAGAGGGGGGAGTGAAGCAGGGTTCGTAACTTCCATGAGAGGGAGACTGCAATAAATCAGCACTTGACGCCATTTCATTATTATCATTTACAGTTTTCATTTTATTTCTGGATTGTGAGCCCAAAAACGATGAAATGAGGATGAAATGACCTATGTTCGGACCTTTTAATTTTTATTTTGGGAGGCATTCTTGTTCTTTTCAGATAATATTCAATGCATCTATTGATACGAAATTGAATGTAATATCTCGGACAAGCTTTTCTGAGATATTAACTGAGTATTCCAATTGCGTCATTCTTTAAGGTTTAATAAGCGTCCATTTCAGTTGCCCATATGATATCTTACCTTAATAAGCGTCTGTGAATATACCGCTTACTCGGAAAAAATGTGATTTGTACTTAATCATTAATGTATTTCGATACGAGAAAAAAAAAAGCAAGACGGACTAGTAGTAGTATGATTCATTGCATTTTATACTCAATTGGGTTCGAAGCAAAAGAGACAAATGGCGCATGGGAATGTGAAAACAATGGGACATTTTCAATTTTAATGGGACTATGGCGCATGGCGCACAGGTTTCCAAGTCACTGGAAATATATTACGTAGTGTTTACATTGTCAATATTTTTATCAAGGAGAAATTGTTGTAGAGAAGTGACAATCAATTATTTTAACAATGAAATGTTGAGGACTACTGAAATATAAATTTTTCATGTGTGTGCTTCTTCTTCTATTTGTAACTTTTTTCTGAAAGCTAAATACCACGGTAATACAACCCACCAGGATACTAGTATTTCATTTTCGGCTAGGAGATATTTATACTTTCATTTCAAAAAACTGTATTAAATGTCAAAAATTAAAATATGACCTGAAAATTCCTTACAAAGTAAGAAACAGGGGTGATCACAATAAAAACCAATTCTTACCCAACACCCAATAGAAATATCAGACATCATTTAGATCCAAACATGACTCAATGCAAGTTTCTCGAAGTTCAAACCCAGTCGCGATCGCTATCACATGAAATATCAACGGAACTCGAACAAGTCAACCCGGAATAACACCATCGTTTGAATACCCAAACCCAATATAATTGATTTAAACCGACAAACCTATTAATTACAACCTTACCTGACCATAAATCCTCAAATCCGTCAAGCTAATTCCAATACACAAACTATTGCAAATGGCGGACTGAAACAACAACATCCGGGTTACTGTTAAAGCACGCGCACGCTAAGGTATGACTCCACCAATTTATATTAACTGAAAGAATAAGGCAAAAAAATTCAAACTCCATTAAAACATTAGAGAATTGTATTTGTTGATCAAAAAGAAGAGAGAAATATAATCTGAAACTTTGTATATAACCAGAAAGCTGTATATATGAAAATAATCTACAATTAATTTATTTCCGCTTGCATTGAGTCACAAAATTAGAAATACTGTAATTAGTCCCTTAGGGACAAAAAACATGAAATGCAGTTAAAAAAGGGGGGGGGTGGGTATATAAAAAAAAAAAAAAAAAAAAAAAAAAAATATAGTAGGCTGGTAGGTGCAACAAAAAGGCAGCAGTATTTCATTATAGTAAATATTACAACAAGGGTAGGAGTAGTAACACTTAGTTCTTCTTCTTCCGTTTACTGCCCACATTCAACATATTGAATATACTGGCAATGGACGCGCATGGTTAAAAACAGGGTAAAAATAATGGTTAGTGGTTTAGTATGTGAGTGATGACACTCGAGTTTTGAATATCTCGAGTGACTCAGATGAGGCTATATCCGGCGGCAGTTTGTTCCAGTCTTTGGTGGTGTTTACGAAAAATGACCATTTTCTACAATCTTTAGTAGCGGTTTGTTGTGCGTAAGCATGGCTGTTAGTATGTCTTTAATGTCTATTTGGCTTTTGAAGATAGTTTTCTTTTTTAATCGCGACCATGTTGTTTACTATTTTATAAAACACTATAAGTCTGGCTTCTTTTCGTCTGGTTTGGAGACTTTTCCATCCTAGATCTTGTAACATTTCACTTACGCTTGAGCGATTCCTGTGACGGCTTGTAACATACCTTGCGGCTCTTCTTTGTACTCTTTCGATTTTGTCAATTTGGTTTTGGTTATATGGATCCGATAATGTTGTCGCATATTCTAATTGGGGTCTGACTAAAGTTTTGTATGCTTGTTCTTTGATAGATTTGGAGTTAATTCGTAAGTTTCTATGCAGGAATCCTAGGCTTCGACTGGCTTTGCTTGTTATGTTCTGGATATGTTCACTCCAGTCTAGATCTTTCGTGATTGTGCATCCAAGGTATTTTGTTGATGTTTCGTGTTTAAGTGTATGTCCATGAAGATTGTAATTCCATTTTATTGGGGTTTTCTTCATAGTGACGGACATGACACTGCATTTCTCTGGATGAAATTCCATTTTCCATTTTTTCCCACATTGACAGTTTGTCTAGGTCTGATTGGAGTTTATGGCAATCATTTCCTGCTGCAATAGTAAGGTAAACTACAGTATCATCTGCAAATAATCTAACAGTTGAATGAAGTGTTTCTGGTAGGTCATTTATATAGAATAAAAATAAGCTCGGCCCTAGTACAGATCCTTGGGGCACTCCAGATTCTACTTTAACTCTGTCTGAGAATTCCCCATCAACCAGTACTACTTGTGATCTATTAGACAGAAATGCTTTGATCCAGTTGTTTGTCTTTCCTCTGATGCCATAATGATGGAGTTTGTGGAGTAATAGGCTGTGGGACACATTATCAAAAGCTTTTGAGAAATCCAGTATGAGGAGGTCTGTCTGTTTTCCCATTTCTAGGTTTTTTGTAAGGTCATCTATGCATTCAAGTAGTTAGAACAACATAGGGTAGGTTATTAGATTCAATATGATTTTATTTTTCATTTTATGTTTTTACATACAGACGAAAGAGTACCCCTTAAAACAAGTCATAAACTTCTTCTTCCCCCCCCCCCCCCCCCCCCCTCAAAAACACTCAAAACTCTGACTTTCTTAGCTTTTCCTATCTCCAACTATAATATGAGCCCTCATATAACAACAGATCTCTCCATCTGTTGGAGGACAAAAAGTCCCATACACAAATAACAATATGAGCCTCACAAGGAGGACATCCCTACCCCCATATGAGCCTCACAGAGGACACATTTTCCCCCAGCAAACAAGTAAGAAAGGGGTACTTTGGAATCTGTATGTAAAATATCTCTTCAAACCCACTAAGACTAGGAATCCTTTCATTTTTGGCAGTCTCGATAATAAAGAAAACATTTAAATAAACCAATTTCAACCTATCTTTGGCACATACTTCCGAGGTCATGATATCTCGCTAGCTGAATTAGCTATCAACATTCCAAAACAATCACAAACCCTGAATTGGGCCGTTTGATTGTGCTTTGAGTGATGTTCGGAGGCATTTCAAAATACAAACAAAACCAACTGCTACAATAAATGACTATCAGACAGCAACCAGAAGGACGGTTTCGTCGGTCCCGAGGGGTCGATCTGAGGCACCTCAAGTGCGCAGCATCGCCCGGAGGGACAGAAGAAGAAGGAAGGCCAAGCTCCACCCACTCCACAACGGCTGTCTGATAGCTCACTTTTAAAGCAGCAGTAACTCCCCTCCCTGCACCACACCAGACATTTGATTTCTAGGGACATACCCTTTTGGTTAGGGGCTAAATTAGCCGTATTGGTATGGGCCTACCCATTTGGCATACAAAATTATATTTTTAACATTAATTTTCGTGACATAAAATTTATGTTATATTTCAAAACTTGACCCTTTCGGCATTCAAAATACTCATTTTTTAAAGAGTGCAGGTCACACTCCGGGGTCCGGAATTAAAGTGTGGTATCATGCGGACGGACCCTTATTAAGCATTATATGATGATGTTGTTTTTCTGGTATTTCAATTTGGCTGATCAGGTTTGAAACTGTTGATCATCACGAAAACCGTTGCATCTGCAGTATGCAAATCTAGTTTATTTATTTATTTATTTATTTATTTATTTAACTAGTTATACTTTAGTAGGGATTGTATTGCAGGGATTTTCTTATCGCGATATATCGCGATATTCTTCTCTCATATCGCGATACTTATTTCAATATTGTATGGCTATAGATATGTTAATAAAAAATTGTGTGTTGTGAAATTAAGGCTCAAAATGAATAATCTTAAAGTTGCTCTTACCGTTGATATTTCCTTGAATCATTGAGATAAGACGATTGTTAATGTTGATGTGTTTGGCACTTTTATATTCTGGCAATTTATTTGATTTTGTAGAAGGAATGTTAACTTCGTGAAATAGTATAGACTGATAATGTGTATTTGTTAACGTTCATATTTATGCTTCCAAATAAATAATTTTCAGTAATTTATTTTTATCGTAACTGAATAAAGGAAGTTTCACTGTTTAGAGCGACTACAGCATTTATCAGCTTTCACAAAATGCATGCTTGCTGTTATTGCAATTGCGGAGGCCATTGTTTGAAGTCCGCCTGATGATGATTTGTCGTTTCATTGGCACATTTTGCCAAAGAATAGTATTTTAGTGCAAGTTGCAACATCCCCCCCCCCCCCCCAAAAAAAAAGTCAGTTTGGTTTGTTCTCCTGGATTCCAAGATAATAAGGCCGAATTTGCTAATTCCTCAATACTGTTTCATAATTAACCAGAGTGGTGTCTAAAGAAGTTATACGTCAGAACCGCCGAACCCTAACACATTAATTAATATAATTAATAACTAACACATTAATTAATATAATTAATAACTAAACATTAATTAATATAATTAATAACTAATACATTAATTAATATAATTAATAACTAACACATTAATTAATATAATTAATAACTAACACATTAATTAATATATTAATTAATAAATTAATAACTAACACATTAATTAATATAATTAATAACTAACACTTAATTATATAATAATACTAAACATTAATTATATATTAATAACTAACACATTATTATATAATTAATAACTAACACATTCATTAATATAATTAATAACTAACACATTAATACTGTCTATCTATTCATTCATTCATCATGCGGTTTTTTTTCCTCTCTATTTCTTTCTTTTGTTCTACTAATAATTATAAACAATCCCAGTTTATCTATATGACGTGTTTAAATGACGTCATAAATGACATCAGACGCTGAAAGTTTCATTCTCTGTCGAATTCTTGAAGAGCTTAGATGTAGATCTACTCATCTCTTCCCAAAACATGAAATTATAGTTTCATCTTTGGAATGAAGGTTTATTTTATCATTTTATCTTATCGCTTCATATTTTCATTAGAAATTATATATTTTTTATGTTCTCAGATGAAGAAATATGATGTGTATTAAGATAGATCAAGCTCCATTTATGATTCTGTATTTATTCCGTAGAGATTATTTGATAAAAATAAAAATAAAAAATCTGTCAATCGTTATACACTGCACATGATTGCATCAAAGCCGGGATCGAACTCAGTTTAGTTTGATGGATAATGATGAGTTATGAATTGACGTTGATAATTCTTGATTTAAATTTAGATAAAAAATATTCTAATTGTCTATTATATGCTTATAACATGTTTACGCTAGTTTTCTTTCTTTTTTAACAGGGAAGCCACCATCTGGGGAAATAAATGTCAACCACATAGACGACTAGTATCCTTGGCATGTATGTGAGTTTAAAAATTAGAAATATCTCTGTCTATCTGCCTGCCTGACTGTTTGCCTGTCATCTATATATATATTTCTGTCTATGGCCTGTCTGTCTGTCCTGTCTATCTATCTATCTACCTGCCTAACAGTCTGTCTGTCTGCCTACATGAATATATATGTTTATATATCTGCATGCCTGCCCGCCCGAATTAATTTATCTGTCGGTCCTGTCTTCCTATTCGTCTATAAATCTACCTGCCTGCCTGTCTTGATACCTATCTATCTGTTTGTCTGTCTGCTTGTCTATCTATGTATCTGTGTGTCTGTCCTGTCTTCATATCAGTCTGTATATTTTCCTGCCTGTCTGTCTGTCTGTCTGCCTGTCTATCTATCTATATGTCTGTCTGTCCTATCCTCCCATTTGTCTGTCTACTTACTTACCTGCCTGCCTGTCTGTATGTATGTATGTATGTCTGCCTGTTCATTTTCAATCCATCCATTCCTTTCCTCTACCTTTTTTTGCAGGTCCACTAAGGTACACTCATGCATGTCACATATGTTGCTTGGGTTGGACCAGTACTTTGCACAAAGAATAACCATGGGTCGTTAGAGACTTGAGCCTAACGGGATCGAACCCTGAACCCGCCGTCATACACGATGCAAGAGCGCAACATGCCATTTCTTTGATATGTTCTTATTTAATTTTTATCTTTATAAGTAATTAATTTTTTAGCTTATGTAAAGCATGTTTATCCATCTAAATAAGAAATCATAAGTAACTCGCATATTAAGAGGAAAATTAATGGAAAGAAACTCTCATATTAATGAAATCTATGAAATCTGGTTAAAGAGCATATTAGGTGAAAATGATTTTAAAGAAATTCGCCAATAGATTAAAGGCCCATGACAAATATGGATAAACAGTCTTATTAACTTTTAAATCAAGTTTCGCTTTAATTCTCTACTAAACAGTGCTGTTTGAACTGTAATTTAACAGATGAACAGATGAACAATACTTAATATTTGTTATACATTTTAGATGTAGTACATTTGTGTTTATTTGTAGTTTTTATATTTCCATTTACAGATACTGTGCATTCTGACGTATTCCCGTCTACCGAATATTAACGTCTGACCATCTTCAACAAAGACGTGACCATGACTGAAGCCACAAACCTGTCCGAGGAATGTGATCCTCTCCTCTGTTATCCTTGTAGTGTTGGCGGAAAATCCAGGTCTGCACACGGCTTCTGCGACACTTGCAAGCATCATTTGTGCGAGAGTTGTTTTAATGGTCACCGTGTCCCATTGATGTTGAAAGACCACGTGATGTTAGATCAAGTGTCCATGCCAAAGGAGAAAGTGGTACCACGTGACCCATTAACTGAACAATGTGAGAAACATGGACACTTGTTAGAGTATTACTGTAAGAAACACAAAGACATTCTCTGTTCTGTGTGTGTGACTTTAAATCATGGAAACTGTGGTGTAAGTTTCATTCCCGACGAGACAAAAGACATCGGAAACAGTCGGGAGTTTTCCTCTCTCCGTGACAACATGTCGGAATTGATTGAGAGAGTGAAGAAAAACAAAGAAACAGCAGACGGAAACAAGGCCGCCATTGAACAACTTAAAGAGGAGACGAGGTCGCAGGTTCGACACATGAAGGAGGAATTAGTAAGATTCTTTGATAAACTGGAACTGTCTTTAGTGCGAGAAATTGATCAAATAGCCGTAAGCGACATACAAGTAATGGACAAAATATCCAAGAATTGTGTAACCATGGAAACCGACCTGCAGAAACTGTCTTCAGAACTCGATGAAAAATTAAATAAAAACCAATATAATAAACTGTTTGTCGCTATGAAAAAAACTGAGAAGAAAATGGCGGAGATTCAGTCGGAGATCGAGTCAATACATTCAAAGAACGGGGTCACGAGGTACAGGTTTGAGCCTGACGTGGAATTACAGAACGTGAATAGTTCATTTAAAACCCTCGGGAAGCTGCACGTGCGGCGACATGACTTCAAGTTGAAAGTAAAACACGTGAGGGATATAAAAGTGAGAAGTAAGTCAGACGAGGAGACATGTAGGATCTCAGGTATCTGTGTTCTGGATCAGGACAAAGTCTTCCTCTGTGACTGCAGGAACAATTCTGTCAAACTTGTCGACACAAAACGTAACAAAATCGTATCTCAGATCCGCCTCCCCTCGGAACCCTGGGACACGGCGCTCGTGCCCTCGTGACGTCACCGAGGAATCAACATCTCGTGACCTCATCGTTACCATGCCTGTTGCCAGTAGTCTACGTTACATCCGAGTGACCAATGACCAGATAACGGACACGAACAAGGTCATCTCTGTTAAAGGTTGGTGTCGGGGAATCAAGGTCACTCAGGACAGGAAACTCGCGGTGGGTTATGGCGACTCGTGGAAAGTTGAGATTCTGGACATGGACGGACAAGTCCTGAGGAGACTCGAGACAGATCATGGCGGGGCTCAACTGTTTCGTCAACCATGGTACCTCGCGGTCAGTCCTGGTTCCGGGATCTTATATGTTTCAGACAGTGGGAACAACACGCTGACCAGTATTAGTACACGTGACTGGTCAGTGATGACCAAGTTGGAGGGACTGGCCACACCCCGCGGTGTTACAGTGGACTGGGCGGGGTCAGTGTTTGTCTGTTGTTGGGTGGAACCGTCCATCTTGTGGCCGCTACTGGTGACCGGTCCACACAGATCCTGGGGAAGAAAGACGGTTTGTGTGAGAGGCTCCAGGCCATCGGCCTCAGTCCCGAGGGAGACCGAATGTACGTGAGCGGTTACTGGAGTGATCACGTGCAGGAATTCCAGCTGACGGAGAAATGAAGGTAAGACTTTACTTCATGTTTATATCACAGCCGCCATCTTGAATGTCCTTTCTTTTCTTTCTTTCATTCTTTAGGCACTTTTCATGATAAGTTATTTATTTATTTAATTCTTCATCACGGTGTTTTTTTTGTTCACAATCAAGTTTATGTTTCCACGCAGCAGCCATTTTGATTTTCTTTGATTTTTCTTTCATTCTTTGAACAATTCTTATCACATATCAACGTTCATTTATTTACTCTTCATCACGTTATTTACTGGATTTAATTTCAATAACAATTTTGTTTTTTTTTTCATTCTTTCTTCGTAAAGGATTATTATCTCTTTCAGATTTTATTGTTTTATTTTTCTTTTCTCTCTTCCAATAAAAGGTCAGGAGTCTTCTTAGACTGTAGTATTGACCTATGACGGAGGTTGAGATAGCCATCATCCTCCAGGGTTAAAATCTGCTATCTATAGCTTAAAATAATGTGCAGTCTTAAAATTATGTACATGGCCCTGATGTCTCTAAGCCTGGGAGATGAAGTGGCCACCCTTGATAAGGTCATCAAGAGCAGCTGCAGAGTACTCAGCATGGTTAATGTCTGTGACTGAAATGGGCAGCTGGTTCCACTCTCTTACTGTGCGAGGGTAGAATGTCTGACTGTAGACTGTAGACTCCACACCGTGTTGTCGAATCCTTCCTCTGCCTCTTGTACGAGGATCCCCTGACAGTAGGAGGTTTCCTGGGTCAATGTCAACTTCACGGTGCTTAATCTTGAAGAGGTAAAGCAGTCTGTGTGCCCGTCTTCTGTCTTCAAGTGAAGACCAGCCAAGATCTCTGATCATGGTCGTTACGCAGCCGGGGGTTCTGTCTTTGTAGTTGTTGCAAACAAATCTAGCACCCCTACGTTGGACTCGTTCAAGTTCGTCAACATCCCTTGTGAGATGCGGGTCCCAAGCTGCTGAGGCATAGTTCAAGGTAGGTAGAACGAACGTGTTATAACTTTGCTCCCTGACCTCCTTCGTGCAACTGTAAAGATTCCTCCTCAGGAAACCCAGAGTACCACTGGCTTTAGCTGATATCTTGTCCACATGAGTCCTCCATGACATATCCTGGCTAATATGGACACCAAGATACTTAGAGCTATCCACTGATTCAAGGACATGGCCATGCAATGTATACTGGTGATGACGTCTGAAGCGTGGATTCGTGCAAATGTGGATCACCTGACATTTCTCTGGGTGGAATCTCATTTGCCACTGGTCCTCCCACCTCCCCAAGGAGTCAAGATCTTTCTGGAGTGCCTGGACATCTTTACTTGATCTGATCTCTCTGTAGAGAAGGCTATCGTCAGCAAACAGTCTTGTCTCGGACGAGGTGCAGTCTGGCAAATCATTTATGAAGGCAAGGAAGTACAGCGGTCCGTTCACAGTCCCCTGAGGCACTCCGGAAGTGACGTCTGCTTGTTGTGATGACTTTCCATCCAAAAGAACTTGTTGTTTCCTGTCACTCAGGAAGGACTTTATCCACCGTAGATTCTCGCCTCTCACACCATAGTAGTCGAGTTTGTAGAGTAATCTCTGGTGGGGGACTTTGTCAAACGCCTTTGAGAAGTCGAGGAGGATGACATCAACTTGGTCCCGTCCTGAGCGCAGTTTGCTGGCTATACCCTGGATGGTAGTTACTAGCTGAGACTCGCAAGAACGTCTTTTCCGGAACCCATGCTGCTCATCACAGAGTATGCTATTATGTTGGAAGTGGTCCATCACATTACTGTGTATTACATGCTCCATGATTTTGCAGGTGATGGATGTCAGGGAGACTGATCTAATAATAATAATTCCTTATCTAATATTTTGTATGCATTTATTTATTAATCATTCATCATTCAGTCTATAGATCATGTTTATTTAAAGTTCATACTTATATTTTTCATTTGTTTAATTTCCATGTATATTATGTCTATTTGTTCACTATATAGACTATATTTGTATGTACATTATTTATATTTCATAACAGTATTTTATGTTTAGTTTACTTACCTTTACTATTTTTGTTTTTGATTTGTTTTCACTCGGCAGCCGCCATTTTGAATATTCTTTTTTTTAACACATCTTTCATAAAACTTTCATTATTTTATCAGTTATTAATTTTATTAAGATCATTATAGAATAGATATTTATTTGATATATATTTTTTTTTTTTTTTTATTTAAAAAATATGTATAGTCTTTCTTTTTGGTTATTAGTTTGTAATTTTGTGATATTGATGATGTCCGAATAATTTTCTAAAACTGTGAATGAAAAACAGTTATGATATGCACCTGATGATGATTTTTCCCATTATTTGGTTATGTCATTCTTGTTATTGTTGTTATTGTACTCATTTCAGCCTCCATTGTTTTTGAAATATCTATGAAATTCCTTACCTTTATTTAAAAAAAAATACACATCATTGAAACAGTCATCCTTTATTTTAAATTGTTACTTTTTTTCTATAATTTAGTTACTTTATATATAATTTATTTGTCCAGATAATAATATAGATCTTATCGTTTTACAGGAAGATCACAAGCTGGAAATGTGGCCGAGTGAACTATTTAAGGTAGGTAACATTTTTACCCACATAAACATAGCACCAGAGCCAGAAGTTATGGTGGTGGTAGAACTGACGGTGTTGGTATTGGAAGCGATAGTAGTGTTCATAGTAGTATTTATTGTGGTATTGATGGTAATAATACTAAATTAGTAAGTATAAGTTTTTTTTTATTGTATAATATTGCTTGTGATAATAGTTGCAGTATTAGTAACATTTGTTGTCTTTGTTTTAGTGTACGTAGTATTTATCGTACATATTAATAATGGTAGGAGTGACGTTGGTGGTAGTATTTGAATAAATATCATCATCATCAGCAGCAGCTTTAGTAGTAGTAGTAGTAGTAGAAGTGGTGGTGGTAGAATAAGTTGTTTTTTAGTGAACGTAGTATTTTCTGAAATAATGCAGGAAGGAGTGTTGTTGGAAGCAGTTTTGTAGTAGTTTTATCATCATCAGCAGCAGCAGCTTTAGTAATAGTAGTAGTAGAAGTGGTGGTGGTGGTAGCAGTAGTTGTTGTTGTTTTAGTGTACGTTGTATTTTTTTGTAATAAAAAATGTGATGTTAGTAGTAGCATTTGCAATAGAATTATCATCATCAGTAGTAATAGTAGTAGTAGAAGTGGTGGTGGTGGTAGCAGTAGTTGTCGTTGTTTTAGTGTACGTAGTATTTATTGGGAGTGATGTTGGAAGCACTAGTTTCATAATCAGCAGCAGTTTTTATAGTAACATCATCATCATTATCAGCAGCAGCAGTAGTAGTAGTAGTAGCTGTGGTAGCAGTAATTGTCGTTTATTTAGAGTTGGAAATATTGTTTCATCATTATCATCATCATCATCATCACCATCATCATCATCATCATCATCATCTGTAGTTGCGGTGGTACTAAATGTAGCTATTAGTGATGGAAGTAATTGTGGTACTAGTAGTAGTAATGTAGTTATGTAGTGATGTGGTATTAGTTGTTGTAGTAACAATAATTTTTTGTAGTGATGGTTATTGTTGTAGTGATGGTTATTGTTGTAGTAACAATAGTTATAGTAGCTGCAATGTTGTGATTCTTGTTGTAGTGATGGTTAATGTTGTAGTAGTAATAGTTGTAGTAATGTAGTAATTATTGTTAAAGTGATGGTAGTGGTTGTGGTAGTTATCGTAGTCTTAACAGTTGTAGTAGTAGTTATAGTAACAGCAGCAGTAGTAGTAGTAGTTATAGTAACATGAGCAGAAGTAGAAGTAGTTATAGTAACATCAGTAGTAGTAGTAGTAGTTATAGTAACAGCAGCAGTAGTAGTAGTTATAGTAACAGCATTAGTAGTAGTAGTAATAGTAACAGCAGTAGTAGTAGTAGTAGTAGTTATAGTAACAGCAACAGTGGTAGTAGTAGAAGTTATAGTACAGCAGCAGTAGTAGTTATAGTAACAAAAGCAGTAGTAGTAGTAGTAGTAATAGAAGTAGAAGTAGTAGTAGTTATAGTAACAACAGCAGTTATAGTAGTAACAGCAGTAGTAGTAGTAGTAGTAGTAGAAAAAGTAGAAGTAGTAATAGTAACAGCAGCAGTAGTAGTAGTAGTAGAAGTAGTAGTAGTAGTCATAGTAACAGCAGCAGCAGTAGTAGTAGAAGTAGTAGTAGTAGAAGTAGTAGTAGTTATAGTAACAACAACAGTAGTAGTAGTAACTGTAGTAGTAGAAATAGTAGAAGGAGTAATAGTAGTAGTAATTATAGTTACAGCAGCAGTAGTTGTTATAGTAACAACAGCAGTAGTAGTAGTAGAAGTAGTAGTAGTAGTTATAGTAACAGCAGCATTAGTAGTAGTAGTCATAGTAACAGCAGCAGCAGCAGGAGTAATAGTAGTAGAAGTAGAAGTAGTTAAAATAACAACAGCAGTAGTAGTAGTAGTAGTAGTAGAAGTAGTTATAGTAACAACAGCAGCAGCAGTAGTAGAAGAAGAAGAAGTAGAAGTAGTTATAGTAACAACAGCAGCAGCAGTAGTAGTAGTAGTAGTAGAAGTAGAAGTAGTTATAATAACAACCGCAGTAGTAGTAGTAGTAGTAGAAGTAGTTATAGTAACAACAGCAGCAGTAGTAGTAGTAGTAGTAGTAGTAGCAGTAGTTATAGTAACGACAGCAGTAGCAGTAGTAATTATAGTTACAGCAGCAGTAGTATTAGTTATAATTACAACAGAAATAGTAGTAGTAGTTATAGTAACAGCCGCACTAGAAGTAGTAGTTATAGTAACAGCAACAGTTTTAGTAGTAGCTTTAGTAACAGCAACAGTAGTAGTAGTAGTAGTAGTAGTAGTAGAAGTAGTAGTAGTAAAAGTATTATTATAGTATAATTACAACAGAAGTAGTAGTAGTAGTTATCGGAACAACTGCAATAGTAGTAATAGTAGTAGTAGTAGTTAAAGTAACAACAGTTATAGTAACAGCATTAGTAGTAGTAGAAGTTGATATTGGTGTTGTAGTAATGTAGTAATTATTGTTATAGTGATGGTAGTTGTGGTGGTAGTATTTGTCGTCTCAGCAGTTAAAGTAGTAGCAGTAGTTAAAGTAACAGCAGTAGTAGTAGTAGTAGTTGCTGTTGTAGTTATGTAGTAATCATTGTTAGAGTAATGGTAGTTGTGGTAGTAGTAGTCGTCTCAGCAGTTAAAGTAGTAGTGATGTAGTAATTATTATGGTAATGATGGTAGTTGCTGTGGTAGAAGTTGTTGTAGAAACAACATCAGCAGCAGCTGTAGTAGCAGTAATAGAAGTAGTAGTAGTAGTAGTTATAGTAGTAATGTGGTAGTTATTGTGGTATCAATGATAAATGTGGTGGTAGTAGTTGTCGTAGTCTAAGCAGTAGTAGAAGTAGAAGTAGTAGTTTTAATAGTAGTAGCAGCAATACTAGTAGAAGTAGTAGTAGTAGTAGTAGTAATGTGGTAGTAATGGTAATTGTGGTGGTAGTAGTAATAGTAGCTGCTGCGGAAGCGGGAGCAGTAGTAGCGGAAGTATTGATGACGGTAGTTCGTAATATTCTATATGAAATAGTTGCAGTAGCAGTATCGGTTGAGGTGGAAGTAGTACGTATAGTAGCAGAAATCGTAGTAGGAGAAGTATAGGGACTGCTTTTTTTTAAATTTATCAAGATTTTCAGTATCCAAAATATCACCCTCAAATGAACCTAAATGGTGGTAAAAGAAGTTGTAGTAGCAGCAGCAGTAATAAATGTAGGGGTATTGATAGCGGTTGTGGATGCTATGGCAGTAGTGCTAGTAGTAGCAATAGTGGAAGTAGCAGTCAGCAGTTGTCGTAGCTGTGGTAGACGTTTTAATGGTTATAAGTAGTAGCAGTAGTAATAGAAATCATATAGCGACATTAGGTTGAGGAAGATCTGAATGCACGGATGAATCCGGGTAGAACCACTGACTTACCGCAAGCCAGTCGGAAAGATTCCTCACATGAAAATCCGAATGACCATGCTGGGATTCGAACCCACGAGGTGAGGGGCAGAGTGAGTATCAGCGACTTTACCCTCTCGGCCACGGATGCCCCCGGATTTAGAAGATGTTTTCATTTACCCGTTCTTACATTTTTAAAGTAAATAGATATTTGTTTGTTAAGGTATCAGTAACTCACAACAGGGAAAAATATTCAGTCTGACCGGTATTAGAACCCGGGGCCTTTCGCTTACAGGGCGAATGCTCTACTGAATGAGCTACCTAGCTGCTTACATAATATTCCTATATGATTAACAACGATACAACTATAATGCTATTACATTCACCAGTCTAAGTATATGGCGATGATCCCTTTCCTCCATTTATTTCAGATGGCGACTATGAACCATTTCTTCATCAAACAGAAACAACTACCGGTGACCTGACGAAGCCGACAAAACAGTTTTATCCGTTTTAGTTTTGTTAACAGAATATCAAGTGTTTAACCAGAAGCCTTGATGTACTTACTATGAGCATTTGACATTATGTTTCTTATTCATATTCTTGCAGTATAAAGTAACATTTTACTAATTTAAATTAAACAACACACATTGCTTTAATTTTAAATCCTATTGTTGAATTGTAGAGGTGCTTGTATATCTTCTTGAGAAGTATAGACGGGACTTCTAATATGTGTTTGTGCCTGGGATTATGTGCGTGCATGACGTGCATGTGTACAGAAAATTGTTCTACTTGTAAAAAGTATTATAATTTTCAATAAAGTCTAAAATCATGAATCATGCATAGACTTGTGAAGTAAATTGTACATACTATCATATATTGCTTTTTTATACGTTTGTTAGTTATTTTATATTATTGTAAATCTTAACTACATGTAAAGGATTTCGCCTTAACACTAATCATTGCATTTTAAAATAATTGATTCTTTGTAATTATCCAGGATAGATGTTATCATTTTATAAATTAAAATGTAAATTACCATAACCTGTACATGACCAATTAACTGTATAAAACTGACTGGCTAGACTGTAAAAAGATAATATATGGACTAAATCGGAGAAAGTTTGCGCAGATTCTGCACAGAAAATATGCTGGTCCATTAACATACTAGAATTATATTTATATATTTTTTTAAACATAGACAAAGAACAAAATATGCTCAGATTTTTTCCCGAAAAATCTAAAATGCTGGACAGAACAGGGTAAATTCCGGATGAATGTCGAGGCTTCTATCCATGGCAGGGAAGGATATATACATGTATAGAGTTTGACGTTAACGTCATGGCTTTATTTGAGCTGCGGTATTACATATAATTTACTATGATGTGATGCAATAAGACAAGACATTCCCATTTATTCGATACACGTTTTTTTTTTTTTTTTTTTTTTTTTACTTCGAGGTTAAACATGTGTTATTAGATGTGTCCCCAAATTTATTGATCAACCGTGGAACATTTGTATCGATTTTTTTTATTTCTTAAAGTGTTTAGCCCTTTTGTACATGCCATGAGCATGTATTTGAGATTGTGTATTTAATTCTGCATCAGTGTAAAGCAGCATATTACTATCCAAATGTCATTTCAATTATTCAACACCAATCGCTTTGTTTTCAAATAATATTTTCGAATTGTAGGATTGCTTATTTGTCTTCTTAAGAAGTATAAACTATATTATATATGTTTGTGCTTGGCTTCGTGCATGATGTTCATTTGTACATTACATTGTTGTACTTGGTGTAAAAGTTTTACAATTTTCTGTTAAAATCAAACATCATTAAATACATTGGTGAAATATATTGTATATACGTGTATGTATATTAGTTATGTAAATTAGTTTTTAATATTAGTTGTGTGTATTTGTTTTTTTATTACATTGTAAAACTAAATTTCATGTATAAGGATTTCACCTCCACACTATCCATGGACAAAATTTGAATCTAGACGAGAGTTGTGATTGCATTTTGTCCGTCGTCCGTGCGTCCGGCGTCAACAAATTCCTGTAAACAACATCTCCTCCTAAATGAATTTTGACCAAACTTCACAGAAATTCCTAATGATGCCCTCTATCAAAATTGTTCAAATTATTTTGATTGGTTTTAAAAGTTAAAAATAGATTTTAAAAATGCAAACTTTGAAAATCTTCTTCTGCAAAACTGCAAGGCATAGAGCTTAGATATTTGGTGTATAGCATTGTCTAGTGCACATCTACTAAGTTTGTTCATGACCCTGGGGTCAAAATTGGCCCCGCCACAGGGGTCACTTAATTTACAAAGCCATATAAATAGGAAAATCTTGAAAAATCTTCTTGTCAGAAATTACAAGGCCAAGAGTTTAGATATTTGATGTGTAACATTGCCTTATGGACATCTACCTCGTATTTTCAAATCATGGCACTGGGGTCAAAATTGGCCCCACTCCAGGGGTCACTTGATTTTACATTGGCTAAAATTGGAAAATCTAGAAAAAAAATCTTCTTTTCAGAAACCACAAGGCCTGGAGTTAAGATATTTAGTGTTTAACATTGCCTTATGGACATCTACCAAGTTTGTTCAAATCATGGCCCTTGGTTCAAAACCGGCACCACCCCAGGGGTCACTTGATTTAACATAGACTAACATAAATTATGATAGATTTTTAAAAGATATCCTTGTCAGAAACCACAAGATGATGGTTTAGATATTTGGTATGTAACCTGACCTTGTGGACCTAAACCTAGTCTTCAAATCATGGCCCTGGGGTCAAAATTGGTCCTACGCTAGGGCTAACTTTGCTTTTTGGACCACATGTAAACTTTTTTGCGTGGAATTAAAATTATATTGCTGTTCTTCTGTATGGATTTTGTATTCAGTATGACTATGTTGTAAAAGGCAATGAAAGCAAACTTTCTCAGGTGAGCGATTCAGGGCCATTTTGGCCCTCTTGTTTTTTTTTTTTTTGTTTTTTTTTTTTTCTTTTTCTTCTTCTTTTCTCTTTTAAGGTCTAGATCAGATTTCTTTCGTGTGTTTGACTTTGTGAGCGTGCAAGGCGTTCATTTGCACATGTAATTGTTATATTTGTATCAACATTTTCTATAAAAGCGTAAAAAATGAATTATTGTATAGTCGGTTGAAAATATGTTGTACATATTGAAATATAATCAGTATATTTTTTCATTTGTTGTTTTATTACATTGTAATCTAAATTGTAAGGAACTTCCCTTCTGCCTTGTTATCATTATATTGGAAAATAAAACTGTTATTTACATCTACATGTTCTAGTATTTGGGTATTTGTAGAAACTATCATTGATGTTTTTATTTACATTGATACTTGTATATAAGCAAATAAGATAATTAAATATATTGCTTTAGAAAGTCGTCTTGTTATACTTTTAACTCTCATGCCGATTAACCCTGTGGTAAGCTGTGGGATATGTAATGTTTATTTAAGACTTAGAGAGTAATGTATGTTTGTAGAAGAGAAGAAGATAGAGAGATTTAGAGAGGTACTAATTTAATGATGCTGGCGATGAACCTTTATCAAAGTATAAACTATGGTAAAAGACCGATGTATAGAGACGTAATCCGCATGCCTGAAGCGTCGCTTAATACGTGACCTGGGATCGAAACCAATTTTGAGTCGGAAAGAAAAGGAGTATTACTGGACATTCGTTAATTATATAAGTCAATGACGAACAGGCAAAATACTATTACAGATTTATGTATTGTTACCAGCTTGTCTTTGAAATTAATCATAAAATCATGTAAATAGCATATTTCAGTCACTTTCTTACGTAAAATTTAACATTTATTTCAGCAATCAAGAAATTTCGTCAATAAATTATGAATGCGTCGAGAACTCGGAACTTCACATTTTTATGGATTATTTCTTACAATATCCATTCACATGTTAAATATTTTACTGACAACGTGACCTTGAGCATGTAGGTCTCCGTGTCTCCTAAACAATTCCTCTGTTGAGTATACGGCCGCCTGCACTACCAAAATAGCTGTCAAATTATAAAATACAACACTTGTAAACCATCCATATTTAATGAGATAAAGACTAGAATGTTAGTTTAGCATCCATATTGCATGTACATATTGTGCTATAAGGTGGACCCACTCACAAATCGCGAGATTAAGGGGAGATAGGCAATGCATAAGTAATTGCTGTAATGGAAAAATAACTTACACAGTTAATTCCCTTTAATGCCAATGTATGACCATGCGAACATCGATAAGCGATAATTTTATTAACTTTTGGCATATAGCATATCAGTTTGAACATGATAATGAATAGAATTAATAAACTTCATTTTTTTTTGCGTCCGACCCCTGGGATGGAGCCGTGTGTGTGTGGGGGGGGGGGGCATTTTTCTTTTCAATTATATATATTGCATCTTTATCTGCTTCATAAGCAATTATAACAAATCTTTGATTACAAAATTGTCTGTCTAAACAAGGAATGTGGGCAGTCGGGCAGGAAACGATTAGTTATTTTATGTTTGTTAATTTGTATCTGCTTCCCTTTTTTATTTAAATCATATACCTATTACACAGGTTAGGTTATAAGGCCAAGACCTTAGAAGAGAGATGGGAACATCATTGCCGATTTTATACGTATTTCGACCTAAATACAATAAAGGGAAACAATGAATATAGACTCGTCCTCGTCCACACCACAGGGGCTCGAAATTGCATGGGGCGAATCATTTCATACTTAAATGGTAACATTAACAAGAAAATATTAAAACAAAATGTTTTAATAGATGATACAACTCCTCCTCTACTACTGAAGTGCTTTGGTTCAAACTTACCAACAATATTTGTCGTTATATGTAAGCGTGCGTGGGGGCTGGATTTTGTGCTCTATTATCTGAAACACACAAAATATTAGCAAACAACGTCGTAGTCAAACAATTGTGTTTTTCATCTCCTTTTTTTTTCTTGTCAGCATTTTGTGAATAGGATAAAGCAATAATTTTGGCATTGAATAGCATCAGTATTTTAACAAATAATATACAAGTCTTCTTCACATTACAATACCTTAGGGCGTATATTACCACACTTTGTGGCGCTCTTTCTTTTTTATGATGTCGTGGTCACGAGATACCACCCCCTTTTCTTTCCTTTATGATCTCGTGTTCACGAGATACCCTTTTTATTTATTTTTTTATTTTCTCGTGTCCACGAGATAATTTTCTTCACATGTCCCCTTTGTGCTTCCGTATTATAATGATTATGTAGAGTAACATTTAATTACACCTCTCAAGTATTTTGAGTCGAAACAACTATTTACCATGTATGGTTAGTTTGCCGAAAGTTAATATTTCTTTCTCAGCCATAACTTCCGTTAAAACTGTCTATACAGGTGTCCTTTTACGCATATACAACATAACCACATGTTTTCGTTTCTCCAGATTGCCAGTTTATAATTATTTTCAGAAATTACCGCTAATATTTGTTTTAGAAATTGATGGTTGGTTGGTTTTAAAGTCCAACCGACCTTATTTCAGTCATTTGGAGATTTGTATAGTGCTGCCACATTGCAGTATCACGTCGTAGACATGTGGCATGATACCACACCAAGTCACATTATCCTGACACCGGGCCAACCAGTCATAGAACAACCTTGCATATATCCTAAGCGACAAGCAAGGAATCTACCGGTGCATATTTTATGGTGTCGCGGCCGGAGATCGAACCCACAATTTCCGCTCCCGAAACGGACGTTCTAACCCATATTTTACCTGGAGTAGATTTCAGTAAACGGCTCGGCAAGTGTCTTAATGGATAACATTATTTAAATTATGAAATGAAATAACCAGGGATCGAGAGTGGTGGACTGTGTTTAAGTATTTAAGTATTTTACCAAGCCTTAGAAAAAGATGATAGGATATGTATATGCATTATTCTAACACGACTTGCATCTTTATCTCTATACAGAAAGAAGGAGAAAAATTGTGTGTAAATTCGCAATAACGCACTGGAATCAGCGCGCGCGAAGCGTAATAATATCTATTCCCTTACAATTACCTCCCCCGTATACTGCAGTTATGAATGAACGTAAACATTGTAGTAAAACTGACCTACTTTAAACAATATCGTTCGTCTGCATCGTAAAATGGCTGAATTACCTCACGGTGCTCATTGTGAGTTACGGGGTAGTAATGACACATGGAGAGTTGTTGATAGACAACATGACGATATCGTTCTTAAGTATGTCATTCAATCGCTACATTCCGGAGAAATAAAAAGGGTTTTCAAACACGAATTGTTTGAAAAAAAATACAACCTACAAAGGAAGTCTGAGTTCTTATATCAAGCCATCAGAAGAGGAAAGAAGGAGACTTAGTGAAAGACTAACCTTCAACATACCAGATCAAGCTGGAGATTCTATACGACCAAAAACATCTGCGTCAAATTCTCTTGTAGCACATTCCGGTCACCGTGACATTTCGCGTGACATTACACATGTGTCTTCAGCAACCCCGAATTTTAATCCAGTTGATATCACAATGAACACATCCAATTCAAGAGATGCAAGATCATTCACAATGTTTGCTGGCAATATCACAGGTGGCACAATCAGTGTAAACATATACAACAAGTGAAATAAACACATGTGTTGAACCGTTCCTCTTTTGAATTTGTGTTAACACTTTTGCTTTAATGTTGACGTCATCAAAGTGTGTGTAATACACATTTATAGTTTATCTAGCTGTTACATTTTGAACATCGATTTGTTCATTGGTTAAAAATTAATTTGAAGAGACCAAAAAATATCGTTACAAATAATATGTTTAATTTAAAAAAGTGTGCCATTTTTGTTACTTTTTTATTTTTTCTCAGCTACATTGTACGGGGGAGGTAAAACGATCGGCAAACTAGAGGGAAGTTCTTCGGTTTAATGTTGCTACGCTTAATAAATGAATCAGAAAAATATTATGGAAAAATGTGTTAGAATCGAAATAATCTGTCTCTACCGGTGCGTTGTTGTTTATTTACACACAGGTTTGTCGTTCAGGTTCGAATAATTATATCACTCGGGCTTCGCCCTCGTGATATAATAATTCGCACCTGAACTCCAAACCTGTGTGTAAATAAACAACAACGCACCGGTAGAGACAGATTATTTCTTAAACACAACAAGACATCCCACTTATAATGTTGCTTCTTTTTAATCCATTTACTTCAAAATAAACTTTCAGGCTACGCTTTTATTGTCATTAAAATTTCTTAAATAAACGTTTATGAAAGATAGTTTTCTCCATCTATCTGTCACTCTATCCATATGCGTCTATCTATCCTTCTCTTTTTCCATCCGCCCGACTCTCAATTCATCCATGTATCTATTTAGGTCCCTTCATCTGTCTCTCCTTCCATCCATCCATCTATTCATCTTTCAATCCATCTACCTATAAATCGACCCAACCACCACAAACACCAACCAAATTAAAATACTACCACGCATTTATCCTCTTAATTCCCACTCCATTTCAATTATTTTATAGCCCCCACTAGAAAAATGTCATAAACTGTGATAATAAAAACATTCAATCAATTATTCCCTCTCCGTCCCTGATCACAATCGTCCCTTGTGATACTTTACTGACCAGTTACACTCAACAGAACGTTCTGCAATATTGATGACACACCGTGAAAGATACCTGTAGATCGATATTCTACTGAGAAATATCTGGACATTTTTCATGTGTCGCAGTGATATTTCTTGACGTCGTCTGGCGATGACGTAGACAGGTAAGTACAGAATGTACAATACATATTATATTGTTATTGAATAGTGTGTGGCTACATCGAAATCTTCGTGTTTCTGTGTAGGATTAATACTTGGCAAATTGCTCACAGAGGTAAGTTCTAAACGGATTTATTTTTGTTTTTTCTATGTTGTTGTTGTAGCTGAGTGTTTGTCAGGGAGTGGGCGGGAGTTATTGTACTCACTGACTTAAATCCTTCTTTGTTCATCAGTTGCTGAAATACATAAGTTTGTTTCTCTGGTACTAGGACCGCAGACTTTGATCGTGTGGGGCAGAAATGCCTGAGTCTTATGCTTATTATTGTACACTATACATCAATCTGGAATCTCTTGATTTTACCCAGTTTTCCATAGAAAAACCTTTAAATATCCCCTTTCAAACAATAAGGCAAAACAGTATAACCTATTAGCTGCTCCATCATTATAAAGCGAAAAGCTGTGTCGAAAACTATTTCATAAAGTTCATGAAACTGTGTATAACTTAGCACCTTGCTTGAATTTTACCTCTAGTTCAAGCGATTATTAATTGGAAAGTTGTTAATTAAACCCTATCGGATTGAACCGATAATCGATTGTTACAAATATTAACCATTTTTATCACTAGTAGTAGTAGTTATAGTAATAGTACTAGAAGAAGAAGAAATAGAGTAGCAGTAGTAGAGATAGTAGTAGTAAGAGAAGTTATAAAAATGAAAATATTTGGAGAAGAAATAGTAGTACAAGTAAAAGAACTAGAAGCATTAGTAGCAGCAGAAGTAGACGAAATAGAAGTAGTAATAGTAGAAGAAGTAGAATTGGTGGTATAAATTGTAGAAATAGTAGTAGTAAGACAAGTTATAAAAATAATAATATTTGGAGGAGAAATAGTAGTACAAGTAAAAGAACTAAAAGCATTAGTAACAGCAGTTTGAAGTAGACGAAATAGAAGCAGTAATAGTAGAAGAAGTAGAATTGGTGGTAGAAATTGTAGAAATAGTAGTAGTAAGAAAAGTTATAAATAATAATATTTGGAGAAGAAATAGTAGTACAAGTAAAAGAACTAGAAGCAGTAGTAGCAGCAGAAGTAGACGAAATAGAAGTAGTAATAGTAGAAGAAGTAGAATTGGTGGTAGAAATTGTAGAAATAGTAGTAGTAAGAAAAGTTATAAAAATAATAATATTTGGAGAAGAAATAGTAGTACAAGTAAAAGAACTAAAAGCAGTAGTAGCAGCAGTAGAAGTAGACGAAATAGAAGTAGTAATAGTAGAAGAACTAGTAGTAGAAGTGGTGGTAATAATAGTAGAAATAGTAGTAGTAGTAGTAGTAGCAGCAGTAGAAGTAGACGAAATAGAAGTAGTAATAGTAGAAGAAATAGTAGTAGTAGTAGAAGTAGTAGCAGCAGTAGAAGTAGACGAAATAGAAGTAGTAATAATAGTAGTAGAAGTAGTAATAGTAGAAGTAGTAATTGTGGTAGTAATTAAATAGAAGTAGTGGTAATGGTACATGCAATAGTAATAACAAAAGTAGTTTAAGTAGTAGTAGTAGTAGTTTAAAAAAAGACGTTTTTGATAAATTCTGAGCAATTGTATATAAATTTTTGACACATCTTTTTATGTCTCGTAATTTCTTTAATATCAAAAACCGTTTCCCTACATGCACGAATCCAGCATTATTCTTAGATCTGGGGTTATGCCCTCTTAAAGAAGAGGATATAAGAAAACTAAAATCAAGCCTTTTTATTTATTCTTAAAGATAAAAGATTAAGTAGAACTGTGAAACCAAACTGTCAGCGGTCCAACAGAAGAAGCGTCGAGAGGAATTAGGGTAAATTCCCAATCGATGTAATATAACTAAGTCTAAACCTCTCTTTCTCTCTCCCTTCTCTAAATCCGCGCATGAACTTCCCACGTTCTTAATGACGTTGCAATAAAATATATTGGACAATAAAAGTGAAGTCACGGATTTTGATTTAGCATTGAACCCTCTTGTATCCTGTTCTAACAAAAGTTGACACGGTGAATGTGTCTTTTATGAGGCTTAAAACTTTTCATTGATTTCGAGTTGCTTTAAATGTTTGTATGTGTTTTTAATTTCTTAGCTTTATTTTTACGCAGAGCATTGATTGCTAGATGGAAAGGAAATAATAAAAAAACAGGTGTCCAGCGGTTGTGCTTCGATTAGAAACATAGTTTTACAACTTAATGTAATTCTTTTGTTTTTCATATCAGTAATGGTATTTAGGAAATGTTAGATCGATTTATAATTATAAATGAACTATTTTGAAATGTTGCAGCAAAGTCCTTTAAATATTCACAAATATTCGTTAAAAAAATTAAATACCGGTATTAAAAAACGATTATGTAAAAGATATTGAAATATTTACAAATACATGAAGTTTTAAGAAAATAAAACATGTACAAATATTCTTTATGATTCTGCTTTTTAATATGCAGCTACGGAATTCAAACCTGTTTGCTATTACTCTGAATAATAAACTTTATTTAGACAAGAAATTGCCAAACTACAGGAGAGACAGAGAGAGAGAGAGAGAGTGTGTGTGTGAGAGAAAACCACTTCAGATCGGAATTAAATTTTAAAAATATAAATTAAATTGCGTGGCCTAACTGTTTTAATTTTCAATTCCAGGACTGATTTATCATCCCAACACTACAAAAATGCAGGGTTGCTTACCCTAAGATCTCACTAGATGGCGCTATCCGGCATATACCCCAAACCATGTGATTTTGTGACGTCATCAAGTTACCTGAAAATTTTGCGCGTGATATGCGTGATTAGTCACGTGTGCTTTAACGTAGTTGAGTGTTTTGAGGGTAAGTTCTTCTATAGTTTTAACAGCAAGTTTTACGTTGCATTTGGCCTTATAAAATATACTTTTTTTTCTAAGCCAATTCGCTAATTTTTATATAATCTAAAACAATTAAAAAGGTTGTTGATGATAATGATGATGATGATGATGGTGATGGTGGTGGTGATGTTTATGATGATGCTGATGATGGTGGTGGTGGTGATGTTTATGATAATATTGATGAAGCCAATTGAAATCTTGTTGATGATTGAAAACATGATGAAGATGAAAAGGGTGATGGCGAAAACCAATGAAATACATGATGATGACCATCATCATTTGATGATCATGTTGCTGAAAAGCATGATGATGATGAAAAACTAAGGATGGTGGTTGGGTGTCCGGATAGCGTAGCGGGTAACGCACTGGTTGTACACCGATTCACCCCGGGTTCGATCCCAGGTCGGTCAGATTTTATATGTGTGAGGGTTTGGTCGACATGTTGGTATTCTCCAGGTACCCCGGTTTCCTCCCACACTAAGAACTACGGGAACGTGACCAGAAGTGCAAACGAAAATATTTTCATAAGCGATGTTGCTTTCTGTCGCATCGTTGTTAAAAATACATAAAGTTTAAATGATGATGAAAGCTGATAATGATGATGATGATGATTTTATGAAAAAGTTGTTGATTATGTCGATAAATTTTATATTATTATAGGAAAGCTTCGACTTAACGATGTCCGCCATTTTGAACCGATTTTCTACGAACATGGTCTTTTACGTGAACAGCATATGCGGAAACGGTCGACTGACGTCACAATCAATTTCCGGTTTGAAGCTTTTAACAGGTACATGTATGGTGTATATATATAATACCGCGATATACATAATACCGCGATATACATAATACCGCGATATACGGAATACCGCGATATACACAATACCACGATATACGGAATACCTTAAATCCAAACTTCCATTTCCATCTGTATTTATTTACATTGTGTATTGATAACAGTCAAATCATTTATCAATGTGCATATATTGTAATTTTAAAGGAATGATGAAGGTTAAGATTCGTTAAATACGTATAACCATAGACATTCCTTTTTCTTCCTGTTTATACTTTCGAGTGAGAGACTTAGGCAGAATTTTGAAAAGTTGAAAACATTCAGTATATCATTAGTGAAAATATACTTATATATTCAGTTTATATCTC
>CM037791.1:42257346-42307346 GCA_021229015.1 Solen grandis
AGGTCAAATGTTAAATGTCAAATTAATTAAAGGTCAAATGTTAAATGTCAAATTCAATTAAAGGTCAAATGTTTAATGTCAAATTTGACGAGCAATAACTGCGTCTAGCTTAATGTAGGTTGTGAAAAAACCGGGGTGACATTTACAGAGATGACCGGGTAGAACCAACGACCTACAGCAAGAAAGTTGGAAGGCTTCCTGATATGAAAAACATAAGTAACATGAGGGGGACTCGAACTACAACCTTTCTCCGAACTTTAAATACTGCAAGCTCAAAAAATTAGAAGAGGTGGGATGAGGTGAATAGGGCAGAGAACTAGAGAGAGAGAGAGATAGAGAGAGGTAGAGTTATCAACAGCGAAAGAGAGAGACGAACAAAGATAGCGATGGAGAAATAGAGAGACGAACACAGCGACAGAGGAAGAGAGAGACGTTCAGAGATAGTGATAGAGAGAGAGAGAGAGAGAGAGGAGAGAAGCGAAGAGAGAGAGAGGCAGAAAAGCGACTGAGAGAGAGACGGGCAGAGATAGCGACAGAGAGAGAGACGGGCAGAGATATCGACAGAGAGAGAGAGACGGGCAGAGATAGCGACAGACAGAGAGAAAGAGACGGGTAGAGATAGCGACACAGAGAGAGACTGTGTTAAGGGTGATAAGATCAGTAACATGGATTTACCGTCTTCAATAGTAGAAGAGCAGTATTTCAGTCGGATTATCATTAAATACTGATTAAGATTAAAAGAATAAATAACTTTTTATATCTACATTTGCTGTTCTTTAGAGAATTGTTCTCTCTCTCTCTCTCTCTCTCTAAATGTATGACCCATTGTTGTTTAATATTTTCTTTCTTTTTCCCTTATTATTTCTGTTATTTTCTATCTTTTCTATCACAATATCAGTGCTATTTATTTATATTCTGTTTGCGTAAACTGAAAAAAAAATAGTTTGAAAAAAATATCTTAATCACATGGATAGTGTAATACAATACAAAGTTTTCGGCTTTGATACAATATCATATATAAGGAGGAATCCGACCACTTATGTTGATATAACTTGTAGCCCGACCCTTTGCAATTCTAAATATGCATGTCTTTTTTCTTTTGCAATGTTTGACATGTATGAAATGACATATTTTGAATATATAATTGACAAACAATATGTTTAAACTAAATGATGACAAGACAGAGATAAAAAGGGGATGGGGGATAATTAGAGAGAGTAATGTGTGAGCAAGAACGAAAAAAGGGGGAGAGCTATAAAGAGAAAGTGGGGCGTAAAATGAGTAGGAGATATAGCTAGAGAGATAAGGGCTGATAAATGAGGGCGAGGAAGTGCTTTGGAAAGAGAGTGGGATAATTAGGACGAGAAAGAGAGGGGAGTCAATGAGAGAGAGAGAGAGAGAGAGTGTGTTTTTGTGTGAGGTGAGAGAGAGGTAGTGAGAGAGAGAGAGATGAAAGAGACAGCTATATAGTAGGTTAATCCTGGGTACAGAGAGAGAGAGAGAGAGAGAGAGAGAGATGGTGTTAATACACAGTCTACTGTTTAACTGTAAGCAAGGTATTTTACGGGTGTTTGCATCAATAGACATTCGTCCATGCGACACCTAAAGGTAAACCATCTAGACCAAGAAATCTGGATATTATTTGCAATGTGGAGGCAACCTGAGTCATTTTGTTTCTTTTCAGTGACTCTGTGTGTGTGTTTGGGGATAACTTATAAACGCTAAATCTGCAAGCGGTGAGTTTCTATACCTACTTGGATACATAAACTTGTATTGTATACGTTGAGTGTTATCATATATTATGAAAGGCACAATGTGTATATGTGTGTGACATACACATATCGTGATTTTCTCCTTTTTGACGATTCAAACAACATGTACATGCACACTACAATACTAAATAGTGCAATATATAAACGAAAAAGTACAACCGTAGAAGGACAGAAATAAAAACAAACATAATTTATACAAAGCCATTAATGAAACGAAATGCAAGAGATTATATACGACTAATTAAAGATACAGCAAGCAACTGTAAAAGTTAAAATAAAGATGAAATTCAAAATGCAAATCTACAGAAAAAAAAGTTTCAATTCGGGGTTGAAACGGAAAATTCTCTAAAAGTGAGAGATTTTTTTTTGTCTTTTATTATCATTTTTATTTTAATTTGTTTGTAGACACTGTACTTTATTCGGATTTTCATGTGAGGAAGCCTTCCAGCTGGCTTGCGGTAGGTCGGTGGTTCTACTCGTATGCTTCCGTGCATTCGGGGTCTTCCTCCACCTGTAATTAGCTGGACGTCGCAATATGACTTAAATAATGTCGAAGCGAAGGTAAACTCAAATAGTTAAGTCAAGTCAATGTTAATTTAAACATTGATTTTCCCCTAAATAAAGAAAACGTTAATAATCTCTCGGTGTCACGTTTATTTTTTATTCTTATCTTTATTTATTTATTTTTTAAGTATATGTTTAAAGCGACACGAGCCATATAAATATAACCATCCAGCGACCATATATGAAATACGGCTATAGGGGTAGGTGTACCTTAAAATAATGCATCTTTGCTAATTTATTTCGGTGATACGTGCAGTTTGTCATGAAAATGTTAAAACAGTGATTAGCTAATTGAAGTTTAATATAACTGCAGTTTAAAATAACTGCTTTGAAAATATAGGACAGCTGATTTTATCCTTTGAGGCTTAGAATTAACTTTTAGTACTGAAATTTCGGGAAAAAAGGAATACTTCAAAAGAATAAACTAAATTGCTTTAGCTATGTCATCGATATAATTATGTCATCGTTGGTTTAAGCATATCTATTTAATCCAATACATAGAAAATTACAATACAACATAAACTTTTGGGATGGGGTTGGAAACTGAAGCTTATCTAAATCTTCTCCCACCATTGTTATGACATCACGAACCGACTACGTCATTGTTATGACATCACGGGCCTACTACAACTTTGTTAGGACATCACGGGTCTACTACGGTATTGTTATGACATCACGGGCTTAATACAACATTGTTATGACATCACGGGCTTAATACAATATTCTTAGGACATCACGGGCCTACTACGGTATTGTTATGACATCACGGGCTTAATACAACATTGTTATGACATCACGGGCCTACTACAACATTCTTATGACATCACGGGCCTACTACAACATTGTTATGACATCACGGGCCTACTACGACATTGTTATGACATCACGGGCCTACTACGACATTGTTATGACATCATGGGCCTACTTCGACATTGTTATGACCTCACGGGCCTACTTCGTCATTGTTATGACATCACGGGCCTACTACGACATTGTTATGACATCATGGGCTTACTACGTCATTGTTATGATATCACGGGCCTACTACGACATTGTTATGACATCACGGGCCTACTACGAAATTGTTATGACATCACGGGCCTACTACGACATTGTAATGATATCACGTGTCAACTACGACATTGTTATGACATCACGGGCCTACTACGACATTATTATGACATCACAGGCCTACTACGACATTGTTATGACATCACGGGCCTACTACGCCATTGTTATGACATCACGGGCCTACTACGACTTTGTTATGACATCACGGGCCTACTACGTCATTGTTATGACATCATGGGCCTACTACGACATTGTTATGAAATCACGGGCCTACTACGTCATTGTTATGACATCACGGGCCTACTACGACATTGTTATGACATCACGGGCCTACTACGACATTGCTATGACATCATGGGCCTACTACGCCATTGTTATGACATCACGGGCCTACTACGACATTGTTATGAAATCGACTTCGACATTGTTATGACATCACGGGCCTACTACGACATTGTTATGACATCACGGGCCTACTACGACATTGTTATGACATCAAAGGCCTACTACGACATTGTTATGACATCACGGGCCTACTACGTTATTTTTTTTAAAATCGACTACGACATTGTTATGACATTTACTACGTCGTAATTTTATTACAATTTGGAAACATTGAGCTTCGCCTATTTCCGGAATCATCTCCTACATTTCCAGTGTACAAATGGTCGAGTACTCTTACAAACTCATGACTAATACATTATGGAACATCATCTAGAGATATGTTGTAAAGGAACTAGTCAAATCATGTGTTTGTATTATTCCCTTAGACACATGTTTAGGGTACAGGAAATTAATGTAACAATAATCAAAGAACCAGGGACACCGTATGAAAAATATATTCGTAAACGTAAAGTCTTAGATTTAAGGACGTGTTTTACAATAACTGTTTTTTACTACATAGACTAAGAAGGAAAATCAAAATCTCACGGACAGATCTTTTTTAACTTTACATGATTATAGAGAATTACACTAGAAACAAAATTATGGGATAAAAAGGGGGGTCACTATGTTTTAGCAAAAATCAAAAACAAAAAAAAACTGTGTTTTTCTTGAAAAAAAAATCTATATATTCGCGTTCGCGACTAGAGTATAATTTTTTTGCATAGAATTTCTAAAGCTTTTACATAGTGACAGGAGATCTAATTAAATTAAGTGTGCTTTATCAAAGTAACACTTTACGTAAAGAATAATCATGAATAAATTCAATAAACGTACTTCATTAATATTAATATTATTTACTGAACTTAAAATGTTATTGTAGTATAGACTGTGTAGAAATTAATGTTCAATTTTGTGACTTGACTTGACTATTTGAGTTTACCGTCGCTTCGACAGTATTTCAGTCATACAGCGACGTCCAGCTAAGTACAGGTGGAGGAAGAACCCGAATGCACGGAGGCATCCGGGTAGAACCACCGACCTACCGCAAGCCATCTGGAAGGCTTCCTTACATGAAAATCCGAAGGGCCCTGCCGGGTTTCGAATCCACGCGGTGAGGGGCTGATGTTCAATATCGTTTGAGTAAACATAGCGACAAAACGAGTATATGCATAAAGGGCTAATTTTGTTGACAAAAAAAAAAAGGCATTATACACTCATTGTGTGTTAATGTTGTTTTATAAGTATATGCTATACGTATTATGGATGCGTTTATAACATTCGTTTTTGGAGCAGTTAAGCGACTATAAAAACATATTTCTTTTGATGTTCGGGAGAATCATATAGAATAATTTTGTTATATATAGGGAATTTGTCGATTTTGGAGTGTCGGAAGAGGAACACGAAGTCATGGGTGCAGACAACATTCCCCCACCCCCACCCACCCATCAGTTGGCGAAACTTTTACTCATCGTCTTTATTCACAAGGTCGATTCAGATGCAAAAATGCTGATTTTTGCAAAGGAAACAATGTGATTTATTGTCACACATTAAACACCCGATTCGTTCACAAATTTCACAGAAAATGTGAAATATGATATATGATTGTGTTTCGTGAAAAAGAAAATTAACCGTGACAAATAGGATGCCACGGCATGTCTTGCAAATATGTAGACAAAGTTTTAAATATATTTATTATTGGAGTGAGATAGAGTGAGATAAAGCGAGATTGGGAGTGAGGGGGCGTGTAAGAGAGCGAAAAACAGAAATAAAGATGGCAGGCAGAGTTAGAGAAAAAAAAGGCAAAGAAAAAGAAAAGGAGAGAAGATCTGAAACGATACTTATATGATTTCAGTTTTTGTTTACCGAATGTCTATATATATATATGCATGGGTTATGACGCGTGAATGTCTCATTTTTAGATTTTATCTACAAGTTTAGGGTTCGCTTGCTTTTGTCATAGGGTGTATAATATTTATATTTAAATATAACACACGTTATCCCACTTCTGGTTTTAGCCATTTAATAAAACAATAAAGCACATCGAAAACGTCTTTGTTTTATATAATGAATTACCCTTGATAATTTACTCGTAATATTCACGTACTGTGGAGTAGCAAATAGGTATCGTAGTGCTGTCGCAATTAAGATAAGTGTAGCGTAATTGAGTTTTCTCCCTTTAACCATCCCTTATTTTTGTAATTGTACTTTCTAACTTTTTTAACCTCTTTAACCTTTTTCAGCACTAGATCGATAACCAATCGCAATCACTTCCGTAATTTATTTGAAAAGATAAGCATCGCCATTTTGACATACTTCAGAAAACCGTGAATTGTTTATATATACAGGTATTAGGTAATAATCTTGTGTAATCTATTGTTTTATTGTTGTCTTTTACCTTGTATTTTCGATTGTTTCGCATATATTTCTTCGTAATTACTTTTAAACTGTATTGTCAGGAAATGTACATGTATCTGAACTTGTACATTCCAGGGAAGAATGGAGTCATATACACCATAAACACGATTCTGTCGTAAAGATCAGATGAGTTCTTGTGTTGTCCTTTAAACCCACATTCCGACTGAGCTGGTCTGCGACACTTTCACATTCGCTTTTGTGAACTATGTATACATTTCAAACAATAAAAAAATCATCGTCATATACTTTAGAATATCGAAAAATGTCCTGATACGTATACGTATACGATAATTGATGTTGCTGAAGTTGCTGACTGAAATACTGTCGAAGCGACGGTAAACTCAAATAGTCAAGTCAAGTCAAATCGTCAAGTCTAGGAACTATTATTTGTACCCTTCATCCTGCGGTTATGTCAGTGGTTCTACAATCTGTAGAGGCTATACGTTGTATAACACAGTGGTGTTCGACAATGCCTATCATCATGTCTGGTATGCGAACATCCGGACAGTAAAATAGCAATATTCCTGTAGAAGTGCAACATTCAAGGTGGAGGTGAGGCATGCAAAAACATTATTTAATACATTTGTATAGGTTGTTGAATTAAGTTTAATCAACATTAAACTGACATTATAATCAAGTATAGATAATTTTTATCGCCTTACATACATAATTTCAGTCATTTTCGGTATTATACCACACCCAGCCACATTAACCTGACACCGGTCCCACCATTCTATGAACTATCCCTATATACTCAGTACCAAATACGAGTCATTACACCAGTACAAGTTTTAACGTCTTTAGTAGAAATCAAACCCTCAACCTCTCCGCTCTAATCACCCAGTCTCCGCTACCGTAGCTTCCTTAATGTAGAGTTGAAATTTCAGAATTAATTATAACATTTTTGTAGTCAATATTTTATTAAATTTTTTATTTCATGTATTGTCAATATATTTCACACTTTGACTATGACACTTGGATTGCATATAGTACAATGGAAGTGATAGAATGATTCACATGTGTGACAAAGCATGAATAAAACCACAGGACAAATGTGTAAACCTTGTACCCCTGTCCCTTTATCAATCACAACAACTGATTAGCAGGTATTAACATTACATGTAAAACACCTTAAAATATATTTAAAACACAAAAATATACAGTACACACTAGGCTAATTCCCCATTTTTATCTGCTAATTCAAATTTGACATTGGTTTTCAATCTTGAAAATATTTCCTAAATAAATAGTTTTGCATCTCATCTTCAACTTCTCAGGGAATGAAGATATTAAGTCATAGTATTGTTATAATGCTAAGTATATAACAATTGTATAAGTAATTACATAAATTACAAAAAAAAAACAATCTGATCGAATACACTTTTATCTTATTTTACTAAATCATATGTTGCAATATAAATTCTGAAACAGTACTTGAACTATTGTAAAATGTGTCATTTTTGGCGAGTATTTTTTATTTGCTGAATCGTTATAAATATTCTTCAATTGATAAATATATTAAAACGGTTACAAAGTATAAATAAAAACATACAACATCGCTAAAAAAGGTGTAAAAATTCACAACACATGACGATGAAAAACACATGACACTGAATGACGGCAAAATTGTAAAAAATATATATTATGCCCAGCTTCCAAACATAGCTTGCACTGTTTGAAAGTATGACATCACAACAGCATTTGTGCCAATGTTTAAAGAAACATATGGTTTCGAAGCCATAAGAAAAAGATGTTTGATGTACACCAGAACGCATTAATGGATTTACCTTCAATGAAAATTGCAAGAAGGTAGATTTTTAGAAGCCTGTGTGCATGCACTCAGTGGACATATATTAGTTATTTTAACACCGCAGGTTCTGAGAAACAAGTTGTTTTTTTTACTTAAAAATCATATTTTATAATTATATATCATTTGAACATGATACATTTTTTAACGTGATGAAACAATGTTGATCTTTGGTATTTACTATAAATATCTAACGTAAGCGATTTAGAATTTTTTCAACAAACAATGTAATCCTTATGAAATTATTATAAAACAAGATAAAGAAACAATAAAAAAAAATGTTTTTCATTCTTGTTTTGCATCCTTTCAATCCTTGAAGTTTGAATTTAACTGATAAAACAAACAACTTAATTAATATATAATATATTTCAGGGGACAAAGTGGGAGAGATGTTGGTAGGATGACCTTATCGATAATCCATGTATTTCATATAACAAACACGGTTGGAGAAGATATAGATGGGATCGCCCTATGATGCCCAATAAAGCTTAGGATCCGATTACCATATATATGTAAACAACTGAACCATGGTGTCCCTTAATTAGTCACCTTTAGTACCATCAACATGAACTAAACCATGCATTTTACTATAGGTTAAGCTAAAACATATTCCATGGTTTACAAGGACCTCTTATTACTTTAGCCCCTTGGTTCATTCAGAATTAAGATACATGGCTTAACATGATTGTTCAAATCCTAAATAACAGTGTAATGACAAATCAGGTGTAAACAATAAGTACAAGTCTAAGCAAAAATATATTTTTACAAATAAAAAAGTCAATAAATACAACTTCCTTAATGTACAACAAGCATAAATTCGGCGATACTTAACATATCTAATAAGCACAGGATGACAGCGGTATCATATCAAATAATTACAGGGATACTCTAAATGATTTCAGGTTTTTTAGAATGTAATCAAAACAAAGGATATATTTAAAACTCAAACAATTGCATTGTAATCAATAAAAAAGGACTTGATAATGATTAGCATTATTCACAATAAACTTTTAACTAAATGCTTGCTTTTACAAAACTTGCAAACTATGAAAAGAATATTTTAAAGCTGATTGGAATAGTGTACAGTCACTTAATATATACCGGTACAATAAAAGTTGTTCAAACTACTTTTGATTTAGTCATATGTTATTAATCAGGAAATCAAATAACATTTTATCAATGAAGTCTATATACATTTGTTCATTATGCTTAATGAATATTCATTTATCCTGTTTATAAAATTATGCAAATGAATCTGTTATTCAAATGTTGTATTTTTCTGACAATTATAATCCAATTTATGAGAATGTTTAAGAAAAAAGAATGATACGCATACACTATTATTTTTAGTGTTTGACAATATGATTATATCCATTTCATTTAGCTTACAGTTACAGAGGGTGAGGCATTAGATATGACACATTTGTTGTAGGGCTTCAACTCCCAAGTCTACGAACATTTCAGGCAATTTCTACTGACCTCACATTTTATAATAATTATCATAGTCTTAATCCTAGATAACAAAGAGTGGCACCAAAGGTTGATTGTTTCAAGTGTTCTTATTCATCATTCTGCTGAAGCTATATTTTAGACCCAGGATTTTTAAAAGTTGAAGTAATTCATTCCTTATCCTATTATAAATAAATTTATGAAAATTATCTAATAACGTTTTCCTTAATTTCTTAAGAAATATACGTATTTGATGTATTAACATAATGAGTAAAACAGTTATTTGAAATTTGACCTTCTTGTGTCTGAGTCTATAATATAGACTTAACATATTGATGAATTTGGGCTCTAATCTACAAAACCCAGCATACACAAAATCTCAGACCTTTGACATCTTCGGTTCTCAGCAGTATTGTATTTCTTCCATTTGGGTTGAAGTAACTTTGAAGTCTATACATGTAAAATCTTAAAGATACCATCTGATCTATCAACCACCATACCATTTATATCATGTTCCTCAGTAAGAAATAATCAAATAAAACAAACTTGACACGCCAACCAAGGGAAGTAATTAAGCACTGATATGGTATGGCTGGCTGCAGTAATGTCCTCTTGTAAAAATCTTCCTCATTTTCTCGCGCGCACACATAATTATAAAACACGATTCAAAATAAAGTTGAGACAATGTCATTGGTCAGTCTGCGTAATGCAGTTTTTATCTGACCAGGTAAAAAACTGCCTCGTTCTTATTATTTACACGTCCGTAATCTGCGCCTTCATGACAATTTCGCTCAGTTTGAACATTTTCTTGACATCTTTTCCTCTTCCATTTACTTCTGAATATTCCTTGCATTGTCCATTTCATTTTGAATATTCCTTACATCTTCCTGTTCATTAAAATATTCCTTGCATCATATATTTCTTCTTAATGCTCACAAAGGAGAAATCATCTCCGCTGTATATGCACTGTACTAAATTTTCAATAATATAACAGAACTCAGACAGAAATCCTATCATCAAACAAGATATCTACTTTCAAAGTCTCAAAAAGAATGATCTACTGGCGTCTCACAGACTGTTTTCCTAATGTCTGTTCCTGTAGTTTAACATGGTTTGAGCTATTTAACTTCTACCTTTCTCGCAACTCACATCCCCCATACTTGCTTGATGCAAACATCTGACATTTTTTTATTAGCAACACTTTTCATCTCATTTCCTCACTTCATTAAAACCATTTGCAGTCTTCTTGTCACTTCTTTTATTCCAGAAAACTCATCAGGAACACGATTCGCTACAACATTATTTAAATGTTATTTAAGCCAAGTTGTCCCCCCCCCCCCCACAACCAGAAGCCTTGAAAAGACAAACACGCCATTAGAAGAAACGATCTCAATCAAAGTGCTATCATAGTTAAATGATCTCCACATAATCCCTTACTGACCATTTTCTGTTGCACACTACTTTGCAAACATTTCAAGAAGGAACCTAGTTGTGTCTTGCCAATAGTAACATGACATGAAACACATTTCCTTCCACAGAGGTTCAGAACCTCGGAACCTTTGTCCCTCCATACCAGTCAAACCTCAAAACACTTCTGTTACACGTGTTAAAATCAATTTGTTTACGACTATTGATGCCATTGCATGTTATAATGAAGAAATTGTTGACAACGATAATGATGAGAAGAGGAAACAATGCTAGCATTCAAAGTCTTGCTGTGTGATTGCGTTTAAGTCTTTCATCAACCCTTCAAGGTTGGCCATCTCTGCTGTAAGCTCCTCAGTACTCAGAGACTTCTAAAAGAGAATCAACAATGCAACCATAATTACAACTTGTATTTGTTGTTGTTGTCTTAATTTTTGTGACTTTCTGGGGGTAAGTTAAATTATCAATCGTATCCCAGCTAGTAGATGAAAAAAAAGTGATCTCACTAAAAATGTATCTGGATTTTGTATAGAAAATTAGGAAATTTGGCATTTTACCTTATTATGATTTTTATGTTAACCAGGTATACTATCTACTAACATATAAATGGCTTTTCCCTCCATTTCTAGATAAAATGCATTGAATCAGATGAGCAGTTGTTTTAAATGTTCGTGATTAAAGATCATTTTGCAAATATTAGCTGTAAACATTCAATTCCGAAACCGATGTTAATAACGTCCATTTCCTGTATCTCTGCCTCTTCTTTTCCGGTTTTAAGAACATCCGGAGCGGATTTTGGCGACACCATGGGTACGGGTATCATTGACCTCGGCTTGATAGGGCCGCTAGAAATGGGGGCTGATCCTTTCTTATAAGGTGGAGCCGACTAATGTGGCTTTACTGTAAAACAAGGAAAAGACAAAGGTCATACAAGGGTGGAGTTAATGATTTACAAGGCATGGGTTACGAACACAAGTTGGTATTGACGCTATGTCCAGGTCTGCGTTTCACAAAATATCTCAAATTGAAATGTTCCTGTACTCAATAATTATAATTCCTCTAACACCATAGATTCAAAGTTTTATAAAATATATAAACTATATTCTAACAGTGCATGCTAGTACTAGTAAGCTGCAAAAATTCTAGTCTTTATGTCAATAAAAGAAATGAATTTAGACCTTCAATAGTTTGCGACATGGAAAATCTTAACCCGAGAATTGTTTCATGAAACACATTCCTGATAGTTGATAAATAAAGGCTATATATTTTGAAAACTGTTTTATAGGAGCAACATGTATTTAGATAAACGGTAATACACGAGCGTTATTCACAAAGCAACTCAAGTTTTTTACTTAAGTCAAAAATCAGTTATATTTGATAGAAAATAATGTTATTTTATCATTCCCATATTTTGAAAAGAAAATGCCTATACAAAAAGAGATTTTTCCCATCATCTGGTAAATGTATTTTGCGTTCATTAGTTTAAACTTTCGGAAAACATAATATTCATAAAAGTTTACCAATCTTAACCGTTTACTTTATATAGACTCATTTGGTGCATTGACAAACAGAGCAGGGTCTTTTCCATTTACTTGTAGATAGCTGCAGCTCAGGTTCTAGTCGGCACAGCAAAGACAACTTCAAATGCTATTTAAATTTCATTAGATTAATATTCATCAAGTCATAAATTTGTACATGATTGTTCACACAGTAAAGGATAAAGATGTCGTCTTAATACAACACAAGATATGTTGCTGGCTGTATAACTTATCTTAAAACAACTTATCAAGATCCCCATGTCTTGCGTTATCTCATTTAACCAGAATATACATATAAACATGGGGTCTCATATCATGATGGTTTTGCGGTACCCTGTTTAGATTCATCTGACAATTTTATGCCAACACTACAAATGTAGAGAGGACATCTATTTGTTGAGAACACAAACTATTTTTGATATATAAGACTTGAGCAGTCAATTTCGTATAACTGTGAAGTATATGTGACATGTCTTAAGCAATTCAACGATTATTTTGAAGCCTACTTTGTCCATTATAACTATCTAATCATATTTTGAGAATGCACTTAACATTTTTAACTCATTTAAGAACATTCAGCGAGTATTGCTACGTTTAGACATTGATTTTATCATTGCATTTATTGCATAAACATGTTCTTTTCAAATGAGCTCACAAACACAAGTGTGATCTGATTTAAATCAATGGAGGTACCTCTTCAACAGGTACGGTTAACGTCGAATATATACCCATTGTTGTATACCTTGCTGCATAAATAACTTCTTAAGAAATTCAAACAGAAAACTATATTGCGCAATGATTTTTCATTGAACTAAAACTGCAGTAGATCTGATCAATAAGCTAAACTGATAGGTATTGTGTTCTTGTGTAAATCGTCAATTCAATTCATGCCTTGACATTAAGTTACATAGGTATTGATAATTAATCGTGTATGTTTCTTTGGTAAACTCTATCGATTATGTACTTCTTGACCGGCACATGGAACTTCGCATCATTTGTGCAGCTGTCACCCAGCTGCTGCTTTCATAATTATTTAGCTGGAGTGTAAATTTTAATTTAATGCGTCATTCATTACAAGTCCGTAGTACTTAGTGATGAAAACAATTATATTAATTCATGTCTTTTAATTTCCTTTTGGCCTACTACATACTTTGGATTTAAACTGTAAATACACTGCTATAAAGGTGTTAAGATATACAACAGGACTTAAAATCTGATCCCTATATAGCAGCTGTATTTTCGGAAAAATAAAGAAACATGTGTTCTATGCATAAATGAGATTTTGAAGAAAACCCTCGGTAAAAAGTACAATTAATAAAAGTAACATTACTCACTGCACACACGAAACATAGTATTAGTGATCATTTATCGACCACTTACGTATACAATTATGAATGGCTCAATTGCATACCTCACCCAGCTTATTTCAATTACCTGTTATAAATGAAGTTTGATTTTACCTAACATACAAATAGAATAGACACGGGAGCTGTAGTGTCTGAGGCAAATGATCGAAGCTTTTCAAATAGACAAATATGCTTGCATTGTTAATCGAGCATGAACTATTATCCATTTTTGTACGTTGATGAATCAATATATATTTCATTTCTTAACATATACGTGACTATCTGTGAGGATGTGTGAACAGCGGTATTAGGTGTGTCGAGTCTATTGCTGAATTTGTTCAACATTTTTATACTGGATATTAGTTCTCGCTATATAGCGGATCTGGTCCATATTTCTCTATTAAAATTCTTGTTTGCAACGTCGGCCAATAAACAATACATATATACTGAACACTAATTATCTTTTTGTAAGGAAACTAGCCAACACTGCGTCATGATTTGAGCAAAGCTGGTAGAAAACATGTTGCTTAATTCTTTGATGGTCCTTCACCTCAAGCGTTGATATAAACCCAATTTATATTGTAAACATGTATTTTAGTTTAACGATCATATTGTGGTCCATCGTGTGAAAGCGGCAACTTAAAAATGCATGAAAGGCTAAATATGAGTACATCATTTATGCTGAAAACATACACACATACAGTTAACATACAAGTTATCTTTTGCTTTCAAAACTCTTTGTTCTGTGTAACAGGCTTCATTATGAATTGTAATAACCATTTAACATAATTAAGTTACAGAACTCGCGTTGTATATAGCCGATCTCTTCATTGTTACTTTATCGCAATGCAACATTTTGTAGAAATGATGTAATTATATATGCAGGGAGTATTATGTATTAGAATCTGTGTTATAACTTCAAATCGAGGAGTAAAAATAAATATAATAATTCAATACATAGCAAACAAAAAAATGCAAACATATACATTTGCATTTATGAAAAAGATCTGTCTCTCAAGAGGCCGCATTATAGTTATATCCAATTCAATGCTAAAACGCTAATCTTGTTATAGATACTACTGTTTAAATTGATTTTAGCAAATGCAAACTAGCCTTAAAGGGTAATCGAGTGCACAGTATTGATTTCCAATAATCGGTATTGTTCTGTATAGAAGAAATATCAAACCAATACAATCAATCATTTTCACAGGTAAACTTAAGACATTGTTATTTACCCTACAAAGTCAAATGGAATGCAAATCTCAGAACATATTGAATTAAGAGACTTGATGAAACTTTGTCTTAATGGGAATTTGAATCCTTAATTAACAATGTTCACCTCGAATGTACACTGTTAAGTCATTCGTTAATTTATATTAAAAGGGGAGATAATCTTATGAATACTTAGATTAAATATATTAACATAGAAGACATAGTACTAATAGTTTGAACTGGTGCCTTATCATATAACTAGTCAAAAGAAAGGTTTCATTATGTTTAAAATATTCATTTGTAGCATTTAAGGAAATAAACTTCTGTTCCCCATGTACACCAGATGATAAATTACATACGTTGGGTGTGATAGAAAATTATATTATTGCTTTGCAGCATCGATTTACCGACATTTATACTTTTTTCCCTTAAACCACTATTCCCTCAACGATATTAGTTTATATATTTGAATTATCAACTCAGAAGTAATATCTGTGCATATCAATCAAAACCAACCACCAGGACAAGGTTATATATATATATATATATTATTATATTTTTTGGACATATCACTTTGAGAAAAAATTTAAATGGAACACATATACCCTGACTTAGGATTCCTCCTAAAGTATGCATTCACGTGTATATGGAATGCAAAGTACTACATATGAAGATGTTATCTTGTACCATCTAATTAAGTTATTCAAATGACAACATGACATATTATGGGTGTATATCAATTACAAGTTTTCATATTGTTGTAGTAGTTTGCTTTACAAATGAGAGAGAGAGAGAGAGAGAGAGAACATACACTATTAGCATGCATCACGGAAAGAAATTATGAGCCACTTTATTCCTGAATTGTATTTTGTTTCACAAAGGAGAGAGAGAGAGAACATACAATATTAGCATGCATCACGGAAAGAAATTATGAGCCACTTTATTCCTGAATTGTATTTTGTTAAAAGGAGAGAGGGAGAGAGAGCATACACTGTTAAAGGCATTGAGGAAGGAAAATATCGGGCATCGCATTAAATCCATTCCGTTTCTTGGTACAACAGCATTTGAATTAAAACTGCACTAGATTATAAAATGACTGTGGGCATGGCATTGACATATCGTTATTAGCTTCTCGATAAAAGTGTGCTAACGCTGTTTGTATACACGTTAAACGTTCACTAAAATACAAAATCACGAGGTGTGACCTTGTCCGATCCAGTAGAGTTTATTGTAAATTTACCTATCCCAGATGTAATTTGATAATCGCAAAGCGGTGCACATTTTCTCCAGGACAGCACGTGTCTATATTTGACCTCCTCGCATACAAAACGACATTACACTAAACGTGTCTCTAAAAATATCCACCCAATCAAGTCCTAGTTGTAGTCATAACAATAAGGTAAACATGCATTCAAATATTTAGAAACCCAAACCGCCGCAGTGTGCCCACACATTTATCAAGTACCGAAGACATATCGCGAGTTTGATCTTCTTAGGAACGTAAATGTGTCACTTTAAATTATGATTAAGGACAAGCGAGAATTAATGTGATTCATCAACTTGAAAAAGTTCGATGTGTGCAGCAGCTGTAATATGATCATTTCACATTTTATCAATATCGACAGCTTTATTCCAGACATTAAGGAAAGGAGCGCACAGGTAATGTACCATATGTGTGTTTTAAATTGTAGAAGTCAAATGCTGACAATAGACATTGTTATTATATATTATAATAGTTAAATTGCATACTAAAGTGCGACAAACGAATTACATGTTTTTTTCTTTTGCTGTATTTCTAGGTTCATGCTTATAATGTAGTGTATGTCTATTCCTAGCGCATACATATGCGCGTTTAAACTTCCAAGCCAAATGGTGATTAAATCAAGTTACTGATATATTACTGATATATTTATGCTAAAACGAGTAGAAATTTAAATTTTACATTGATAAAAATATCACATTTTACTGCGTATGAATAGAATGAGCTTCTGCAGTACAGTTCTATTTTTACTATCGCCAGTCACAACCATACCCGGCTTGAATAAAGCTTATTTAACGATATTCACCGAGCTCCCGGACCAATAGTCTAGGTCCTCATTTTTATGTAAGAGAGGCTCCATACCAAACGGTACTATGTAGAAATGATAATTTTATATATTTTCAAAAACAAAAACTAAGTTATATGACATGTACTTACTCTTTAATCGAACCGATAGCTTGAGTTAATACCCATTGTAGATTTATTTTTCGAATATAGACGTAAAGCAACAATTATCGTTAAAAACAATTGGACATGATGCAGATATCAAATATACATGTCCATTGGTTTACGCTAACATAAAGCATGTATTAAAACCATAACAAAAGACAGTCATTCGTTGATAATTGAAATAGGGTTCACTGCAAATATCAAATTAATATATGAAAAAGTCACGCTTCTATGTCAAAGAAATGTATAGCTATAGATACTGAAGCTATAGAAGAATAGGGTCAGAACATTGCAAATTTGATGTATTCACTCACAAACATCATCATTATCTTATATGTATTAGGAACTTCAGAGAATATTTATATTTACCTTTAACATTGATATTCTCTTAATCTATTTCTATGCACCGCCCTTTCTCTCGCTGTATCTCTTCTGTTTCCTTTCTCGTTTACATTTACAACTCTAAGATTCTTTACATCGATTGCCTGCCTTGATATATAATTTACCAAGCCGTTGAACATGATACTTGTATATTGCCTCTTATTTGCACCCTGTTTATTCGGGTACAGAGAGTTAGCGTTTTCCTTTGATTAAACATAATGTCACAATAAACATCTTAAAGCGAAACATGCACACGCCAAATGTCCATTGTCATCAATGTCTCCTTTAGCATCTTATTTTTCCCCTGAAATTTGAAGGTCGTGGTTTCGAACCCCGGTCATCATATATTGAAATGATTAAATATTATACTTCCCCTTTTCCGGGGATCTAGTTATATCATGGTATTTTCGGGACTTTCTGGTCAAAAGTCAGAAAAATGCGTTAAAGTGTAATTATGCCACCACGGCGGGATATAAACACGAGGCAGTACTATATCAGTCACATATAGACAAACGTTCCTGAATGACTTTCTGTCATTTTTTATGATTTTGAATACATTAGTCGAGGAAAAAGTATCTAATTGTATTAGTCAGGTTATAAAAATATACTATCCACCGCTCGACATGATTTAGATGACGAGTACGTACATAGGTATTAATTAAATGAAAAGTACGGAAATATTCTCTAAAATTATTTTATACTAGTGCGTAATCTGCTCAGTAACCGCGAACAGATCCGAGTCCGCAAGTAAATATCAGGTTCAAAAGAAACATGAAGGAACTAAAAACACACGAACAATTTTGATTGATTTACAATACTTACTGAAGTAATTTTGCATTTAAGTTTCGCTTCTGATCACACGAGTGTTTAACTAGATGCCAACGCGATAATCTGAGAATTTCCGTTGAAAATCGTGTGCGTCTGAAAAGTTTTTTTTTATATCCCTTTTACATGATACAATACAAAATAATGTTGAAATGGGTTGAACATTGGTGTTTTTTTTATTAAGAATCTTGTTTCAGGATATTTTAATGTTTCTTAGCATTACTATGCGTTTAATAAAAAGCGAACAAATTACAACAACAAAAAACAAACGGTAAATCACAATACGCAATGTGTAAATGTATTACGTGCTGTCGCCGGGAAAACTTTGACAGAAACACTTTGACGCAAGTACGGGTTTCTAGAATAAAATCTAACGAATCGAATAGAACTGATACCAAACAGTTTTGACACAGGACGACAAAAATGATTTGATTGATAAAACCAATGCAAGCGCTTAAACTATCCAAGATAAATACTTGAACTAATATATATACTTTATCGATATCAACCCACCTTTTACCGATTAGTCGGCTAATGCTTCACATATTTGCAGATGTTTTTTTTTTTGCGAGCAAGAGAGTATAGTTTTGGAGTTGATATATTTCTGTTTTTAGATTTTATTATCCCTCTAGCTTATTTAAATCTCTGTACAAATATAACAGTACTTTAGAGACATGGAAACTTTGCAGATCATGAACAAATTCGGGTTACATAAATAGTTAAAATTGTAGATCTCACCGCGTGGAGTCCACGGCTTATCTATAACCAGTCATATGAAACAAATATACATTGTTATCAACAGGTGTCCAATAGCTGTATACTTCAGGGTTTTATATTCAGGCAAGGAAGATTTGTGCGTTTTTATCATGTAACTGTGGCGTGCACCCGTGTACCTGTGTACATTGTTAGTTTCATATTTCAAATCCGGGTTGAAGGACAAGCTTTGCACAAACAGGTCGACTTGCAATGCTTTGCTTTTGTCCAGTACGCTACCCTAGCTCAACCAGGAAAAGGGGACATTGATTTCATATGCCAATGGTAATTAAATCCACCGATTTAATTTATTGAAAACAAAACCTTTATATCTCAGAGAATAAACATCTATCGGGATTATTTTATGACATTATGTTTTATAAGGAAGCCATGCTCAATCGAATGAGAAGATGAGAAGTTAACATGCACTAGATATATAATTACAGCACAGTTGAATTACATAAACCTGCACATAGCATTGCACATATTCAGATGTACATATAGCTGGTCAGTTGACAGGCAGTATTATTGATGATGATGATATTTTAATAGGGTAACTATCTTTTAGAAAATGGAATAAAACTAAATAATTTTTGGTGTACATAGATAACGTCAAATTCAGTGATATCTTTGTATTTCAATATATCAATAGCAATTTGGTCTAAGAAAATTTAGAAATACAACAATGCAACGCATTTTGGGACCTAGTAAGACCCCAAAGTCAGAGACCCCGAAGTTGGTTGAACCACAAAGTGCGTTCCCACAATTCCTCATATCTAAGGCGATGTCGCAGTGTGGTAGCACTACACCTTTCTCGTGTAGAGTGACCGATATACTATGATTGTAGTAAATAAACCCAATATCCTTTTTTTAGCTCACCTGAGCACAACGTGCTCAAGGTGAGCTTTTGTGATCGTCCGGCGTCCGTCGTGCGTCGTCAACAATTTGACATTGTTAACACTCTAGAGGCCATATTTTTTTGCCAATCTTCATGAAACTTAGTCAGAATGTTTGTCTCCATAAAATCTTAGACAAGTTCGAAATTGGGTCATGTGGGGTCAAAAAGTAGGTCACGAGGTCAAATCGTAATGAAACATTATTAACACTCTAGAGGTCACATTTTTGGCCCAATCTTCATGAAACTTGGTCAGAATGTTTGTTTCTATAAAATCTTGGTCACGTTCGAATTTGGATCATGTGGGATCAAAAAGTAGGTCATGAGGTCAAAACTTAGAAAAACCTTGTTTACACGCTAGAGGCCACATTTTTAGCCCAATCCTCATGAAACTTGGTCAGAATGTTTGTTTCCATAAAATCTTGGAAATGTTCGAATTTGGATCATGCGGGGTCAAAAAGTAGGTCATGAGGTCAAATCTTAGAAAAGCATTGTTAACACTCTAGAGGCCATATTTTTTTGCCAATCTTCATGAAACTTGGTCAGAATATTTGTTTCCATAAAATCTTAGAGGAGTTCGAATTTGGGTCATGTGGGGTCAAAAAGTAGGTCATGAGGTCAAATCTTACAAAAACCTTGTTAACACTCTAGAGGCCACATTTTTGGCCCAATCTTTATGAATCTTGGTCAGAATGATTGTTTCCATAAAATCTTGGACAAGTTCGAATTTGGGTCATGTGGGGTCAAAATGTAGGTGATGAGGTCAAACTTTAGAAAAATCTTGTTAACACTCTAGAGGCCATTTTTTTGGCCTAATCTTTATAAAACTTGGTCGGAATGTCTGTTTCCATAAATCTTGGTCAAGCTCGAAAGTGGGTCATGTGATGTCATATACATATGTTGCTCATTTATAATCAGGTGAGCGATTTAGGGCCATCATGGCCCTCTTGTTTTCGTTTTTAATTCTAAGACAACTCCATAGGTAAGGGTTGACCGGATATCCTACTCACATGTTCCTTTTTATCCCGTTTTTCTCCTTGAGAATATTATAAAAAATTCAACGACTTGGAAGCTTTTCTTTAAAAAGTAGAATTCATTACGGCTTTCCGCAAACCTGCGGAAAACGTATAGGGTTTGTTATGTTTATTCTTATTACGGCTTTCCGCAACCTGCGGAAAACGTATAGGGTTTGTTATGTTTATTCTTCTTCTTATTATTATTATTAGGGATTTCTGCCTCAAGCAGAAAGTCCTAATGGGTTTGGTATGTTTTTTTCTTCTTCTTCTTAGTATTATTATTTTTCCTCCTTGTGAGGTTCAAATTAAAACAGGTTGCCAATAAACCAGCAATGAAATTTGAACAGTAATTAGAGTGACTTTGGCCCTTTTCATCTTCATATGACGTCATTTGACGTCACAGTTCAAATAGCCTACCAAATTTGGTTCGCGCTCTGAAGCCATCAATATTGGTCCAATTGACTTGAGATTTTAACAGAAGGTGTAAGGTTGGGATATTGATGTGCATACATTCTTGAATTTTCAAAATTCTAAAAGTTCGAGATTTTATGTCAAAATCGATATTCGAACTTTGGTCATAAAATATAATTTCGTGTTACAAAGGCTCCTGATGAGTTAGAAGCGTGAAAATTGGACAGCATATGTGTCTTGAGATCTTCCTTGTATTCCATGATATCTGACGTCGTATGACGTCATTTTACGTCAGAATGTAATAAGCATTATTGTATTTTAAATAAGCGGTTTTAAGGCCCTGCAGGCTTTATTTCTTGACCGATTTACACGTAACTTTCAATTAATGTGCAACTTAGTGTCCCGTCGAACATTGTGACATCCATTTCCGGAAAAGCACAAAGGTCAAGGTCATATTTCTGTTATCGTTTTTATATTCGGCCTTTAATATCTCAAAAACGATAAATATTCTATCGAGACACTATGTGTATAATTTGTGGAGCTTTGAAAGACCTCCCCAGATGATATTAAGTTTCTGATGATCGGGGTTGAATCAGTTGAGAAAAACGAAAATGGTGTTACCCCAAGTGCATTTAACTGCTTTTATCTAAAATAAACATTGACTTTTTTGTAAATTAGGGTATGAATATAATTTGAAGAACGATCCTTTCCCATTCTAAAATTGTTTAAATTTTAAAGATTGGCCAATGATTCATTAAGTTTAAGGGCGAAAACAAAACGACATAAACATATATTTACCGATTTTTGCAGTTTCTAGAGGTAAACTATTCATATCTTAAAATTGATAAAGATACAACCATACATAAACCATGTCTTGTCCATCTGTCCGTCCGTTAGCCATATCAATGTCCACTCAATAACTTGATAACTAATATGTGTGCTGTCTTCATACTTAGATGAGTGGTTGGTATGGATAGTGGATGATCACTATTGATTTTGAGGTCAATACGTCAAAGGTCAAGGTCACATTGACACTTAGTGTAAAGTCCTTGCCCGCACAATAAATTGAGAAAGAATAAGCATAGGTTTTTGAAACTTAGTAGAGAAATTGCCCATTGTCAGTTGAAGACCCCTATTGATTTTGAGGTCATTCGATCAAAAGTCAAGGTCACTGTGACATTTAATATAAAATATTTATCCGCCGAATTCCTTGAGAAAGAATAAGCCTAAGTTTGTAAAACTTGTTATGGACATTGTCCATGGCCAGATCACGACCCTTTTTAAATACTGAGATCATTAGGTCAAAGGTCAGATAAAGTGGAACTTAATATAAAATATTTTTTTTTATTTATTACTTGAGAAGAAAATAAGCCTATGTCTGTGAAACTTGATGGGGACATTGCACACGGCCTGTATATCACACCTATGATTTTGAGATAATGAAGTCAAAGGTCAAGGTTACAATGACACTTAGGTAATAAGAGCAGAAAGCCCTATCCTTTGTTCGGGAGAAACGAAATTTAGTTATTATCATAATTATTCCTTTTAATATGTTGTCAGTATCCGAGCAACAAGAAAATTAAATTTCTTTGACAAAAATGTTCAATTTTTAAAAATCAATCATTTTTAATTTCAATGACGTCAAATGACGTCAGATTTGACGTCAGCTCAAAAGTTTGTTCGCACTCCCGAGCCTTTATTTTTTGTCGTTTTATATTGATATTTCCACAGAAGATATATGTTATGATGTAGATGTGCACCTTGTCTTTCAATTTTTCAAATTCGAAAAAATTAAGAATTTATGGCAAAACCGAGTTTCGAACGTTGGTCTTAAATCTATTTTTTAATATTACAAAGGCTATTGATGCGTTAGAAGCATGAAAATTGGACAGCTACTCGGCCCAGAGGTCTACTTTCTTTACCCTGAAAGATTTCCTCTTAAGTCAAGTGGTTTTGACGTCATGTAAAGGACAAATTCCTATTTTTTCAAAGATTTCTCTCGCTCTGGCATCATACATTTTGAGTTAATTTTAAGGAATTGAAACTGCAGCAATAAAAAAGTATCTTTTTATACATTTAATCATTTTTGGGCGTCATATAACGTCAGATTTGACGTCAGCTTCAAAAGTTTGTTCGCGCTCTAGAGCCTTCAATTTCGGTCCGATTATCTTGATATTTTTTACAGAAGATGAATTTTAGGATGTAGATGTGCACCTTAGCATTCAAATTTCCAAATTCGAAAATAGTAAGATTTCATGGCAATACCGAGTTTCGAACTTAGTCCTAAAATTAAATTTAAATGTTACAAAGCCCCCTGATGCGTTAGAAGGAATAGAGGTTTGCATTCTATTTTCTGAATGATTTTCTCTTACGTCGCGTGGTCATAACGTCATAAAAAAGACAAAATGCATTGCTTTTTAAAGATTTCTCTCGCTCTGGCATCATGAATTTTGAGTCAATCTTAATTAAATCTTCAAAATTGATAGAGTTAAAATTGAAGTGATGCATACTGCAAGAAATGTTTTTGTCACGTGGTTATAACGTGGTTACGAAAATGTGAAACAAACCTGTTCGCATTATCGATATTCTTGTCCTTGCAAAAAAGATATTTTTCTTTAGTCACTTGATTTTGACGTCGTTGAAATATAAAAAAACCTTCATTTCAATTTGTATTCGCGCTCCAGATTCATAAGTATTGATGTCAATCTGAAGCATACCTTAAGGAATTTATGTTGTGCCACTTGTTTATGCCAACATTGATTTGTAATATATTAAAAAAATCGTAAGATTGGATATATTAACTTTAAATAAGTAATATTACCGTACTTTAACATACGCAAAAAGTCCAGAAAATTTCAAGTGATTACTTTATCAAAACTTCTTCATGTTTCTCGTAAAATGGCTAATACATGAAAATCTTTAATTTGAAGAAAGAAATGAAAGCGGTAATTGAGTTGGTTTTGAAATTGATTCCAAAGATCTTTGCGAACAAAATATATAGGGTGGCGATTTCAGAAATGCGTAAAATGGCTTTCAATAAGCGGTCAAAGTGCACTTAAATATGGAGGAAACAAATTTTCGAGAATAGGCATTATTTTAGCTTTTTGATGATTCTGCCATTATTTTTTAATCAATCTTTATGAAATTTTCACAGATTTTATTGTTTGTTGTTTCAAGGGACTTCACAGTTTCAAAATTTCAAAAAATGCAAAGATCAAGGTCATATTGCGATTATTGTTTTTTTCTTTGACCTTAAATATCTCAAAATCTAAAAATATTTTATCGAAAGAATATGGGTAAAATGAAATGCCTCTAAAGAGTACTTTTTGAAGAATTTTAGTTTTTTCAGATCGGGATTGATTTGGTTGTTTGGTGGCAGTTTGAAGTTTGGTCATACTTTGAATTGATTTTAAAGCTTTAAAAGTTTAAATGTGTTATATATTTTGTCATCATTGGAAAAAAAGAATGTCTTACCTCGTCAACAAAAAAAGAATTCTGAAAATCTTTCAAGAATTGAATTTATGGACAATTTAAATACATGACCCAGAATAAAAACAGAGAAAATTTTACAGAATGAGCATCACTGGTTACCTATGTTCTATAATTAGATGCAGGCTCTGCTAGCTTGGGTTGTATAGCTTGCAATGTAACAGGTCAACTATCAGAGAGGCACTCAGTGTACTCAGGGTCTTGCTTTATACCAGCAATTAACTGGACGTCGCTTTATAATTGAAATTCTATCACAGCGATGGTTAACCCAAATAACAAAACAACAAAATGCATACTCTTTATTTGCTCCAAAGAGAGAGAGAGAGAGAGGGGGGGGGGGAGAGAGAGAGGATGAATTGTGTCTATATTCTACATGTATTATTATTCCTCCCACACACTCACTATTGAATTGGCTAACAAAACAACTAAGTACATGAATAAAACAAGTTTTAGCATACCAAAAGTTCCATCTAGTGCATTACTGAACTTTGAGGCATAGAGTGAAAGCTGATATAGCTTTAACCAAATGGCCCGTCATTTCTTGGAACGCAAACTCATTCAAAACTGACAAACTAATCAAAAAAGCTTTTGAGCTCCAAAACCTTCTAAGCATAAAAAAATATCCAATTGATGTCATCTGTATTCAGGAAACCAAACCCAACCCCAATCAAACTGCCCCAAAACTAAAAGGCTATCAGAACCCAGTCAGCAAAATAAGATCAATGGGAACAATGGGGCGGGGGTGTATGTTAACTACACAATAAATGAAACTGATGTAGAAGCCAACTTTGACAAATTTTATAACATACTCCAATCCATCCTAAATGAAACTATGCCAAAAAGAAACAAGCTAAGAAAGTCAGAAATCCCCCTGTACCATGGTGGACTGAAGAATGCGATACGGCAATTAGGAAAAGAGAAAGGCACAGGCTTAAAAACAAATGTGAAGATAATCTTGTCAAACTCGAAAATGATATCAGAAAAGCCCAAGCCAGAAATAAGTATGTAATAGTAGTATTCCTTTACCTCTCATCAGCTTTTGACAAACTCTTGAATACAGGAACCATTCTATATCTAAAAAAGTAGGCATAGAGGGTAGAATGCTACACTGGATAGCTGATTTTCTAAAACAAAAAAAATAAAAGTTAAATATGGAAAAGCCACATCAGAAGCCATTGAAACTCAAAACGGATGCCCCCAGGGTAGTGTGCTATCACCGATCTTATTTTCCCTTATCATGAATACTTTTAGAGACTAATTTGCTAGGCATAACAGAATAGAGAATAAATCATATGAAATAAAAATCACAATTTGTAGATGACGGAGCAATTTGGACCACAGCATATCATTCTATCAATAAAGGAATAAATAGTATACAACTTGCCCTGAATGCTATAGAAAAATGGAGCAAAAAAAATGGTTTTGTCATTACTCCCCTTAAAACTCAGTCATTTTTCGCAAAGAACGTAACTTATTTGATGAAAAACAGGCAAACATCCCTAAACTGAAACCCTGTGGCAAAATCTTGGAATATTCTGATTCGGCCACTCTACTAGGGATGACCTTTGATAAACAATTGACCTGGAAAAATCACATTACCAATATCATCAAAAAATGTGAATCAGATTTGAACCTTATAAGATGCATAAAAGGGTCATAACTGGGGATGTAGCAAAAAAGCCCTAATGACAGTATACAAAGGCCTAATTAAATAAAAATTAGACTATGGCTGCATAGCCTAACTCGGCTAGCCCCTCATTACTTAAAAAATGCAAATACTCCAACATAAGGCTCTGAAACTCATTACAGGTTGCAAACCATTTACCTCTACAACACCCCTATTGATAGAAAGTGCTGAAATTCCACTTAACTTACACAGAGAAAAATGAATGCTCAAATACTAGGCCAGATCCATGATACTAGGGAATAAGTTACCAATTAATAAAGAAATTAAAATAGACCCTGGCTACTCATCAAAACTTGTCAAACTAAAAACACTAGCCTTAGAAGACCGTAAGCCCAAGAAATAATGCAACTCACGGAAAAATAAGGTCTTACCAGTGAGGACATCCAAGAAGTTTCCTATGAAGCACTATGCGGTCAAGATCCGCTGTCATTGACACCAGTCTATCTAAATACATCAATAAACAGGATAAACAATCTATCAATCATGAAACTGCAAACAAATACATGGAACAATAGACAGTCAATGGTCACTATATATACTGATGGTAGTAAGGATAAAGATAGAAACCTAGCAGGTGCAGGAATTGTTATACTTGATCAACACAACACAAGCATTCATAACAAAGGTCTCAAACTTGACCCTAGGCTCTCTATTTTTAGTTGTGTATTAGCAGCAATAAACACAGTTCTACAATGGCTTATATTCGAAGCAACAAAAAGCACCATTCCCTCCATCATTGCTCTTTTTACTGACTCACTAAGTGCACTTCATGCTTTATCAACCTGCTCTTCCAACTCGAGACAGAATCTCCTATTTCAAATCATAGAAAATAATGACTTTTTATCAAAAATGGGAATTCGAATTACATTTATATGGATACCAAGTCATGTTGGCATCACTGGTAATGATATAGCAGATACAACAGCAAAATCAGGGTCCATTAATGGGGACCAGATCAAAATAGAAATTAGTGTCAGAGAAATGTACAGCATTATTAACGCCAAAATTAATGGAGAATTCAGAATTAACCAATTTACAACATACAGAATGAACAAGGATTTCTCGTATGGTCCATGTCCCACCAAAATAACTCAATACCTAGAGAATCCCCTACATGACAAAATCATATCCCAACTTAGAGCCAGAGCAAGCAACTTAGGAAGGGAGCACTACCCCAAACAAAACTGTCCCTGGTGTCCCGAGAACGAAACTTTTGAGCATATCTTTTTCACATCCCCAAATATAAGCAAGAAAGAGACAAACTAGAAGAACAAACTCTTTTGCTAGGATATAACGTGGTAAATCGAGAAGTACTCCTCTTCCCAGACAAAAAACACCAGAGCAATATTCATTTCCTTGTTATACAATTCCTCAAAAACATAGGAATCATTAGGCGCTTGTGGTAGGGCATGCCCTGTGGTTTGCGGGAGGGGCACGTCTGAGATCTTAAAATCTCTCCAGGCTTACTCAGGCCCATCCCTTCTGTCTACTACGACTGCATGCTATAACACAAGCACTTCAATCCGATCTCTGCTAGTTTAAACTCAAAAATACAAAGAATTCCCCCCAACCCTGAAACTTAGATACCAGCCAAACCAAAACGGGAACGGCTGGAGTCCTGACAGGGGAGAGTCACACACTGAATCTCCCGTTAGAAATGGGTGTCACCCGATATGATCTGAATGACTTCGGTTATTCACTCCCACCCTTGTTGTATGTATAGGTTTTACTATATGTATATAAAAATGTCCTTTTTCATGATTTTATCATTAGTCATACATAATAGGACACTAAACCTTGTCTCCCAACAATAATCCCCATACTCATTCAAACCAAAACACAAAATCAACTACATTTTCCTCCCCACTTTTCTGACTTGGTGACCTGCATGGTATGATTATAAACAGTGAAACTCTATTATGTCATGAAAACAACACTCTCCCAAGTGAAGAAAAACAGGCTAGATTTTCGTATTCCATCTAGCCAACTACTCCTTCACCCACGGAATAAATGTGAATAATCTAAAAAGCCCCTTTCTATGTAACTATCACCTAACCGAAAACATGCAAGCTATAAAGTAGCACAATATAAAAAGAGGCTGTATTAGGTCACAGGAACCTGATATTCAGTCAAAAGAAAAATAAAACTTAAAAAAAAAATCGACCCCTCTATATATAAATAAACACCAGGAATGCAATGCCTTCTATACCCCACCCACCTCTCCGATAAAGGAATAATTGTTTGGACAGCTGTACAAAGGATTTTTTTTTGGTCTGGACAATTAAAGGGGTTAATTATCTTTCAAAATATATCCTTACCAGTAATGTTTCGTGTTTTATACCACTGAAAAACACAACTCTGCAGCTAGTAGCCACGACGTGACGTCACAGTTGCCGTTGTTTGTGGCTTGATTGAGTGACAAGGCTATTTGTTTGCTGGCCTTACAGAGATACCCTCCATCCTAACAGTCCAACTTTACTCATGAATCAAAGTCTAATTTAGTCGGCACTGATAAGACTCTATATTTTCAATATCAAAACTTTAATTCTGAAATAAATGCATAAACGTATGATCCTATAATCATGCAGTTACAAAATTGACTCCAAGTAATATTTATGTAATAAAGAATATGTAAGGGATCATAAACTAAACAACCCACATATTATCACTATCATTCATTAAATGATTATTGCTTTGTGTAAAACCAGCCTACTATCTCACTTCCAGTGTAGCAGGTAATTTAGTTATGCATCAACCCATCAGAGGTACTATATTGGCTAAAGACTCCCTGTAGTGATGACCAGCAATTAGCAGGTCTGATCACAGCAGATGGGGGCCTAGCTCAGTGGGATATCACATTCATTTCGAGATGCCTTTAAGTCTTGGTCACAGCTGAATTCACCGATGAAGAAAAACACTAAGAGATATAAAGCATATTGCATTTTGGTGTTTTTTCTGCCACTTTTGCATTCACCATCACTTTCGATTGATCATTTGATCAGGGCAGACGTGCTTTTAGAGCCTCTCTCTATTAACTAATCAGGAAAGTTGCGTGGATTACGTAGGATCCGTGGAGTTAGTCTACTGAGTTAGCTGTGAATTAGTTGTGTCTTACTGTGTTCTTGTGCTCTTGTGTTTTCTATCTGGACTATATATCTTAAAATTCTGGACTTTTTCTTTGTGCACCTTGTGTACCCTGTGTCTTCCCATTGTGGGAATCAAGAACAAGTCAAGGTTTTTATTCTTATTCTAATTTCTTTTTCCTTATTTCTTTGTCATTCTCTAATATATACTGACGGGCAAAAATAACGCCCCAACGGAATTTGGCGTTATTTTCCTCATACCTATTGAAATTTAAGTGAAATGTAGTCTGTATACATGTACATTGACCGACAATCACGGCAAAGAAAAAATCGTGCGCTTCTATTCAGCCCGATGTCCATTTCCGGTGGCTGCTCATGATTTCCACGTGCACGGTAGGGTCTACGGCAGGTAATCCTGCGTTTCCTCAGTCGTCTTCTAACCGTATAACGACTTATTGGGCGACCACGGTTACCGACTACTAAACGCGACGTCGATTACGCCGTCACAAACCTGTCACGCAAATGACGTTGACGTATGAAATTATCTTTCTCACAGACGTCACACGAGGTCTTCCTTAACGTGGCCGATCGGCAAACGTTCCCGTAACTCTAACACGTCTGGCGACTTGTTCTTGCGTTCGCCCACATTCGAGCATGGCCAAAACGCGAGCTCTCTCTTCAGAACTATGCCTTGGCATTCTTAAATAGGAATGTTTAATCAGAAAATCTCTGAAATTGTGATTGTCTATCGACTAGCACATGTAACTGTGTAAAATGTGATCGATTTCACCACGTGGTAAACATACACGGGGTGCACATGGAAATCATGAGCAGCCACCGGAAATGGACATCGGGCTGAATAGAAGCGCACGATTTTTTTCTTTGCCGTGATTGTCGGTCAATGTACATGTATACAGACTACATTTCATTAAAATTTCAATAGGTATGAGGAAAATAACGCCAAATTCCGTTGGGGCGTTTCTTTTGCCCATCAGTATATATACCTTCATTCTCTCTCCTTCCTCTCTGCTAAATCTGACAATATTTTTTTTTTACATCCTCTCAACCTTTTTTTATCTTCCACCTACTCCATTGTTTATATTCTCCTATCTCAGACCGACCGATAGCTCTCAAAATTCTTAATTAAGAATTATAACTCAAAAAATCTGCTCAAATCTATCAAAATATCAAAATATTGTAAATTGACATATCCCCAGATTGGACAGTTGCAATTTATCATTCAAATCCCCTATATGAAAATCAGAAAGTAGGTCAAGTGCAGCAATAAAATGTATATCCCAATATCTGAGCTCAAATTAGGTCCAAAAAACAGTCTCCTGGGAGTTGAACCCAGTTCTCAGTGTAAAACACCAAGAATACCCTTAAAACTGATAATTTCTGACCCAACTCTCACTCAAATCCACTATCCCCAGTTAAAATGGTTGCTAAAAGAAACAGGTCTGCACTTAGCGACAGTAGTCTAAGCAGCGATGGGTCACCCCTTAGCAAACGACTAGTAATAGATGAGAGCTACCTGTCGGAGGAGGAGCATTCAATGCTCTTTGCCACCCCTGTTTAAAAGCTACTGGTCACGGAAATAGAAAATGAGAAAACCCCCACCCAACCCTTCCTATTTCAAGTAGTGGCCGGGCTAAACTTCAACCCCGACCCAACCAATCCGAACGAGAATTGATAACATCGCCTCAAACCCAACCTCACCCATACCCCACCTAGAAAACACCAACACAGACCACTCAACTCCTGCAGCAAAACAAAAGAACACACTACAACCACTGTGGGTCACGATAACGGTGGCAATCATATCCACCATAACAGTCACCCAAAGCCTGAGACAGAATATTGCTGACAAACTCAACAAATAAATTGGCTCACACCTAATCAGACCTTTAGCAAGCAAAGGAAGAAACAAGAGCTGTCCGTAAGACAGCGCGCTCGACTTTTCTCAGTTGCTAAGACACAGTTTTATGGATTTTAATAGTATGGTACATATCAATGATGATATGTTCTAGTTATAGTAGAACTTATTCTATCACCTCCAATAAAAAATATGACATTTTTAATTGGTAAAATTAGCATGCAGAATCAATTTGAGAATGTGGTGTGCTGATCCGCCAACTCCAGTGCTAAAATCTGAAAATTGTAATTGGTGAAATTAGCATGCAGAATCAATTTGAGAATGTGGTCTGCTGATTCACCTCCAGTGAATATCTGAAATTTGTAATTGGTGAAATTAGTATGCAGAATCAATTTGAGAATGTGGTCGATCATCCACCAACTAAAAAAATATCTAAGTATAAAAGGGTAAAATTGAAAATACACTGCATATAGGATTATGGGCCCTGCCAGTAAAGTTGAGGTAGTGTGGGTAAACAATAAATAAGTATTCCAAGTTATGGTGGAATACCTGTGATAGTATTGAAAATATACAACTTTGTAAAAAAATAACCATGATTTCGGCTGTTTTCTAAGTATGAAAGGGGCATAATTCAAGAAGTAGTACAGCCAGGGTTATGGGCCTTGCTAGTAAGGCAGAGGTAGTGATGGTGAATAAGTACTTGAAGTTTCAGTCAAATACATGTGATAGTACAACTATGTAAAAAATTACCATGATTTTGGCTGTTTTCTAAGTATGAAAGTGGCATAACTTAAGAAGTAGTACAGCAAGAGTTATGGGCCTTGTTAGTAAGGTAGAGGTAATGATGGTGAATATGTACTTGAAGTTTCAGTTGAATACCTTAGATAGTATTGAAGATATACAACTTTGTAAAAGCTTTAACCTTGATTTTGGCTGTTTTGTAAGTATGAAAGGGGCATAACTTCAAAAACAGGGTAGCCAGGGTTGTGGGCCTTAGAGTAAGGTAGAAGTGATGATGGTGAATAAGTATTTTAAGTTTGGGTGGAATACCTTTGATAGTATTTAAGTTATTGATGTTTGTAAAAAACTTTAACCTTGTGTTGCAACGCCGACGCGGACGCCCGAGTGACAGTATAAGCTCTCATTTTCTTCGAAAAGTCGAGCTAAAAATGAGATTCAGGTTACGCAATGATCAAATATCACAGGCCAAAAATGTCCAATATAGCAACAACATTGACCTGAAAATCGAACAAGAAAGTACAGCCAAAGCAAAAGGCATAATCACCATTCCACAAGATGCAAACATTGACAGCCTCACTAAGGACCTGCTAAACTCAAACCGAATTTCACACATAGGTAAACCAAAAAATGGTAAAACGGCAGTAACATTTAATAGTGAGGGTGCCCCATTAAAAATCAACAACATAGACGTCCAACCAGCATACATGCAAACTTTAAGATGTAATAACTGTCAGAAATTTGGTCATCATTTCTCCATATGTGGCGGCAAAACCACATGTCCTCATTGTGTATACAGAGGATGCAAAGCTTACATTAACTACATAAATAACATCAACAGTAAAAACACTGAAATACAAAGAAAATACAATGAAGAACAGGAACAGAGCCGGAATAGCACCAACCCCCGTCCCAATACCAGTCCAACATCCAAAACAAGTCAAAAAACAAACACTTAACATACAAAAACTAGAGCTATCACTGAAGGTGATTAATACCCCCGCAAAATACTTTAATGCAGGAGAAGCCAGACTTAAGGCAGAGCATAGATAAGAACCTGTATACATAGTATATTGGTTGTGATATTAATAAGTAAAGATTTTATTTAAAGTTGATAGAGAGTCAATAATGGTTGTTTGTCACAGTAGTTTAAAAATATAAGGTTACAGTTCTTGGACACTGCACTTCTCCTAGTCGCCATCTGTTTACATTTTAAGTTTCAAGTATATACCATGTATAATATTCGAGTTATGTTCAGGACAAGAAAAACAAGGAAAAGTAACAAAGGGCAATAACTCTGTAATTCCTATAGATAGAGTTATGGTTCTTGTGCACTGCACTTCCTCTCATGTGCTTGACCATTGTATGAAATTGTTTTGAAATCCAATCAGTACTTTACAAGTTAAACCCTGACAAGGAAAAGATAACAAAGGGAATAACTCTGTAATTACTCTAGATAGAGTTATGGTTCTTGTGCACTGCACTGCCTCTCATTGTGCTTGACCATTGTATGAAATTGTTTTGAAATCCAATCAGTACTTTACAAGTTTTACTCCGGACAAGGAAAAAATACAAAGGGCAATAACTCTGTAATTACTCTAGAGTTATGGTTCTTGTGCACTGCACTGCCTCTCATTGTGCTTGACCATTGTATGAAATTGTTTTGAAATCCAACCAGTAGTTTACAAGTTTACTCGGACAAGGAAAAAAACAAAGGGCAATAACTCTGTAATTCCTTAAGAGTTATGGTTCTTGTGCACTGCACTTCCTCTCATTGTGCTTGACCATTGTATGAAATTGTTTTGAAATCCAACCAGTACTTTACAAGTTATACTCCGGACAAGGAAAAAATACAAAGGGCAATAACTCTGTAATTACTCTAGATAGAGTTATGGTTCTTGTGCACTGCACTGCCTCTCATTGTGCTTGACCATTGTATGAAATTGTTTTGAAATCCAATCAGTACTTTACAAGTTTACTCCGGACAAGGAAAAAATACAAAGGGCAATAACTCTGTAATTACTCAGATAGAGTTATGGTTCTTGTGCACTGCACTTCCTCTATTGTGGTTGACCATTGTATGAAATTGTTTTGAAATCCAACCAGTACTTTACAAGTTATACTCTGGACAAGGAAAAGTAACAAAGGGCAATAACTCTGTAATTACTCTAGATAGAGTTATGGTTCTTGTGCACTGCACTTCCTCTCATTGTGCTTGACCATTGTATGAAATTGTTTTGAAATCAACGTACTTTCAAGTTATCTCCGACAAGGAAAAGAACAAAGGGCAATAACTCCATAATAAGTCAAGATGGAGTTATGGTTCTTGTGCACTGCACTTCCTCTCCATGTGCTTGATCATTGCATGAAGTTGTATTGAATTCCAACTTGTGGTTTTCAAGTTATGCTCCGGACAAGGAAAATGCAACGGACCGCTGGACCGACCGACCGACCAACCGACCGACCGACCGACCGACCACCGGGTGACTCCTATATACCCCCCCAAACTTTGTTTCGGGGGTATAAACTAGCCAAAACACTAGTAGGGAAAACAGAAACCGAGATCATTGACATTCTGACCAATGAATTGCATTCAAATGCCAACACAGCATCATCCCAAGACCAACCAACAACAACAACAACAACTAAACAGATCATCACACCACCAACACATAACAAACCAAACCAAACATCTCAGAACACCACACAGACCACCAGTACACTGAGGACCCCCACCCCCCAGATACTGGAATAAACATCACAAGAGACCCCTACTACCGAGACCCCCACCCCCCAGATACTGGAATAAACATCACAAGAGACCCCTACTACCGAGACCCCCACCCACCCATTTCTGGAATGGACCCCACCCTCCCCCATTCCCAGGACACTTCCAGCTTCTGCAAGGCCCTCCCCGCCCATTTGGGTACTAACCTTACAATGATAGATTAAAAGTCCAGACAATTACACCACATAAATAATTAATATTAATAATGGCGGCGACAAGCCAACAGCAAAATAATGAATCCAGCCTCGCCTGGAATGCAAACTCTTTTAAAACAGATAATGAGAGTAAAAAAGCTTTTGAGCTACAGCATTTTCTTAACAACATAGACCGTAAAATAGATGTAATATGCATTCAAGAAACAAGACTTCACCCCAACCAAAAAGCTCCCAGACTCAAAGGTTACCAAGCTCCTGTCAACAAACCCAGATCAAACTGCACAAATGGGGGTGGAGTATGTATATGTGTTAGAAAAGGCCTTCAATTCACAGAAATAAAACTAGAATCAAATTGCGAAATAGAAACATGTGGCATCAAACTATATGGTCAGAAAGAATTGCAATTTATAATGTATATGTCCCCCAAACCAAATATAACTCAAAATAAAACTATGATAGAATATTTAAAAACAGGCAAAAATAGCATCATTATGGGAGACTTCAACCTAAAACATATAATATGGAACCCCATAGGGGACTTTAGGTGCGACGGCGAGGCTGACCCCCTCTTAGATCTGTTACATTCAAAGAACTTAAATGTAGTAAATGACGGACATATCACCCGTAATGCAACTTCACATGGACACAAAGACAGTGCAGTAGACTTAGCCATTATCCCAGCTAAATTCCAACCCCACTCAGAATTTTATGTCATTGACAACTCTATGGGTAGTGATCATCTACCAAATGAATTAACAATTCAATTTAAAACTCAGAAAAAAAATCTAAAAAATGGAAAATGGAACTTAAACAAAGCTACAGTTGAAAATTGGAAACAATTTCAAGAATTGGCTACAATGAAACTTCACTATGACATAACAGAAAATGATATAGATTAAAATTTCACACACTTTTACAACATCCTTCAAAACATACTTGACAAAACAATCCCCAAAAACAAAACACACAAAACAATCCTGTCCCATGGTGGACTGCAGAGTGTGAAGCAGCAGTTAAGAAAAGAGAAAGACTAAGGAAAAGACTTAAAGACAAAAAAATACCCCTAGATTATGAAATTTTTAGAACAGAAGCAAAAAGAATAATAAATAGAGCAAAGAGAGTCAAATGGGAGGAATTCTGCTCAGGCATCAATAACAAAACTAAGTCTAAAGAACTTTGGCAACTCATTAGCAAAATCAAAGGTAGACCCAATCCAAGCAACCCCCCCTTCATGGTAAATGGCAAAATAATAACAGATATTAAGGAAAAAGCTGAGGCCCTAGACCAACATTTTAAAACTGTTAGTAGTGATGAAGGGTTCACTAGAGAATTCATCGAACAAAAATGCAATAGCAAAAAAATTCTTGATAACTACATGAAACTGACAGAAAATGAAAAACACACTAATATTCCATATAATGCTGAATTTTGTCTACTAGAACTGGAACGAGCACTGAAACTCTGTAAAAATGGAGCCCCAGGGGAGGACGGTATACACTACACAGCTCTTAAAAACCTACCTCCAACTGCCAAAGAAACTCTCCTTAAACTACTAAACAATTCATGGAACACAGAAAAAACCCTTGATTCATGGAATGAAGCAGTTATTATCCCCCTGTTAAAACCAAACAAGAGGGCCAAGATGGCCCTGTGTCGCTCACCTGATTAAGATGGCTGTGTTAGGCAAAATGACAAAAAATCTGGCATCTAAGGTGTTTTTCTAACATTTGACTAAGCGGCCTACATTTTGATCCTACCTGAATTTACCTGGTGACCTAGTTTTTGACCCCACATGACCAATTTTCAAACCCATCCGAGATATCATGTAGACAAACATCCTGACCAAGTTTCATGAAGATTGGGCCAAAACTGTGGCCTCTAGAGTGTTCACAAGGTTTTTCTAAGATTTGACCTGGTGACCTAGTTTTTGACCCCACATGACCCAATTTCGAACTCATCCGAGATATCATGTAGACAAACATCCTGACCAAGTTTCATGAAGATTGGGCCAAAACTGTGGCCTCTAGAGTGTTCACAAGGTTTTTCTCAGACTTGACCTGGTGACTTAGTTTTTGACCCCACATGACCCAATTTCGAACTTATTCGAGATATCATGTAGACAAACATCCTGACCAAGTTTCATGAAGATTGGGCCAAAACTGTGGTCTCTAGAGTGTTCACAAGGTTTTTCTAAAATTTGACCTGGTGACCTAGTTTTTGACCCCACATGACCCAATTTCAAACTCTTCCGAGATATCGTGTAAACAAACATCCTGACCAAGTTTCATGAAGATTGGGCCAAAACTGTGGCCTCTAGAGTGTTCACAAGCAATTGTTGACGACTGACGACGCACAACGAACAAAAGGCGATCACAAAAGCTCACCCGAGCACAAGTGCTCAGGTGAGCTAAAAAGCTCAAAGAATCACCTAGCTCTTATCGCCCAATATCCCTGACATCTACCTTCACAAAACTTTTACAAAATATGATAAAGCCCAGACTATGTCAATTTTTAGAAGAGAATAATCTTATATCAGACTTTCAATCTGGATGCCGAGCAAATCACTCTTGTGAAGACAAGTTAGTTAAATTAGAAAATGACATAAGAAAAGCACAATTAAAAAGCCAAAACGTCATAGCGGTATTTCTAGATTTATCGTCAGCATTCAACAAAATGTGGAACACAGGTGCCATTCTCTACTTAAAACAAGAGGGCCATGATGGCCCTGTATCGCTCACCTGAGTACCATTGCTCTAAAGGCACTGTATAATGCTACACACTAAATATCTTAACTCTTGACCTTGTGGTTTCTGAGAAGAAGATTTTCCTTTCTTCCTCTATATAAGCCTATGTAAAATCAAGTGACACCTGGGGCGGACCCAATTTGGACCCAAGGGCCATGATTTGAACAACTTTGGTAGAGATCCACTAGACAATGGTACAAGCCTTATATCTAAGCTCTAGGCCATGTGGTGTCTGATAAGAAGATTTTTCTAGTTTTTCCCTATACGAGGGCAATTTTGACCCAGAGGTCATTATTTTTACAACTTTTGATAGTTCACAAGACAATTCTACATACCAAATATCCAAGCTCTAAGCCTTGCAGTATTTCAGGAGATGATTTTTCTATTTTTCCTATGTAAAATCAAGTGACCCCTAGGGCAGGGCCAATTTTCACCCAAGGGCCATGATTTGAACAACTTAAGTAGAGATCCACCAGACAATACTACATACCCAATATCTTAACACCAGGCCATGTGGTTTCTGATGAGAAGATTTTTCTAGGTTTTCCCTATATAAGCCTATGTAAAATAAAGTGACCCCTGGGGCAGGGCAAATTTTGACCCTAGGGCCATGATTTGAACAATTTTTGTAAAGGTTTATAAGACAATTCTACACGCTGTAGGCCTTACAGTTTTGCAGGAGAAGATTTTCTAAGATTGCGTTTTAAAATCTATTTTTAGCTCCTGTGACCTACTTTTTCAACCAATCATAATAAGTTGTACAATTTTGTTAGAGGACATCATAAGGATGATTCCTGTGAAATTTTGTCAAAATCCCTTCAGCGGATTAGGAGGAGATGTTGTTTAATGGAAAAAGTTGACGCAAGACACACGCACACACGGACATATGGACAGACGACAGACGCCGGACAAAAGGCAATCATAAAAGCTCACCACAGGTGAGCTAATTATCTAAGCTCTAGGCCTTATGGATTCATAAAAGAAGATTTTTAAGATTTTCCTATATAATTCTATGTAAAACAAGTAACCCCTGGTGCGGGGTCATTTATCACCATAGGGCTATGATTTGAACAATCTTGGTAATGAACCATTAGATAATGATGCTACATACCAAATATCTTAGCTCTAGGCCTTATGGTTTCATAGGAGAAGATTTTTAAAGTTTTTCCTATATAAGTCTATGTAAAACAAGTGACCCCCAGGGCAGGGCCAATTCTAACCCCAGGGTCATAATTTGAACAACTTTTGTAGAGATTTAATAGACAATGCTACACGCCAAATATCTTAGCTCTAGGCCTTATCATTTCATAGAAGAAGATTTTTAAAGTTTTTCACTATATAAACCTATGAAAAATAAAATGACCCCTGGGGCGGGGCCAACTTTGACCCCAAGGTCATGATCTGAACAACTTTTGTAGATGTTCATAAGACAATTCTATATACCAATTATTAAAGCTCTAGGCCTTACAGTTTCGCAGGAGAAGATTTTCTAAGATTGCATTTTAAAAATCTATTTTTAGCTCCTGTGACCTACTTATTCACCCAATCAAAATAATTTGAATAACTTTGATAGAGGTCATGATAAGGATGATTCCTGTGAAGTTTGGTCAAAATCCATCCAGTGGTTTAGGAGGAGAAGTCGTTTGAACGAAAAGTTGACGACGGACGCACGCACTGACTCACTGACGCACGGACGACGGACAACGGGCGATCACAAAAGCTCACCTTGAGCACTTTGTGCTCAGGTGAGCTAAAAATAGGGATTAAGGGTAAAATGCTACATTGGCTAGCAGACTTCCTAAAACAAAGAAAAACTAGAGCTATCACTAAAGGTGATGAATACCCCCCACACAGCCTTTGTTTACAATAAAGTGCCCACCTATAGAAGGTAAGTCACATTTACTGAATTGATGAATTCAAGTGACAAATTATACAAGACTAATAAAAAAAGAATATCTTTTTATGTTCAGTGGCTGTCTTTAACAAAAAATTCCAACATTCATCAATTCAGTAAGGGCACCGTAAACAAATTAGTCTGAACAGCATGCACATGCAAAAATAAAATAAATAAATAAATAAATAAATAAATAATAATAATAAACAAGAGGCCCATGATGGCCCTAAATCGCTCACCTGAGATAAATAGGTTGACCCAATGAACATCTGTACCAATTTATTTTAAAATCTGGCCAGTAGTTTTCAAGAAGATGATTTTTAAAGTTTTCATATTTTTTTTTTTTTGTTGCCATGCCAACCAGAGTTCTATATGGATCAAGTTTATTTTAGGAACTTTTGTGAAGGTTGACCCAAGGATCATTCCTGCCAAATTTAATCAAATTCTGTCCAGTGGTTTCAGAGGAGATGTTGTTTAAAGGTTTCTCTATATACATATAAGGCAAATAAGCCCCGCCCCTGGTGGCCATGTTTTTTACGGATCGGAAAAATTTTATTAACTTTGGTAGAGGCTGACCCAAGAAACATCTGTACCAATTTATTTTAAAATCTGGCCAGTAGTTTTGAAGAAGATGATTTTTAAAGTTTTCATTTTTTTTTCTTTTTGTTGCCATGGCAACCAGAGTTCTACATGGATTAAGTTTATTTTAGCAACTTTTGTGACGGTTGACCCAAGGATCATCCCTGCCAAGTTTAATCTAAATCTGTCCAGTGGTTTCAGAGGAGATGTTGTTTAAAGGTTTCTCTATATACATATAAGGCAAATAAGCCCCGCCCCTGGCGGCCATGTTTTTTTACGGATCGGAATAATTTTACCAACTTTGGTAGAGGTTTGCCCAAGGAACATCTGTACCAATTTATTTTAAAATCTGGCCAGTAGTTTTCAAGAAGATGATTTTTAAAGTTTTTTGGGTTTTTTTGTTGCCATGGCAACCAGAGTTCTACATGGATTAAGTTTATTTTAGCAACTTTTGTGAAGGTTGACCCAAGGATCATCCCTGCCAAGTTTAATCAAATTCTGTCCAGTGGTTTCAGAGGAGATGTTGTTTAAAGGTTTCTCTATATACATATAAGGCAAATAAGCCCCGCCCCTGGCGGCCATGTTTTTTTACGGATTTTAATAATTTTAGCAACTTTGGTAGAGGTTGACCCAAGGAACATCTGTACCAATTTATTTTAAAATCTGGCCAGTAGTTTTGAAGAAGATGATTTTTAAAGTTTTCATTTTTTTTTTCCTTTTTGTTGCCATGGCAACCAGAGTTCTACATGGATCAAGTTTATTTTAGCAACTTTTGTGACGGTTGACCCAAGGATCATCCCTGCCAAGTTTAATCAAATTCTGTCCAGTGTTTCAGGAGATGTTGTTTAAAGGTTTCTCTATATACATATAAGGCAAATAAGCCCCGCCCCTGGCGGCCATGTTTTTTACGGATCGAATAATTTTAGCAACTTTGGTAGAGGTTGACCAAGGAATATCTGTACCAAATTATTTGAAATCTGGCCAGTAGTTTTGAAGGAGATAATTTTAAAGTTTTCAATTATTTTTTTTTGTTGCCATGGCAACCAGAGTTCTTCATGGATCAACTTTATTTTAGCAACTTTGTAGAGCCTTACCCAAGGAACATTCCTGCCAAGTTTCATTAAATTCTGTCCAGCAGTTTCAGAGGAGATGTCGTTTAAAGCAAATTGTTGACGACGGACGACGCACGACAGACGACGCACGACGCCGGACGAAGGGCGATCACAAAAGCTCACCTTGAGCACTTTGTGCTCAGGTGAGCTAAAAATAGATTTAAATGACAAGCTAATTTAAAACTGTATGTGTAATAAAGTTCTAAGTTCATCAACAGATAAATGAGATGAGGAAAACTGTAGCTAAAGAAAGAAAATCAGCAAAGGGCAATAACACAAAAGAAAATCAGTCAACTGTAACCATTTCGCAATATGCACATCTATGCTTGCTAGTGAAGCTTCCTATGACCGATTGAAATCCATCCAGTAGTTATTGAGAAATAGCGTGGACAAAGAAAACTCCAGAAAATCAGCAAAGGGCCATAACTAAAAAAAAAGTCAGTCAACCGTAACAATTTCATAATATTCACAGCTATGCTCAACAGTGAAGCTTCCTATGAAGTTTGATTGAAATCCATCCAGTAGTTAATGAGAAATAGCGTGGACAAAGAAAACTCCAAAAAATCAGCAAAGGGCCATAACTCACAAGAAAATCAGTCAACCATAACCATTTCATAAAATGCACATCTGTGCTTGATATTGAAGCTTCCTATGACCGATTGAAATCCATCCAGTAGTTATTGAGAAATAGCGTGGACAAAGAAAACTCCAGAAAATCAGCAAAGGGCCATAACTCAAAAAAGTCAGTCAACCGTAACCATTTCATAATATGCACATCTGTGCTTGATATTGAAGCTTCCTATGAAGTTTGATTGAAATCCATCCAGTAGTTATTGAGAAATAGCGTGGACAAAAAAACTACAGACGGACGGACGGACGGACATGGTGACTCCTATATACCCCCCCCCCCCCCCAAACTATGTTTGTGGGGGGTATAATCAAATATGGAGGGACAACATCTGAAACTATAGAAACAATTAATGGTTGTCCACAAGGAAGCGTACTCCCTCCAATTATCGTTTCCCTATAAGGAACACATTTAGGTATCATATAATAAACATGAACAACAAGTCCAAAAATAGTTACAAAATCAGCCTATCACAATTTGTAGATGACGGAGCAATCTGGACAACAGCCCATACATCATTACTTAAGGGAATTAGAAGTATTCAAGAAGCACTAAATGCTATTGAAAACTGGAGTCAAGAATTTGGATTTGTCATAAACCCTCTCAATACTCAAGCAGTAATTTTTAGAAAACAAAGAGTAAATTTAGATGAGAATAGCACTAATATCCGAAACTGAACTTATGTGGTAAAACCCTGTCATATTCTGAGTCTGCAACTCTATTAGGTATGACATTTGACGAGACCCTAACTTGGAGAAACCATATAATGAACCTTATAAAAAGATGTGAATCTGATATCAACTTATTAAAGTGCATCAAAGGACATAACTGGGGATGCAGCAAAAAAACTCTTTTAAAAAAGTATATAAAGGCTTAATCAAATCTAAAATTAACTATGGTAGCATAGCCTATAACTAAGCTTGTCCAGAACTACTAAATAAACTACAAATTTTACAAAAATAAAGCCCTCAAGGTCGTAAGTTGTAAAAAGAATACACCCTCAAAACCGTTGCTCATAGAATGTAGTGAAATACCCCTAAACTTAAATAGAGAAACGTGTATGCTAAAATATTGGGCACATTCCAACCCATTAGGGGATTCTCTCCCAATAAATAAAGAAATTAAAATAGATCCAGGCTATTCCTCAAGAGTAGCCAAACTGAAACATACAAAAAAAACATACGTGCAAGAAATAATTGACTTAATAAAGAAATATCAACTCAAAGAAAATGAAATTGATAAACCATGTTTAAAATCACTAAGTGGACTACAGTCTCTTAATATAGACACAAGTTTAGTCAAAACTGTCAATAAACAGGTCAATCTGTCAGTTAATCTAGATATCGCTAACAATTATATATGGCCAAGTGCAAATAAAGTGTGACATTAAGGTCCAAAACTGAACTGCTGTTGAGACTGCTTTTGCTAGTTCTTTTACATAGTACATATAGTGAAAAACGCAGAAAGGGTGCTTTTTTTTAAACAGATGCAGCTTTCTTAAAAATATATTGATTTTAGATAGAACTAAGATGGGTTTTTTTACACTTCATAAAGCATGTTTAAATTTGAAAACTGTTATAAATGTAAACCATTGGGTTTGACAATATTTTTTCATTATACATTAGGCAAGGGCATGTGACAAACTTTCAAGCTATATTTCATTTAGATTAACTACATTCTTGAAAAAATATGGCAATTTGATGCCAGGAAATGTAACAATACAAAGAAACACACCTTAATAATTTACTTAAAATAAATATTTGAAATAAAAACTTTATCAAATTCCTTCAAAATAAAACCAACCTGGCTTTGATACTCAAAGGCATTACTTAGCATCATCCAAACCAAAAATGTAGCGAAATTTCTGTTTAACCGTTATGGTTGGGACATATTACACTTCTTGTTTTTAAGGCTGAATTGTAAATCTTAACAAGCCTTAAGTTGTTTCATTTCACCATTAATTTAATATATGATGTTCAAAGTCTTCAAATACATTGAAATTGTCACTGATATTTATGGCACAAGTCTTCTTGTAGATCTATGTTAATTGCAGCAATCAGTAAGACACTATTCACAATAAATGTTTGATTCACACATAATAATTCTTACATTTAAGCAAAATCATTTCTAGATCAGAACAACTACTTTGAAATAAGATTTTGATTCCAGTAACTTTGTATTTTAAAGTACATTAATTACCGTTATGGTTGGGACAAAAAACATAACTAAAACTAATTTTGACTTTTTCAACATGTTCTTGCAAGATGAAGACAGTCTGTCCTTCTAACATTTTGTTAACTAACAAGCACATTCACAAGTTGCACACGGGTCTGTAGTGGATTTTTTTTTACCAGCATTTGGTGCATGTTTGTGGCTTTCAGTACCTGAAACAGCCTGATTTAATTCCTTCAGTTTTTAGCTATTGGTGAGCTATTTAAGGATCACCCTGCGCATGCGTCTGCATGTCTTTGTCGGTTGTCAACAATTTGCTTTAAATGATATCTCCTCTGAAACCACTGGACAGAATTTGATTAAACTTTTTTGAAATAAACTTGATCCATGTAGAACACTGGTTGCCATGGCAGCAAAAATTATGAAAAATTTAAAATTCATCTCCTTTAAAACTATTAGCAAGATTTCAATATATTTTAGTACAGATGTTCTTTGGCCCGGTAACATTCTACCAAGATTGCTAAAATTATTCTGATCTGTAAGAAAACATGGCTGGCATGGGTGGGGTTAATTTGCCTTATATGTATATAGTGAAAACTTTAAACGACATTTCCTCTGAAACTGTTGGACAGAATTTGATTAAACTTGGCAGGGATGCTTCACAAAAGTTGCTAAAATAAACTTGATCAAAGTAGAACTCTGGTTGCAATGGAAAGAAATAAATTATGAAAACTTTAAGAATTATCTCCATAAAGCTACTGGCCAGATTTCAAAATGTTTTATACAGATGTTCCTTGGGTAACCCTATACTCAGGTGAGTGTCCCAGGGCCTTTATGGCCCTCTTGTTTAAAATACTTAGCTTTTCTCTTCCGTTCTTGTTTTCTTAACTGTACATCTAGTTTAGCATTTTTTTTCTTTGTTTTTCATTTTTTGTCTGTAACTTGCACAATGGCAATACTTTTTCTTATTCATTAGCTCATTGTTTTTCTATTTTTCACAATATGTTTTTTTGTCTCTTAGCTTAACATTCTTTACAACAGTTGTTTTCTTTTGTAAGTAATTGGACCTTAAGTCCCTTCCAAAGTTCATTTTAACGACTAATTTCTCCGTCGTAGTCTAAACAGCAACCAAACACCATATATTAACTAGCAAGAATTGATTTTAAAATTGTCCCAACCATAACGGTAGCTGTCTGCATTGTGTAAGTCTTAAAAACAGAGTTTTAATAAAGAGAGTAAAATATCTTTTTCTGTTGCAGAATTAATGAATGTAACATAATCTAAGCTTTAAACAAGCATGTGGCTTGTAGTTTTGAGTTTGCAAATTGTCTTTCTGAATAAACATTAATTTTATGAATTACAATAAAAAGGAACAATATTCAACATACCATTATTCTGACTGACCTGTGTCACTTAAACAACTATAAAACAACTAAATAAATGACTGATTTAATTGTAAAAGATGTTAAATGAATGTCAGAGGGGATGAATTTAACCGTTATGGTTGGGACAGAACCGTTATGGTTGGGACATTACGTTTTCTTCCTCTTAGGGCTTTCCCATAGATTGGCTGAAAGATCTCTTGAAATGCAAAAGTTCTGATAGGCATCAAGGAAAATAAAACAGGGCTTGTGAGAAGTGCAAAGCATAACTGTAAGGTAAAGGTTACCAATAAACATAAGGAGGGTGTTAACCGTAATGGTTGGGACATATTTTTTATAGTAGCAAATGATACAACCAAGCAGTGTGACATGCAAACTAATCAAAGTAAATGATCAAAATTTGAAGCTACATCTTACCTGCACCATTTTCAGTCTTGTTTAAGTAAACCTATTATTTGCTTATTTCTGATTAACCTTTATATTGGTGACTTCAAAATTTAGATTTTGGAGACATCTTGACCTTTTTTTCAAATATGTCATCAATATGTCACTTTTAACTATTGATAAAAATCAGTTGGTGATTTTACTAAATATATGGATACATATGATACATCCATGTTAAAACCCACCCAAAAAGCAAATTATTTTTATTTATTCAAAAATTAAACAAGAGCTGTCAGAGGACAGCACGCTCGACTATTCAAAATGCTTGTTGGTAAATCAAATGAAATCTATTTAAATTCTTGCCCTTCATAGTAATAGTAAACAAGAGCTGTCAGAGGACAGCACGCTCAACTATTCAAAATGCTTGTTGGTAAATCAAATGAAATCTATTTAACTTCTTGCCCTTCACATACCCTGTACATATTAATAGTCAAAAATAATATACCTTGATAGTCCGATACCCCTTAATATTTTTATGATGTCTAAAATCAATCCCATGCCTAGTTAATGAGACATAAGCACAATAACACTGTGCATGCAAAACTTTAACCAAAAATCCAAGTTAGAAAACGGCCATAATTTGAATAAAATTCAGTCCAAAAGTTATCCTCCTTAGTTTTCTGATGCCCTGAAGACACTCCTTAACTTTTTAGTCAATTCCACAAGCAATTTCTGAGATATAAGCTGAATAGTAGCTTGCATGCAAAAATTTAACTAAAATTCTAAGTAAAAGGGGGTTCATAATTTTGAATATATTCCATCAAGTGTTATCTTCCTTTATAGGATGATACCCCTAAACATATTAATGATGTTTCAAATCAATCCCATGCCTGGACTCTGAGATATAAGCATGAAAGTACCTTGCATGCAAAACTTTAACCAAAATATCTAAGTTTAAAAAGGGGTCATAACTTGTAATATATTCCATCAAGAGTTATCTACTATGAAAGTATGATACCCCTAAACATATTAAAGATGTTTAAAATCAATCGCATGCCTGGATACTGAGATATAAGCATGAGAGTATTTTGCATGCCAAACTTTAACCAAAATTTCTAAGTTAAAAAGGGCAATAATTTGTAACATATTCCATTAAGAGTTATCTACCATGAAAGTATGATACCCCTAAATATATTAAAGATGTTTAAATCAATCCATGCCTGGATACTGAGATATTAGCATGAAAGTAACTTGCATGCCAAACTTTAACCAAAATTTCTAAGTTAAAATGGGAAATAATTTGTAACATATTCCATTAAGAGTTATGTACCATGAAAGTATGATACCCCTAAATATATTAAAGATGTTTCAAATCAATCCTATGCCTGGATACTGAGATATTAGCAAGAAAGTAACTTGCATGCAAAACTTTAACCAAAATTTCTAAGTTAAAAAGGGGCCATAATTTGTAACATATTCTATCAAGAGTTATCTACCATGAAAGTATGATACCCCTTAACATATTAAAGATGTTTCAAATCAATCCCATGCCTGGATACTGAGATATTAGCATGAAAGTGCCTTGCATGCAAAACTTTAACCAAAATTTCTAAGTTAAAAAGGGGCATAATTTTTATTCATAAGAGTTATCTACTGGAGTATATTCTAATTTAGTCAATCATGATGGTATGAGATCAACAGAAGTATTGCAGCAAACTTTAACCAAAATTTCTAAGTTAAAAAAGGGGCCATAATTCATATTTAGTTCAGGCAAGAGTTATCTACCTTGGTTGTCTGATGCCCCTGAACATATTTATAAACTTTCAAGTCAATACCATAAACGGTTATTGAGATATAAGGTTGATAGTAACTTGCACGCAAAACTTTAACCAAAAGCTGCAACGCCAATGCCGACGCCAACGCCAGGGCGACTACAATAGCTCTTATATTCTTCGAATAGTCGAGCTAAAAATGATATACCTTGATAGTCTGATACCCCTTAATATATTTATGATGTCTAAAATCAATCCGATGCCTAGTTACTGAGACATAAGCACAATAACACTGTGCATGCAAAACTTAAACCAAAAATCCAAGTTAGAAAACGGCCATAATTTGCATCAGTCCAAAAGTTATCCTCCTATTTTCTGATGCCCTTGAAGACACACCTTAACTTTCTAGTCAATTCCACAAGCAATTTCTGAGATATAAGCTGGATAGTAGCTTGAATGCAAAAATTTGACCATAATTCTAAGTTAAAAGGGGGTCATAATTTTTAATTTATTCCATCAAGTGTTATCTTCCTTTATAGTATGATACCCCTAAACATATTAAAGATGTTTCAAATCAATTCCATGCCAGGACTCTGAGATATAAGCATGAAAGTACCTTGCATGCAAAACTTTAACCAAAATTTCTAGGTTAAAAAGGGGCCATAACTTGTAATATATTCCATAAAAAGTTACTACCTTGATAGTATGATACTCCTAAACATATTTAAGATATTTCAAATCAATCCCATGCCTGGATACTGAGATATAAGCATGAAAGTAACTTGCATGCAAAACTTTAACCAAAATTTCTAAGTTAAAAAAGGGGCCATAACTTGTAATATATTCCATCAAAAGTTATCTACCATGAAAGTATGATACCCCTAAACGTATTAAAGATGTTTCAAATCAATCCCATGCCTGGATACTGAGATATTAGCATGAAAGTACCTTGCATGCAAAACTTTAACCAAAATTTCTAAGTTAAAAAGGGGCAATAATTTGTAACAAATTCTATCAAGAGTTATCTACCATGAAAGAATGATACCCCTAAACATATTAAAGATGTTTCAAATCAATGGCATGCTTGATACTGAGATATAAGCATGAGAGTATCTTGCATGCAAAACTTTAACCAAAATTTCTAAGTTAAAAAGGGGCCATAATTTGTAATATATTCCATCAAGAGTTATCTGCCTTGGTTGTATGATGCCCCTAAACATATTCATGAACTTTCAAGTCAATACCATGAATGGTTATTGAGATACAAACTAGATAGTAGCTTGCACGCAAAACTTGAACCAAATTTTCTATTGCATGCAAAACTTTAACCAAAATTTCTAAGTTAAAAAGGGGCCATAATTCATATTAAATTCAGTCAAGAGTTATCTACCTTGGTTGTCTGATGCCCCTGAACATATTTATAAACTTTCAAGTCAATACCATAAATGGTTATTGAGATATAAGGTTGATAGTAACTTGCAAGCAAAACTTTAACCAAAAGCTGCAACGCCAACGCCGACGCCGACGCCAGGGTGACTACAATAGCTCTCATATTCTACGAATAGTCGAGCTAAAAAGGTGATAAAGTGCATGTCACACAAAAAACAGTGATTTTCGACGTCTTTGCATTTTTCAATCTGCTATAACTTTCGAACCAATTATCCGATTAACCTGAAATTTTCACCACAATACCATCACAATCATACTTTTCAGAAAACATCAATTTCAAAGTTGCTTTATTATTTTCCTTGGTGATATTTATGTTTTATTCTTGGAGACACAAAAATGAACCCTTATTTGCACTTGGCCATATCTCAAACCAATAGGGACTGGTCAATCCATACTGACAACAGTAGAGATATTGAAAAAGAGAATGCAGGTGCAGGAATAGTGATAATGGACCAAAACAATGCGAAAATTCAAGATAGAAGCCTAAAGCTAGATCACAGATTATCAATCTTCACCTGTGAACTTGTAGCAATCAACACGGTGTTACAATGGTTAAACTTTAACATACTGTACATGTTAAATTTAATCTATAAAT
>CM037791.1:42307446-42357446 GCA_021229015.1 Solen grandis
CAATTCAACAATAAGATTTAAAATTAAAGCAATGTGTGTTGTTTAATTTAAATTAGTAAAATGTTACTTTATACTGCAAGAATATGAATAAGAAACATAATGTCAAATGCTCATAGAAAGTACATCAAGGCTTCTGGTTAAACACTTGATATTCTGTTAACAAAACTAAAACGGATAAAACTGTTTTGTCGGATTCGTCAGGTCACCGGTAGTTGTTTCTGTTCGATGAAGAAATGGTTCATATTCGCCATCTGAAATAAATGGAGGAAAGGGATCATCGCCATATACTTAGACTGGTGAATGTAATAGCATTATAGTTGTATCGTTGTTAACCATAAAGGAATAATATGTAAGCGGCTAGGTAGCTTATTCAGTAGAGCATTCGCCCTGTAAGCGAAAGGCCCCAGGTTCTAGTACCGGTCAGACTGAATATTTTTCCCTGTTGTGAGTTATTGATACCTTAACAAACAAATATCTATTTACTTTAAAAATGTAAGAACGGGTAAATGAAAACATCTTCTAAATCCGGGGGCCTCCGTGGCCGAGAGGGTAAAGTCGCTGACACTCACTCTGCTCCTCACCTCGTGGGTTCGAATCCCAGCATGGTCATTCGGATTTTCATGTGAGGAATCTTTCCGACTGGCTTGCGGTAAGTCAGTGGTTCTACCCGGATTCATCCGTGCATTCAGATCTTCCTCAACCTAATGTCGCTTTATGATTTCTATTACTACTGCTACTACTTATAACCATTAAAACGTCTACCACAGCTACGACAACTGCTGACTGCTACTTCCACTATTGCTACTACTAGCACTACTGCCATTAGTACTGAAATAACGATAGCATCCACAACCGCTATCAATACCCCTACATTTATTACTGCTGCTGCTACTACAACTTCTTTTACCACCATTTAGGTTCATTTGAGGGTGATATTTTGGATACTGAAAATCTTGATAAATTTAAAAAAGAAGTAGTCCCTATACTTCTCCTACTACGATTTCTGCTACAATACGTACTACTTCCACCTCAACCGATACAGCTACTGTAATTATTTCATATAAAATATTACGAACTACCGTCATCAATACTTCCGCTACTACTGCTCCCGCTTCCGCAGCAGCTACTATTACTACTACCACCACAATTACCATTACTACCACATTACTACTACTACTATCTACTTCTACTTCTACTAGTATTGCTGCTACTACTATTAAAACTACTACTTCTACTACTGCTAAGACTACGACAACTACTACCACAGCAACTACCATCATTACCATAATAATTACTACATCACTACTACTACTTTAACTGCTGAGACGACTACTACTACCACAACTACCATTACTCTAACAATGATTACTACATTACTACAACAACAACTACTACTACTACTACTGCTGATGCTGCTGTTACTTTAACTACTGCTACTACTTTAACTGCTGAGACGACAAATACTACCACCACAACTACCATCACTATAACAATAATTACTACATTACTTCTACAACAACAACTACTACTACTACTACTTCTGTTGCTGCTGCTGTAACTATATCTACTACTTCTACAACTACTACTGAGACAAGAGACAACGACAACTACTACCACAACAACTACCATTACTATAACAACAAGAGTGCCAGTGATGCCACAATATACGCCGCCACAAAATATAAAGACCAAGAGGGGTCTTTTAATTATTGCTTTTAACATTTCTGTAAGCATAACCTCATAATGAAGTCTGTAAGACCAATTAATTTAGCTGAACAGAGATAGAACCCTAAAAATGCTTCCAATATGACAGTAGGTCAAATAGCAGTATCAACTGTACCAGAAAATCCTTGCCTTATGCACATTTACCTGTTTAGAAACTTGAGTTGTGTTTTAAAGAGACCATGTTTAGAAAGGCATAACTATTGCAAATATTGATGAACATCAAAGCCCCTGCTTTGTGCATATCTACCCAGTATAGTAATGACATTGCCCAAGGTTTGAAAAGATTAGGTCAGAAACATACAAGAAATTGCATTCCCAAAGCTGAAATATCAATCAGTAGACTAAGTTTCAAGGTACACAAATCTTGTAAAAATCAATGAACCATAAAATCGCCACTTCATGCACATCTACCTATTAAAGTAATGCCATTGACCAAGTTATAAAAAGATTCATTCAGAAATGTAGGAGGAGTTGCGTTCACAAGGCTGCAATATCATTCAGCTACAGAGACTTAAGTTTCAAGGGACACAAACCTTGTAAAAATCAATGAACCGGAAAATCACCACTTCATGCACATCTACCCATTATAGTAATGATATTGACCAAGTTTTGAAAAGATTCATTCAGAAATGTAGAAGGAGTTACGTTCACAAGGCTGCAATATCAAACAGCTACAGAGACTAAGTTTCAAGGGACACAAATCATGTAAAAATCAATGAACCATAAAATCACCACTTCATGCACATCTACCCATTATAGTAATGATATTGACCAAGTTTTGAAAAGATTCATTCAGAAACGTAGGAGGAGTTGCGCTCACAAGATATGGACGTACGGACGTACGGACGGACAGACGGACAGACGGAGAAGATGACGCCAATATACGACCGCCTCCGGCGGCGTATAAAAATCACTATATACTACAACACCAATATCAACTTCTACTAATGCTGTTACTTTAACTGTTGTTACTATAAATTATTTTGTTGTTCCGATAATTGTTGTAAACTAATACTACTGCTGCTGTTACTATAAATACTGCTTTTACTACTACAACTTCTACTACTGCTTCTAGTGCGGCTGTTACTATAACTACTACTACTGCTGCTGCGGTTACTATAGCTCTACTACTACTGCTGCTAATACTATAATTACTACTGCTACTGCTGTCGTTACTATAACTACTGCTACTTCTACTACACTACTGCTGCTGTTGTTACTTTAACTACTTCTACTTCTACTACTACTACTACTACTACTACTACTGTGTGTTGTTACTATAACTACTACTACTACTACTACTACTACTACTACTACTACTACTACTACTACTACTACTACTACTACTACTACTACTACTACTACTACTGCTGCTGCTGTTGTTACTATAACTACTTCTACTACTACTACTACTACTGCTGCTGTTGTTACTTTAACTACTTACTTCTACTTCTACACTACTACTACTCTACTACTACTACTCTATCTACTACTACTACTTCTACTACTACTACTGCTGTTGTTACTATAACTTCTTCTACTTCTACTACTACTACTACTACTACTACTGCTGCTGCTGTTGTTACTATAACTACTTCTACTACTACTACTACTACTATTACTACTACACTGCTGTTGTTATTATAACTACTTCTACTTCTACTACTACTACTACTGCTGCTGCTGCTGTTACTATGACTACTACTACTAATGCTGCTGTTACTATAACTACAACTTCTACTTCTACTACTACTACTACTACTGCTTCTGTTACTATAACAACTACTGCTTTTGTTACTATAACTACTACTACTATTACTCCGTCTACTACTTCTACTGCTGCTGTTACTACTACTTCTGCTTCTGATGTTACTATAAATACTTCTACTACTGCTCATGTTACTATAACTACTACTACTACTACTGCTGTTGCTGTTACTATTACTACTACTACTACTGCTGCTGTTACTATGACTTCTTCTATTAATGCTGTTACTATAACTTCTATTACTGTTGCTGTTACTATAACTACTACTACTACTGCTGCTGCTGTTACTATAACTATTGTTACTACAACAATAACCATCACTACAACAATAATCACAACATTACAGCTACTATAACTATTGTTACTACAACAATAACCATCACTACAACAATGAATCACAACATTACAGCTACTATAACTATTGTTACTACAACAGTAACCATCACTACAACAATAACCATCACTACAACAAGAATCACAACATTACAGCTACTATAACTATTGTTACTACAACAATAACCATCACTACAACAAGAATCACAACATTACAGCTACTATAACTATTGTTACTACAACAATAACCATCACTACAACAAAATCAAACATTACAGCTACTATAACTATTGTTACTACAACAATAACCATCACTACAACAAGAATCACAACATTACAGCTACTATAACTATTGTTACTACAACAATAACCATCACTACAACAATAATCACAACATTACAGCTACTATAACTATTGTTACTACAACAATAACCATCACTACAACAAGAATCACAACATTACAGCTACTATAACTATTGTTACTACAACAATAACCATCACTACAACAATAATCATCACTACAACAAGAATCACAACATTACAGCTACTATAACTATTGTTACTACAACAATAACTATCACTACAACAATAATCACAACATTACAGCTACTATAATTATAGTTACTACAACAACTACTACCACATCACTACATAACTACATTACTACTACTACTACTAGTACCACAATTACTTCCATCACTAAAAGCTACATTTAGTACCACCGCAACTACAGATGATGATGATGATGATGATGATGATGATGATGATGATGATGATGATGATGATGATGATGATGATGATGATGATGATGAAACAATATTTCCAACTCTAAATAAACGACAATTACTGCTACCACAACTACTACTACTACTACAGCTGCTGCTGATAATGATGATGATGTTACTATAAAAACTGCTGCTGGTTATGAAACTAGTGCTTCCAACATCACTCCCAATAAATACTACGTACACCCAAACAACGACAACTACTGCTTCCACCACCACAACTTCTACTACTACTATTACTACTGATGATGATAATTCTAATGCAAATGCTACTACTAACATCACATTTTTTATTACAAAAAATACAACGTACACTAAAACAACAACAACTTATTCTACCACCACCACCACTTATACAACTACTACTAAAGCTGCTGCTGCTGATGATGATGATAAAACTACTATAAAAACTGCTTCCAACATCACTCCTTCCTGCATTATTTCAGACAATACTACGTTCACTAAAACAACGACAACTTTTACTAATACTACTAATAATAACTACTACTAATTACTAATACTACTACCACTGCTTCTACTGCTGCTGCCACCGCTGCTGCTGCTGATGATGATGATATTTATTCAAATACTACCACCAACGTCACTCCTACCATTATTAATACGATAAATACTACGTACACTAAAACAAGACAACAATTTAACTCAAGTACTACTACCATCACTACCACAATGAATAGTACTATGAACACTACTATCGCTTCCAATACCAACACCGTCAGTTCTACCACCACCATAACTTCTGGTTCTGGTGCTATGTTTATGTGGGTAAAAATGTTACCTACCTTAAATAGTTCACTCGGCCACATTTCCAGCTTGTGATCTTCCTGTAAAACGATAAGATCTATATTATTATCTGGACAAATAAATTATATATAAAGTAACTAAATTATAGAAAATAAGTAACAATTTAAAATAAAGGATGACTGTTTCAATGATGTGTATTTTTTTTTAAATAAAGGTAAGGAATTTCATAGATATTTCAAAAACAATGGAGGCTGAAATGAGTACAATAACAACAATAACAAGAATGACATAACCAAATAATGGGAAAAATCATCATCAGGTGCATATCATAACTGTTTTTCATTCACAGTTTTAAGAAATTATTCGGACATCATCATCAATATCACAAAATTACAAATTAATAACCAAAAAGAAAGGAACCATATTTTCGGATTCATTTTTAATAAAATTGTGTAGACTATATATATTAAATAAATATCTATTCTATAATGATCTTAATAAAATTAATAACTGATAAAATAATGAAAGTTTTATGAAAGATGTGTTAAAAAAAAGAATATTCAAAATGGCGGCTCCGTGTAAAAACAAATCAAAAACAAAAATAGAAAAGGTAATAAACTGAACATAAAATACGTTATGAAATATAAATAATGTACATACAAATATAGTCTATATAGTGAACAAATAGAAAATATACATGGAAATTAAACAAATAAAAAATATAAGTATGTCCTTTAAATAAACGTGATCTATAGACTGAATGATGAATGATTAATAAATAAATGCATACAAAATATTAGATAAGGAAATAAAACGATAAAATCTGAAAGACGATAATAATCCTTTACGAAGTGAAAGAATGAACAATGAAAGAACAATCAAAATGGCGGCTACTGATTGAAAACAAAATTGTTATTGAAATTAAATCCAGTAAATAACGTGATGAAGAGTAAATAAATGAACGCTGATATGTGATAAGAATTGTTTAAAGAATGAAAGAAAAATCAAAGAAAATCAAAATGGCTGCTGTGTGGAAACATAAACTTGATTGTGAACAAAAAAACACCGTGATGAAGAATAATAAATAAATAAATAAATAAATAAATAAATAAATAAATAAATAAATAAATAAATAAATAAATAAATAAATAAATAAATAAATAAATAAATAAGTTATCATGATTAGTGTCTAAAGAATGAAAGAAAGAAAAGAAAGAACATTCAAGATGGCGGCTGTGATATAAAGATGAAGTAAAGTCTTACCTTCATTTCTCCGTCAGCTGGAATTCCTGCACGTGATCACTCTCGTCACCGCCCACGTACATTCGGTCTCCCTCGGGACTGAGGCCGATGGCCCGGGATCCTCACACAAACCGTCTTCCTTCCCCAGGATCTGTGTGGACCGGTCACCTGTAGCGGCCACAAGATGGACGGTTCCATCATAACAACAGACAAACACTGACCCCGCCCTGTCCACTGTAACACCTTGGGGATTGACCAGTCCCTTCAACTTGGTCATCACTGACCAGTCACGTGTACTAATACTGGTCAGCGTGTTGTTCCCACAGTCTGAAACATACAAGATCCCGGAACCAGGACTGACCGCGAGGTAGAATGGTACACGAAACAGTTGAGCCCCGCCATGATCTGTCTGGAGTCTCCTCAGGACTTGTCCGTCCATGTCCAGAATCTCAACTTTCCCCGGGTCGTCATAACTCACCACGAGTTTCCTGTCTTGAGTGACCTGGATTCCCCGACACCAACATTCAACAGAGATGACCTTGTTCGTGTCCGTGATCTGGTCATTGGTCACTCTGATGTAACGGAGACTTCTGGCACCAGTCAAGGTAATGATGAGGTCACGAATTGTTGATTCCTCGGTGACGTCACGAGGCACGAGCGCCGTATCCCAGGGACCATAGGGGAGGCTGATCTGAGATACGATTTCGTTACGTTTTGTGTCGACAAGTTTGACAGAATTGTTCCAGTTGTCACAGAGGAAGACTTTGTCCTGATCCAGAACACAGATACCTGAGATACAACATGTCTCCTTGTCTGACTTACTTCTCACTTTTATATCCCTCACGTGTTTTACTTTCATGTCATGGCGGTGCACGTGCAGCTTCCCGAGGGTTTTAAATGAACTATGCACGTTCTGTAATTCCACGTCCGGCTCAAACCTGTACCTCGTGACCCCGTTCTTTGAATGTATTGACTCGATCTCCGACTGAATCTCCGCCATTTTCTTCTCAGTTTTTTTCATAGCGAAAAACAGTTTATTGTTTTGGTTTTTATTTAATTTTTCATCGAGTTCTGCAGACAGTTTCTGCAGGTCGGTTTCCATGGTTACACAATTCTTGGATATTTTGTCCATTACTTGTACGTCGCTTACGGCTATTTGATCAATTTCTCGCACTAAAGACAGTTCCAGTTTATCAAAGAATCTTACTAATTCCTCCTTCATGTGTCGAACCTGCGACCTCGTCTCCTCTTTAAGTTGTTCAATGGCGGCCTTGTTTTCGTTTGCTGTTTCTTTGTTTTTCTTCACTCTCTCAATCAATTCCGACATTTTGTCCTGGAGAGAGGAAAACTCCCGACTGTTTCCGATGTCATTTGTCTCGTCGGGAATGAAACTTACACCACAATTTCCATGATTTAACGTCACACACACAGAACAGAGAATGTCTTTGTGTTTCTTACAGTAATACTCTAACAAGTGTCCATGTTTCTCACATTGTTCAGTTAATGGATCACGTGGTACCACTTTCTCCTTTGGCATGGACACTTGATCTAACATCACGTGGTTTCTACACATCAATGGAACACAGTGACCTTTAAAACAACTCTCGCACAAGTGATGTTTACAAGTGTCACAGAAGCCGTGTGCAGACCTGGATTTTCCGTCAACACTACAAGGATAACAGAGGAGAGGATCACATTCCTGGGACAGGTTTTTGGCTTCAGCCATGGTCACGTCTTTGTTGAAGATGATCAGACGTCAATATTCGGTTGACGGGAACACGTCAGAATGCACAGTATCTGTTAATGGAAATGAAAAAAAAATCAATTATACAAAAAAAAATGTTTTGAAAAATAACATTTATTTAATTACATTTCAAACTGCACTGAATCGTATAGAAACAAAACAAAACTTGTTTTTAAAGTTAAGACTGTTTACTCATACCTATAATGGGCTTTTGACCTATAGGCGAATTTCTTTTAAGTCATGCAGATTTTCCCTTATCTGATATTTAGCCAAGATTTCATTCATAGGCAATTTTCTTTGAATTCATTTATTATCCCCGAAATATGTATTCAAGTTTTCATATTTAGATACATATATATACCTTAAAAAATGAAGCAAAAAAAAAAAAAAAAAGAAAAACGAAAAAAGATTGCTGATCACAAAACAACAATGAATTGTTTATAGGTTCGATTCCTCGTCACGTACATAACAGATTACTGTGGTCAACCTTTAAGGCATGTGTTTTTTTTTTTCGGGCTCTCAGGTTTCCTCCCATAAAAATGACTACATTCGCCGCAAGCCGAGCATTCAAGATTGATTAATAGAAATTGTGAGAACCTGTTTCGTAATCAGTGTAAATTAAGTAAAGTTTAATCTTAAATTATAAAGAACATAAAGTAAAAACATAAAAAGACATGTCGCGCTCTTGTGTCGCATAATACTGCGGGTTCAGGGTTCGATCCCGTTAGGCTCATGACTCTAACGACTCACGGTAATTCTATGTGCAAAAGTACTGGTCCAACCCAAACAACATATATGACAATCATGAGTGCATCTTAGTGGGTCCTTCAAAAATTAAGATGTAAGAAATCATGAATGGTTGGATTGAAAAAAGAACACAGATGGAAAGACAGGCAGATAGACAAATAGGACTAGAGGACTAACATATACATAGACAGGTAGGCAGACAGATAGTCAGATTGAAATACAGGACAGACAGACAAATACATAGATAGACAAGCGGACAGAAAGACACTCAGGGAAATAGATAAACAGATATAAAAACGGGAAAGACAGAGAGACAATTTGAAATATATATGGATAGACCGGCAAACAGACATTAAGATGCATAGATAGACAGGTAAACAGACAGGCAGGCTGGTACCTTATAGCAAAATGGTAAGACAGGACAGACGGACAGATTGAAATATATATGAATAGACAGGTAGACAGACATTAGGATGCATAGATAAACAGAGAGGAAGGCAGACAGATACATGGATAGACAGGAAGGCAGATAGATAAATAGGACTACAGGGCAGACAAATACATGGATAGACAGGAAGGCAGATAGATAAACAAATAGGACTACAGGGCAGACAGATACATGGATAGACAGGAAGGCAGATATATAAACAAATAGGACTACAGGGCAGACAGATACATGGATAGACAGGAAGGCAGATAGATAGACAAATTGGACTACAGGGCAGACAGATTGTTGGATAGACAGGAAGGCAGATAGATAGACAGATAGGACTACAGGGCAGACATACATGGATAGACAGGTAGGCAGATAGATTAACAAATAGGACTACAGGGCAGACAGATTGTTGGATAGATAGGAAGGCAGATATATTCACAAATAGGACTACAGTGCAGACAGATACATGGATAGACAGGAAGGCAGATAGATAAATAGGACTACAGGGCAGACATATACATGGATAGACAGGAAGGCAGATAGATAGACAAATAGGACTACAGGGCAGACAGATACATGGATAGACAGGAAGGCAGATAGATAGACAGATAGGACTACAGGGCCGACAGATACATGAATAGACAGGAAGGCAGATAGATAGACAGATAGGACTACAGGGCAGACAGATACATGAATAGACAGGAAGGCAGATAGATAGACAAATAGGACTACAGGGCAGACAGATACATGAATAGACAGGAAGGCAGATAGATAGACAAATAGGACTACAGGGCAGACAGATTGTTGGATAGACAGGAAGGCAGATAGATAGACAGATAGGACTTCAGGGCAGACAGATTGTTGGATAGACAGGAAGGCAGATAGATAGACAGATAGGACTACAGGGCAGACAGATTGTTGGATAGACAGGAAGGCAGATCAGTGTTTTTTTTGGCTAAAATATTCGGCGAAATTCGGCGGCATTCCCCCCTGCCAGAAGTATATATTTTTCCCCCTATTATGCTGAAAATTCCCCCACTTAGGGTTCATTTTGGGGTGCAAAATGATGAGTTTCTCTCATTAAATCAACAAATGTTGCACAATAAAATATCAGCTGAATATATTTCGTCTGCCCTGTTTACTAGGTATCGCCTGCATTATACGACAGATTGTTATATGCAGACAATACCTAGTAAACAGGGCAGATGGTCTAAAAATGGCAAAAAATAAAGTTAACTGGTAAAGGTATGGGCCAGGTGTTGGAGAAATGTCATTTTTTATAATTATGTAACTTGTTTTTATGTGTTTTCTTGATTAGCATGTGAAAAGCATGCATTTTTACAGTAATGGTGGAATCTATTGTTTACTTCCGGTTTGTTCGTAAGAAATAATGGAAAAAAGCATGCATTGATAAAACTTGTTAAAATGTTTTAAAAAGCTTCAATAATGTTATCAAACATGTTATTTATGAAAGAAAACACATTTTAAAGACTGTCTTTAAAAAATATATTACAATATAATAGTGAAGTGGGTGGGGTAATGCATTAATTAATGAAGACAGGACTTATTTAAGATATATCTATACACTTTTATACATCTTTTTTTTTTTTTTTTTTTTTTTTTTGCAAGTTTTGTTTTCCTACATCAATTTAAGCCACCCAAAGCCACAATTCAACAAATGATAATATATGAAGTGCATAATTTAATGTATAAAAGTTTATAGATAGATCTAAAAACAAGCCTGTCTTAATGAATCAATGCATTATCCCCACCCACTTCAGTATTATATTGTAGTTTTTTTAACAGTTTTTAATGATGCAAACTATCTTTAATGATTCTGTGTTGAACAGATGGGCATCACAATGAAAATGTTGAATTTTATTAAAACAGTTAAAGCATACTAGTGCTTGTGTTGGTGTTAACTTAGAGTCAGTTTTATCATTTAAATAGAGATGAAAAAATAATTTAAAATATACTGCCTTAATGATGTATAGAGTAAAAAAAATCCCCTTTTAGCTAGTTCGCACGCTTTTTTTCCCCCCTCAAATGGGCCCGGACCCCATTCCCCCAAAAGTGAATAAAAACACTGCCGATAGATAGACAGATAGGACTACAGGGCAGACAGATTGTTGGATAGACAGGAAGGCAGATAGATAGACAAATAGGACTACAGGGCAGACATATACATAGGTAGACAGGAAGGCAGATAGAAAGAAAAAGCAGACAGACAGACAGATGCATAGATAGATAAACAAACAGACAGACTTACAGAAAGCAGAAATATTTTTATCTCACATGCCAATCTACCAGTCGTCGATGTGTTTTTTTTTTTATTTTCCCAGATGATAGCTTCCCTGTTACAAAAGAAAATAAACATAATCAAGATATATGCATATATTTAGATCTAACATTATTTATCTAAATAAAAATCAAGCATTATCGACCATGATCCACAAATCATCATTATGAATCGAATTAAACTGAGATCGATTCCGGCGTTGATGCAAACATGTGCAGCGTATAACGATGGGCAGATCATTTTGTTTTCTCTGATTTATATCTAAAGTTTTGTTTTTTTTTCGATTAAAAAAAGAGAAAGAATTATCGAGATTTGATTTAAATGATTTATACGGAAAAATATCCACCATGCAGGTACAGAATCATAAATGGAGTTTGATCTATCTTTACATTTCGTAGGTCGAAAACATCACATTTCTTTATCCGAAAACATAAAAATTAAGTGAAAATATGAAACGATAAGATAAAACAGGGGAATAAACCTATAAGATAAAACAAGGAAATAAACCTTAATTCCAAAGATGCAACTAAATGTATCCAGAAGAGATGAGTAGATCAGCATCTTGACTCTTCAAAAGTTCGACAGAAATTGACACTTACAGCGTCTGATGTCATAAATATATGACGTCATTATAACACGTCATACAGCAAAACGGGGATTGTTTACATTTAAACGTGATCAAAAAGAAAGAAATGATGATGGTGCAGCTTTAGAAGTATGTTTAATTTGTAAAGTCGTTATAAGCAAGGTACAATAAAAAAATAAATTCAGGATGGATGGATGGAGACGTCCAGCTAATTACAGGTGGAGGAAGATCCCGAATGCACGGAGGCATCCGGGTAGAACAACCGATCTATCGCTAGCTAGCTGGAAGGCTTCCTCACATGAAAATGCCGGAAATCGAACAGTGAGGGGCTGAGTGAGTGTTAAAGTCAGTGACTTTACCCTCTTGGCCACGGAGGCCCCTAATACTTATGTATAAAAAAATAAAGAAATAAAATAAATAAAAATAAAATTAAAAAAAGAACAGAAAAGATCGTTGGTGCAATAAGATAACATGACACCTCCTCTTTTAAGCTGTATTAGTAACAAATGTAGTTCTCGTTCTACTCTCCCAGGTGTGGATTGGTATACAATCATGTAAAGTTATAAAGCACTTTCTTTTATTCTCTTTGTTATAATGTAATTAAATGTCCTCATAAATCATCAAAAATGCTAAGTTTGGTATTTTGCCCTTTATGTCATTTACATATCTCCATTTACCGTCATACTTTCAAAAGTGGGGGTATTTACCCCCAGGTTTAAACATTATTTGGAACTCTGGTATTTACAAGTCGAACGTACTTCCGATATTCGGTATATACTTTTGTTGTGCGTTCGAAACCAGACCGCGACATACCAATTTCGTAAAAAACATTACTGTTTTAGCTCCGATGCTTGGCGCTCAGGCTGTACGTGTTGTTCCAGGACTCGTTGGCCCGGTGTCAGGATAATGTGACTGGCTGTGGTATCATGCCACGTGTCTATGTCGAGATACCGTTGTGTGACAGCACTATATATACCTGTCTCAAGCTAACATCGTCTCCGAATGACTGAACTACTGTCGGTTGAAAGTTAATCCAAACAAAGGTGTTGATAGCGAGGCTGACTGTCTGAAACTTTACAATCGTATTTTTTTTTTTGTCATCCAGAAAGATCTTCACTGCGTATATCACGTATTTCTCAGAATTTGGACGTTTATATTGGTCAGAAATCAGAATAATGCAAAGTAAGAAAGTTTCCATGCAGCAGAACTCCGGAATGGAGCTGATTCGGGTTATTTTTTTTATCTACCCGCGTACCCGTCATACTATTACACGTGGGTACACATGTACCTGTACAGATGTAGCCATTGTGCCAAAACCGATTTGCCATCTGTATTAACAAACCAGTCTAGTCATTGATTCAAACATATTACAATATATTTGACATCTGTATTAACAAACCAGTCTAGTTATTGATTCTAACATATTACAATAAGAGCTGAACGATACGGATTTTGTACACCAAGACATAAATATATATCTTGAACGCACGTGAAACGCACGTTTAATTTTTCTCATTTGTTTTTTCAAAATGAATATGTTGTATATAGCGCTTTGGAAACTGACTAATAAAATATCTCTTTCTACACGTTAATATATTGTTTAAATCTAACAAAAACAATGAAAATACATTTGAAAAATGCCGTAGTGTTTAAAGAAAATAAAACCTATTTCGCCATTCTCTGTCTATTTCGTGTATTCCGTGATTTGCGAAATGGACATCATTTCATCGAGATGCTATCGTCGATGTCAATAAATATCACAAATGTAAATTGTTCTCTAGGTTAAAGGTAATGTATTGATTTAATCATACATTTATATTGAAGTCACAGCTTTATAATGCCTTAATAGGAAACTCAAAAGTTCATTTCTCTATTTTCGGTCCATAATGTAAGTTTGGGAAAGACTTATCAATGGGCGTATTCGACTTGGTGTTTGTTGACTATTTTTTTCCCCCGTTAATTTCAAGTTTTCATTCGCCTGGTTGAGCGCTAAGATTGTAACGTCAGAGCGTTAAGCACTTGCTCAACAAAGAAAATTCTCCGTTGATAATCTCTAAATGATTTTTAATATTAAAAACTAGTACACATAAGTGATATTTGAAAAGAATATGTTGCTTACTCAAATAACTGATCGTATATTTTAGCTAAACAAAACTTTATAAGGTTGTAAATCTAAATCTAACTATTTAGCATCCTCCGTTAAAGTATAACTTGAAAACGTTTTGTGTAGGGATTATTAGATAAAAATAGAATAATGTCACGTGTCTTGAAAAATATGTTAAGGATGTCCAATTTTATCACTTCAGCTTGATTAGTGGGTTCCGTGTACCATAAAAACTTATAAATTATATGATGAACAAGGTGAAAGACATCCTTTAACTTCTAAGCGACAGCAATGCAATTATCTATCCGACTAGGCATTTTTCGTTGAATAACTTTTTTTCTTTGCGAATTAAACCCTGACCACATCTAGTATGATACCACAGTCACATCATTATGACACTGGGCCTACACATTCTGTGATATCACACAATAGTCATCTGGTATGATACCACACAAATTAACATCATCCTGACACTAGGCGGGCACACATGATGTGATTTCACACAAGACATCTAGTATGATACCGCATATATTAACATCATCCTGACACTAGGCGGACACACATGATGAGATTTCACAGAAGACCCATCATGTCACCTATGCGGAGGACGCGCAACAATGGCACACATCCTGTCTGGGTGTAAGACAGCTCTACAGCAGGGCAGGTACCGCTGGCGACATGACCAGGTTCTAGCAGTCCTGGCAGACAGCCTTGAGAAAGAGAGGAAGCAGAAGAGAGTAGTTGGAGGGAAGCAGCACTCCATACAGTTTGTGAAGGCCGGCCAAGTGAAGTCGAATGCACAGGGAGAGCAGCTGGGAATTCTCCACCAAGCACCGTCATGGGAGATGAGAGCAGATCTGAGGAAGAAGCTTGTGTTCCCAGATGTTGTTCAAACCAGCCTTAGACTAGACATTGTGATATGGTCGGAACTCAGCAGGAAGATCATCATGATCGAACTGACCGTACCCTGGGAAGACGCGTGTGAGGAGGCCAACGAGAGAAAAAGTGCCAAATACGCACTGTTAGCTGACTCGTGTAGGCAGAACGGTTGGAGTGCTTGGGTTCTTCCAGTGGAAGTTGGGGCCAGAGGTTTTCCAGCACAGTCTGTCTGGAGGATGTACCAGAAGATTGGCATGACAGAAACCAAGAGGAAGGCAGCTATCAAACACCTGGCTGATGCTGCAGAAAGAGCATCATGTTGGCTCTGGTTTAGAAGAGAAGAGCCATCCTGGAGACCTGACAATAGCGGGTAGTGAACAGTCACTGCCGACCCCGTCAACCTGAGGATGTAGTGGAAAAGGGGTCGAAACATCCTGTGATGGTTGAAGTCCACCTGATGACGCTTGTCATTTGCAGTCTCCAGGAGTTCATCATCATGATCGTCAGGGAACAGTCCATACTGAAGCAGCAGTGAGGACTCTACATCAGCAGTTACCTGTATGAAGAAGAGACAAGACATCTGGTATGATACCACACAATTAATTAACACCATCCTGAAACTAGGCCCACACATTAAGTGGTATCACTTCAAAAGACATCTGGTATGATACCTTACAAAGTCATATTATCCTGATACAGAGCTAATACATTATGTGATATCACACAATATACATCTGGTATGATACCACACAAAGTCATATAATGCTGACACAGGGCCCACACATTATGTGATATCACACAATATACATCTGGTATGATACCACACAGTCATAAAATGCTGACACAGGGTTCATACATTATGTGACATCATGCCATAATATCTCGTATGATACCACACACAGTCACATTCTCCTGACACAGGGCCCACAAATTATGTGATGATAAACTAGGCCCACACATTCTGTGTTAACAATTTCAGGATCTAGTGGTGGTTTTGAAAGAGTGAGGTTTTAGTTCTGCTATTTTTCTTCTGTATGTACACAAATTGTGTACTTTAAATTTACTTTGTTTCAAATATACTACGAGTTTGAAATATTATTATGCATAGATCCATCTGCTGAAAATTGAACCAAACTTACTAGTGACGAACTATACAAAACTAACCATGGATTTTAATTAATGTTCCTTCAGTATGTAAATCCCAATAATAAATCCCATGTTGTACCTTTCACAAACGTCACTGTCCTTTTTGTTATTAGCGTACTATCACAGAAATGTTTTAATAGCAATACAAAACGTCAAAATAAATGGGATAAAATCATGTGTGTGCATTTACGTGTATGCCTCGTTATGCATTTAAAATACTTTTGATACCCTAGATGGCTATTTTCGCCAAACATCTACTTACCTTATGGTCCATAAGAACTATGCCTTTCCTTCTGAATGTATAAAATTATAAACATCCCATCCAACGTCTCGAGATTGAAAATGTTTACGTGGCACTATGTTTTTGTCCTCAATAAGTGTGTAAAACAGTAGAATAAACACACTGCGATTACTTTGTATAAGACTAAACTGCCGTGTAAGAAATCATTCCCGGTATCTCCCCGTCAGGCTCTAATTCGATATCCAAAATGGCTGATTTTCCGAAAACCTACTTTCTTTATCGCTTCCACGAAGTAACCCGGTAATAGCAAAAACAGTGTTTCAATGTTAACCGATACTCCAATATACAGCGTTTTATCACCAATCAAAATAGCTGGTGTGTGTATAGCTACATAGTGCATACACAAAGACCTGTGTATACAAGCCCTGCTGTACGAAAAAATACACAAACACATTTAAGTTTATATTTATATTCATTGATCAAAGTTCATGGCTGGACTTGACTACACGATATAGTCGCGAAGGTGGAGTGCGAGCGTTTATGTCGTGTATCGTGTAGTTAAATAAGACAGAGAGAGTACACTTAACAAAAAAAAACAACAAATAAATAAAAAATAAAAAAATATAAAAAAAAACATTGCTTTTAATATTGTTAATCGCGACGCAGTTTATTCTATCAAAGGTAAAACCATACAATTATTTGTAAGCTATATACAAAATTCAATGTAGATCTAATTTAATTTTGGAACAGCCCTCACTCTAAGTCCGATGTTCGTTTCCAAACCCCGCACTCCGACCTCCGTTAAAAGATGTCTATTAACACTGCAGAGCTTTTCCCCGAGAGTGAAAATGATTAATACTGACTTGGAAAGAGGAGATGGAGACGAAATATTTTTCCATACACAACTCCGGCTCATATCAATTGAACCGGGTTTTATAACATGTGATTACATTGCTCCGAATGGAAAAATCTAGGCACAACCTACCACAAGCCCGTCGCTTAGCCAGTCTGTTGGTTACAATGTCTTTCGCTGCGCCATAACTTAAAACAAACTCCTCAGTAACCTGCCTTAATTATATTTTTTCTCCTGTCTTTCTTAACATGCTCTATGACAGATATTGAAGGGGGCGGTCGCATCTTCGATAGAGGATCTGCCATCACAAAATCGGTAAACCTCGAGAGTACAGCAGATTTAGAGAAGGCCAGAGGCAAATAATTGTAATGAGAGAAACACTGTATCTGATTGCCTTCATAACACATAATACTCGTACGTCATACACAATTATATAAGCAGAATTCTTGCGTTTTAAACAACATACATGCAATGAACGTATGCATTTTTCTGTTTCTTTACTCACTTCCTTATTTACATGTAGTAATTTTTGGCTAACGGGCCATATATCTATTTAGATAACATGATAACATTTTCGACATATTGTATATAGAAGATAGCCGAGATTATCCGCTTCTGTACACGTCATATGCGGGTTTCCCAAAGTTAACATGACTAGTGTGATGTAGTGACGACGTTTATATTTTGTATTCGGAAATAAATTAGTCTTTGCCCAATGGTTGCCTCGTTGTTTACGCTAATTCCTACACATGAAACTTAACATTTTGGCGACGAGGATGAACGTGTCATGCAAAGTGTATGTACGCATATGATGTATGAGGTAACAAACGTCATGTATCGGTTAGTAACGAAGGCCAGGCATTGAAATTCCATCAACGTTTTGACTGAAATTGAATTATAACCTGTGTCGACATAAACATCTCCTCGTGTGTTTTGGTCAACAAACATATCCGACGGAAAATGGCTTCGAGATTCGGTAAAATTGACATGTTTGAACCAGGAGAAGAGGAGTGGGCATGTTATAAAGAGAGACTTGATCAGTATTTCCTTGCAAATGCGATCGAAAATGATAAAAAGGTAGCAACATTCTTGTCATTAATTGGAGCAAGAACGTACCGTGTTGTAAGGGACATTGTTGCACCCGACCTCCCATCAACAAAAACATATGATAACCTGTGTGGCATATTAGCTAAACATTATGATCCTAAACCATTAGTGATCGCGGAGCGATTCAGGTTTTATAAAAGAGATCAGCAAGTGGGAGAGAGTGTAAAAGATTTCCATGTAAGTTTAAGGAAACTTTCCGTATATTGTGAATTCGGTGCAAATTTAAATGAAGCCTTGAGAGACAGGTTTGTCTGCGGCCTGAGAATGGAAAGCATTCAAAAGAGACTCTTGGCCGAAAAAGATTTAAATCTGGAGAAAGCACTGGATATAGCGGTGGCTATGGAATCTGCTGTTAAAGATGTGAGTGAGTTACACGCCAAGACTGCACCAGTGAACAAACTTAAGGTAGACAAAAAGTTTGTGCCAAAGAAGAAACAGATAAAAGGGAATCCAGACAAAAATAGTACCTCACAGACTAAACCCAAGTTGAAACCATGTTTACGGTGTTTGAGAACCAACCATAGACCTGAAGACTGTAGATTCAAGGATGCAATTTGTCATGGGTGTAAGAAGAAAGGACATATTTTACCAGCATGTAAGGCAGAGTCAGTACACGTGGTTGAGGAAACAGAGGAAGAATGTCTGTTTAATTTGGACCCCGTGAAAAGTAGAAAAAGAATTGTGGTAAATCCAGAAGTCAATGGTGTGAAAACTGAAATGGAATTGGACACTGGTAGTGGTGTTTCGGTGATGCCATCGGACTACTTGAAGAAATACTGGGGAAATGTAAAACTCCAGGACACTTCCTTGAAATTGAAAACTTACTCAGGGGAAATTATCAAACCCAAAGGTGTATTTGCTTGCAAGGTCAAGATTGCAAATCAGACAAAAGAGATGAATCTGTATGTGACGAGCAAAGGTGAAAGGCCATTGTTTGGGCGTGAGTGGTTCAGAGCATTCAAGTTGGATTGGTCAGAAATTAAATCCCTGAATTGTTCCACTACGACAGAGAAAATTGCGAATCTGAAAGCCAAATATGGAGAAGTGTTCCAGGAAGGCTTAGGCTGAAATATAATATTCATAAACAAGGTATCAACAACTTACGAGAAACTAATGATGAAGGTAAAAGTGGTATGATGTAGTAGATGAGAGAGTGAGTCGGAGAGAGAGTGTTGTTTTGTTTCACGTGTGTAATTTGTGTAGTATATTTATTATGTATTGACGATGTACATGATTGTATAAGTCAAAGAATTAAATAAAGATATACATATACATCAAAAATGTCAAAGCCAAGTTGTCATTGAAAGAAAATGTCCAGCCAAAATTCATGAGAGCAAGACCAGTGCCATTTGCGTTGAAACCGCGGGTAGAGGAGAAGTTGGAGGAACTTGTGAAATCAGGTGTTTTGCAGAAAGTGGACCACAGTGAATGGGCAACGCCAATAGTCACAGTGCCAAAAGCCAATGGGGACATTAGAATCTTTGGTGATTTCAAAGTTACTGTAAATCCAGCTTTGAAAGTAGATCAGTATCCTCTTCCAAAGATTGACGATATTTTCGCCAATTTGTCTGGTGGGCAGCAATTTTCAAAAATTGACTTGAAAGAGGCATATCACCAAATTGAAATGGATAAAGAAAGTCAGAGTCTTCTTACCATCAACACTCATAAGGGGCTGTTTCGCTACAATAGGCTCGTGTTTGGAATTGCATCATCACCTGCGATCTTTCAGCGAACAATCGAACAGATAATCAGTGACATTCCCGGGGTACAAGTGATTCTGGATGACATTATCATTACTGGGAAGACAGAAAAAGATCATTTGAGAAACCTGGAAGCAGTACTAGAAAACTGAATGAGAGTGGTGTCAAGGTCAATGTAGCAAAATGTTCATTTTTTGAAGATAAAATCACATTTTGTGGCCATTCAATTGATAGTGAAGGACTTCACAAAACAGATGAAAAGATTGAGGCAATTGTAAATGCACCGCCAATTGAGAATGTACATGATCTGCGTTCTTTCTTGGGACTTGTCCAGTATTATAGCAAATTTCTGAAAGACTTGTCCACAGTTCTCCACCCACTGCATAGGTTGCTGCGAAAGGACACAAAATGGGAATGGACAGTTCAGTGTCAGGAAGCGGTGAATAAGGTCAAAGCGATGATTGCTTCTGATCTGGTGCTTACCCATTACGATCCCGCTCTACCAATCATGATAGCGTGTGATGCCAGTTCATATGGATTGGGCTGTTTCCTGAGCCACGTGATGCCAAATGGTGATGAGAGACCAATTGCATTTGCCTCAAGGAGCTTGAATGAAGCTGAGAAAAAGTACAGTCAGATAGATAAAGAGGCTTTTAGCATTGTATGGGGAATCAAGAAGTTCAATTCTTACCTGTTTGGTAGACATTTCTTGCTAGTAACTGACCACAAGCCACTACTGACAATATTTCATCCAAGCAAGGGAACCAACGCAACCACAGCTGCTAGACTGCAGAGATATTCTTTATTTCTAGCTGGGTATCAGTATGAGATAAAATACAAGAATACCAAAGTGCATGGAAATTGTGACAGTTTGTCAAGAATGCCATTAGAGATTGCTGGGGTGAATGTCTTAGATGAAACAGAACTGTATCAGGCGTCCCTAATGGAAACGCTGCCAGTAACTGCCAGTGATGTGGCTAAGGCAACTAGAAGAGATAAAACTTTGACAGGGGTGCTGGACATCCTTCAAAAGTGTTCATCGCAATGGCCAAACGATGTGGAGATGCGAAGCTACAGCAATAGGCAAAATGAATTATCTCTTCACCAGGGATGTATTCTGTGGGGCACACGTGTCATCATTCCAGAAACACTTCAGAAGAAGGTGTTAGAGGAATTACATGAAGGACACCTGGGAATGGTCAAAATGAAATCCATGGCACGGAGTTACGTTTGGTGGCCCAATTTGGACAGATATATTGAGCGCTTGGCCAAATCTTGTTCGGGGTGTATGAACAACAAACCAATGCCGCCGGAAGCGCCAATTCATCCGTGGGAGTTTCCCAAGAAGCCTTGGAGCCGGGTACATATTGATTTTGCGGGGCCATTCATGGGACACATGTTCTTTGTATGGTGGATGCGTATTCGAAATGGCCTGTGGTAAAGTTAATGAAGCAGACGACCACATCATTGACAATCGAAGTGATGAGAAGCACATTCGCAGATTATGGTATTTGTGAAACTGTTGTAAGTGATAATGGCCCACAGTTCTCATCAGAAGAGTTTGCAGAATTCATGAACCGGAATGGAATTCAGCACATCCGTTCAGCTCCATATCATCCGAGAACTAACGGACTTGCAGAAAGGTTCGTGCAAACGTTCAAGCAGGCACTCAAAGCTGCAAAGAATGATAATGGTTCTATACAAACCAAATTATCAAGGTTTCTGTTGCAATATAGAAACACAGTTCATGCAACAACCAATGAAAATCCAGCAATGTTATTTCTGGGTAGGACATTAATGACGAAGTTAGACAGAGTGAAACCATGCCTGCAGAAAACGGTTGAAAAATCTCAGAGGAAGATGGTTCGGTCAATCAGAGACAGGACATTCGAACCGGGTCAGTCTGTTAACATACGAGATTATCGTGCTGTGGGTGAAAAATGGGTTAATGGCTGTGTCACAGAGAAAACTGGACCAGTGTCATACAAGGTCGAGGTTGTGCCGGGGGTGAAATGGAGACGTCATGTGGACCAGATTAGGGACGGTGGAGAGGACAAAACAGGTCAGCTGGAGAAGGCCATGTGTATACCGGAACCATCTAGTCCAACACCTTCACCTGTACTGGATAGCGGTACTCGGGTCAATTCATCAGAGAAAACGGTGACGGCTCTTTCGCCAATAAGGCGCCAGTCATCCCGGAATCGGATACCAACAAAGCGGTTGATCGCGGAAATGTAAAAAAAAGTGATGGTTATTAGGGCACAATAATCCCTATATAATCATATAAAGTGATAGTGCTATGTGTTAGTGGGTTGATAATCAGGGCATAATAATCCCTCGATTATCTATGTGATGATGTGTGATTCAGGAAAAGAAAAGTGAATGTGTTCATGTTGTAGTGTATAAAAAAATGTAACTGTTAAATGCCGGTGATAGTTTATAGTTATCAAAAAAAAAAAAAAAAAAAAAAAAAAAAATATGTCGGCACAAATTAAAAAATTATTTAACATGGTGAACAAACTTCTGAAGAAAGTTTTAGAGACGTATTTCTAATAAGTAATACGTATTAGTTAATTCTAGTCATTCTAGTCATCAGTTAAATACAAATAAATGGTTATTTAGGCATCTATTTTTTTTTCATCCTTTAGTGGAAGGGTAATATGTGATGTAGTGACGACGTTTATATTTTGTATTCGGAAATAAATTAGTCTTTGCCCAATGGTTGCCTCGTTGTTTACGCTAATTCCTACACATGAAACTTAACAACTAGAGGGACTGAACAAACATCAGATAAGATTACATAACCGGAAAATATTCCAATTAAAGTTCACAGTTTTATAGTTACACTTGTCCGCTAACATACCTGTTGACGAGATAATTCTTGTGAACATGTGTAAGTCCATGTCAAGGTACATAGTTACTATAGTGGGCCAATAATTAAACAAAATTAGCTTGCGGTTAAGCAAAATACCTTCTTTTAAAATACATTTTATTTGAATATCGATATAAATTGCTTTATTTACTCCCTTATTTACTTTTAAAAGGACTTACTTAAATATTGGTGTGCGTATTGTTCGTCCGACAAAATCATAGGAAACATCTATATGATATGTATATTTAAGGAGATGGGTTCAATTGGTTTGAATCGAAAAATGTTCATGCATAAAAGTACATGTTTTTTAGCATGCTCAAGATAACATGGAGTTCTCGATATGCATGAAGTTAGAAGGAAGACAGCCTAGCAGCCAGGACGTTTTAAGTCAGCTAGCAGCTTGGTGGAGTAAATAGTGGTCTGACAGACTAGAGGGTGGCGTAAGTCAGCGGTCTGTGCCTAGCAGTCTGGGGCGTGAAGTCAGGGTTACAGACTAGCAGCCCGGTGGCGTGAATTCAGCGTTCAGTCAGTCTAGCTGTGGCGTGAAGTCAGCGGTTTGGCAGCCTAGCAGGCTGGAGGCGTAAGGTAAGCTGCCTGACCGACTAGCATCCTGGAGGCGTGAAGTCAACGTTCCTGCAGCCTAGCAGTCTGGAGGCGTGAAGTAAGCGGTCTGGCAGCCTAGCATCCAGGAGGCGTGAGGTAAGCTGTCTGGTATCCTAGCAGGCTGGAGGCGTGAGGTAAGCTGCCTGACCGACTAGCATCCTGGAGGCGTGAAGTCAACGGTCCTGCAGCCTAGCAGTCTGGAGGCGTGAAGTAAGCGGTCTGGCAGCCTAGCATCCAGGAGGCGTGAAGTCAGCGGTCTGGTATCCTAGCAGGCTGGAGGCGTGAGGTAAGCTGTCTGATAGACTAGCATCCTGGAGGCGTGAAGTCAGCGGTCTGGCAGTCTAGCATCCAGAAAACGTGTATAGTATTCGATCTTAATAAATGTTTTAAACTTGAAAAACGTGAGTTCTTCCAGGACGGTCAAGCTTAAATGAATCACCACTCTAAAACTGTTCTCAGTCTTTTCGCAAGAAGAACCGGCAAAACTTAGTAGAGTTAGAGAATTTTACAAAACCTGATAAACACAAGAGGTACGTGCAGGCTCAATCTGTATTGAAAGCACTATTTGGTTGACCGTTTGAAGATTGTAAGTTCGATGATTCGGTCATTAAAGACTGGCTGGCCCGGTAGTAGAATGTTGTGATTATTACGGTGAGATGGAAATCAAAACAAAATCTATCTACCATATTTCGATATAATGCAAATCACCCAAAAGTTTTGAGAAAAAGTGTAGCTACAGTGTGAGTAAAAATAATATATATTTACGTTTCTGGGTATATGATGTGACGTGTGAGGCTCATATGGGATTAGGGATGTCCTCCTTGTGAGGCTCATAGGTTATGTGTTTGCGGGATTGAGGTGTCCTCCAACAGATAGAGAGATCTGTTGTTATGTGAGGCTCATATTATAGTTAGAGATAGATAATATAGGAAAGTAAGAATTTGAGGGGGAAGGGAGTAGAAGTTTTGGACTTAGTTTTAGGGGTACTCTTTCGTCTGTATGTAAAAGATATTAATGTAATGAAATCATGTAGAAAACTAGGTTTACCTAATATCTATCCTATGGTATTTTAACTGTTTTATATTCTATCTTTATTGTACCATTATTCTACCCTATAAACTACGACCTTTTTTTTTTTTTTTTTTGAAACCGCAAATTAAACCTACTTCTTTTTTTTATTATTATAATGCACTAATTTTCTGATGTTTTTTTCCCATGACTTGTTACAATGTTTTTGTTCTATTGACTCAATGCTAGCGGACATTCTACTCTACATTTTTTTTTTAATGCTCTGGGTGTAGATTAATTTCATAAATAGGACTGTGTATTTATATATAAAGTTTCTGGCTATGTTTCTCTCAACTTTACGAACAAAATTTTCAATTCCATAGTAGTTAGATAGAGTTTGAAACTTTCTGCCTTATTACTTTAGTTAATATAAAATTGGTAGAGTCATACCTCCGTATGCGCGTGCTTTTACAGTAACTCGGATATTGTTGTTTTTAGTCCGCCATTTGTGATAATTTGTGTATTGGATTATGCTTGACGGATTCGGGGATTTATGGTATGGTAAGGTTGAGATAACTGGGTTTGTCGGTTTAATTCAATATTACCGGGTCTGAATATTCAAATGTGAGTGTTATTTAAAGCTGACTTGTTCGAATTCCATTGGTTTTCCACGTGATAGCAATCGCGACTGGGTTTGAACTTAAGAGACGCAAATGCACTGAGCCAGGATTTGATGTAGGAGAATTCTGATATTTCTAAGGGGTGTTGGATGTAACTTGGTTTGTATTATTATTTCCTCCCGTTCCTTACTTGTAAGGAATTTTCAGGATATCTTTTGATTTTTGACATTTAATATCTAGTTTTTTAAGAATGAAAATTGTAAATAGCTTCTAGCCGAAAGAGAACTACTAGTCTAGTATTTAAGTTTTCCCCTCTTGTTTTGTTTCTGTTGATTAAATGTTTGTATTACCCAACACCCCGTTATTTATTTGTTGAAGTTAAAATATAGCTGGTATCTGGTATTGTTAGTATACAAGACAATTGTTAGTTAGATATTCATTCATTCTTCCTCATCATTTATCTTTCATTCGTTACAGTCCATGCATGCAGATAGACCCTCCACCAAACAAAAACAGCATGTATGGGAGATGTTCCCCCACTGAACGACTGAATGGATTAACCTGCCCAGGGCGAAACGCACCCATCTTCAGTCAGGCATATGAGCCCACTGGTAAAAAGGTGTGGTAGCAGCATGGCAGAACCTGAAGCGGATGTGAGATCCCAGGTGCAACCATCCACCACCACTGTCAGGTCAAATCAGGTGATTTCTCCCTATTCCTACGGGATATTGTGTTTTTTAGAGGCTTGAGATGTGCTGTGCATGGAGGGATTTGAGATCCCTTGTGTGTTTCAATTAGAGTCTGTTTTTAAGTAGTGATTTGAGATCTCGTGTATGAATTTAAGGTAGCCGAAGGGGTGGGCCTGAATATGCTCAGAGGGATTTAAGATCCCAGACGTGCCCCAACTTCTATCCAAAATTCATGTGGATTATAGACCATAGATCTCGTGTATGAATTTATTGTATGAGGTGGAGTGGGCCGGAGGGATTTAAGATCCCAAACATGCCCTGCATTTTGACTGATTCAACTGCAGAGTGTGTGTGTGTGTGTTTTTTTTTTTTTTTTTTTTTTTCATTAGATTTGAGATCTTTTTAGTTTAATTTTGTATTTATTTTTCATGCGTTGTAGTATGCCGATATTGCTTAGGTAGTTTATAACCATTTGATGTATTGTAACTTGATCTTTCTTTACAGGAAAGAGTAGAGTTTCTCTGTTAACTATTGTTATATTAATTGCATTCAGTGCTCTTTCTAATAATTTACATTCTTTTTTGTATTGTATGCATTTGAAGAAGACGTGATCAAAGGTTTCTTTTTGTGAGCACCTTTCACAGTCTGTTTTTAATAATCTTTCTTCTCCCAAGTTACTAGATCTTAGTCTTAGCTGAGTAATTATCCTGTCGTGTTTCGGATTTTCAAAATATGTGTTATTTTTGTTGGACATGTACCATATTGAAAATTCTTTTCTGTCTTATAAGATGGGAAAATGTTGTCTCTAAAGAGTGAGTTAACCTTATTAATAATGATATGGTACATTTCTTTAGTGCTTGGTTTTATGTTTAACCTGTCACCAGTTAATGCTTCTTTTTTCGCTGCTGAATCAGCCAATTCATTACCACGTACACAGACGTGACTCGGTATCCATATATGTATTTGATGTTTATATTGTTATTGGCTAATATGTTATTGATTGAAATAATTTGAACTATGAGATCTTGTCGAGAGCTTGAGTAACCATTTTCTATTGACTGTAAGCACTTAATGAGTGTGTGAATATAGCTATGTATTTGGGATTGAGATTATAGATCTCTTAAAGTTTAACCATTGTAACACCGTGTTGATTGCTACAAGTTCACAGGTGAAGATTGATAATCTATGCTCTAGCTTGAGGCTTCTATCTTGAATTTTCTCATTATTTTGGTCATTATCACTATTCCTGAACCTGCATTCTCTTTTTCAATATCTCTACTGCTGTCAGTATAGATTGACCAGTCCCTATTGATTTGAGATATATAATTGTTAGCGATATCTAGATTAACTGACGGATTGACCTGTTTATTGACAGTTTTGACTAAACTTGTGTCTATATTAAGAGACTGTAGTCCACTTAGTGATTTTAAACATGGTTTATCAATTTCATTTTCTTTGAGTTGATATTTCTTTATTAAGTCAATTATTTCTTGCACGTATGTTTTTTTTTGTATGTTTCAGTTTGGCTGCTCTTGAGGAATAGCCTGGATCTATTTTAATTTCTTTATTTATTGGGAGAGAATCCCCTAATGGGTTGGAATGTGCCCAATATTTTAGCATACACGTTTCTCTATTTAAGTTTAGGGGTATTTCACTACATTCTATGAGCAAAGGTGTTGTGGGTGTATTCTTTTTACAACTTACGACCTTGAGGGCTTTATTTTTGTAAAATTTGTAGTTTATTTAGTAGTTCTGGACAAGCTTAGTTATAGGCTATGCTACCATAGTTAATTTTAGATTTGATTAAGCCCTTATATACTTTTTTAAGAGAGTTTTTTTGCTGCATCCCCAGTTATGTCCTTTGATGCACTTTAATAAGTTGATATCAGATTCACATCTTTTTATAAGGTTCATTATATGGTTTCTCCAAGTTAGGGTCTTGTCAAATGTCATACCTAATAGAGTTGCAGACTCAGAATATGACAGGGTTTTACCACATAAGTTCAGTTTCAGGATATTAGTGTTATTCTCATCTAAATTTACTCTTTGTTTTCTAAAAATTACTGCTTGAGTATTGAGAGGGTTTATGACAAATCCAAATTCCTTGCTCCAGTTTTCAATAGCATTTAGTGCTTATTGAATACTTCTAATTCCCTTAAGTAATGATTTATGGGCTGTTGTCCAGATTGCTCCGTCATCTACAAATTGTGATAGGCTGATTTTGTAACTATTTTTGGACTTGTTGTTCATGTTTATTATATGATACCTAAATGTGTTCCTTATAAGTGAAACAATAATTGGAGGGAGTACGCTTCCTTGTGGACAACCATTAATTGTTTCTATAGTTTCAGATGTTGTCCCTCCGACTTTGATTATACCCCCCACAAACATAGTTTGTTTGTTTTTTTTTGGGGGGGGGGGGTATATAGGAGTCACCATGTCGGTCCGTCCGTCCGTCTGTAGTTTTTTTGTCCACGCTATTTCTCAATAACTACTGGATGGATTTCAATCGGTCATAGGAAGCTTCAATATCAAGCACAGATGTGCATATTATGAAATGGTTACGGTTGACTGACTTTTTTGAGTTATGGCCCTTTGCTGATTTTCTGGAGTTTTCTTTGTCCACGCTATTTCTCAATAACTACTGGATGGATTTCAATCGGTCATAGGAAGCTTCAATATCAAGCACAGATGTGCATTTTATGAAATGGTTATGGTTGACTGATTTTCTTGTGAGTTATGGCCCTTTGCTGATTTTCTGGAATTTTCTTTGTCCACGCTATTTCTCATTAACTACTGGATGGATTTCAATCAAACTTCATAGGAAGCTTCACTGGTGAGCATAGCTGTGCATATTATGAAATTGTTACAGTTGACTGACTTTTTTTTTTAGTTATGGCCCTTTGCTGATTTTCTGGAGTTTTCTTTGTCCACGCTATTTCTCAATAACTACTGGATGGATTTCAATCGGTCATAGGAAGCTTCACTAGCAAGCATAGATGTGCATATTGCGAAATGGTTACAGTTGACTGATTTTCTTTTGTGTTATTGCCCTTTGCTGATTTTCTTTCTTTAGCTACAGTTTTCCTCATCTCATTTATCTGTTGATGAACTAAGAACTTTATTACACATACAATTTTAAATTAGCTTGTCATTTAAATCTATTTTTTATTATTATTATTTATTTATTTATTTATTTATTTATTTTATTTTTGCATGTGCATTCTGTTCAGACTAATTTGTTTACGGTGCCCTTACTGAATTGATGAATGTTGGAATTTTTTGTTAAAGACAGCCACTGAACATAAAAAGATATTCTTTTTTTATTAGTCTTGTATAATTTGTCACTTGAATTCATCAATTTAGTAAATGTGACTTACCTTCTATAGGTGGGCACTTTATTGTAAACAAAGGCTGTGTGGGGGGTATTCATCACCTTTAGTGATAGCTCTAGTTTTTAGCTCACCTGAGCACAACGTGCTCATGGTGAGCTATTGTGATCGCCTTTTGTCCGTCGTCCGTCGTCCGTCGTCCGTGCGTGCGTGCGTGCGTGCGTGCGTGCGTCCGTCGTCAACAATTTGCTTTAAACAACATCTCCTCATGAACCGCTGAAGGGATTTTGACCAAACTTCACAGGAATCATCCTTATGATGCCCTCTATCAAAGTTGTACAAATTATTCAGATTGGTTAAAAAAGTAGGTCACAGGAGCTAAAAATAGATTTTAAAAATGCAAACTTTGAAAATCTTCTTCTGCAAAACTGCAAGGCCTAGAGCTTAGATATTTGGTATGTAGCATCATCTATGGCATTACCAAGATTGTCAAATCATAGCCCTAAGTGATAAATGCCCCGCACCAGGGGTCACTTGTTTTACATAGAGTTATATAGGAAAATCTTTAAAAATCTTCTTCTATGAATCCATTAGGCCTAGAGCTTAGATATTTGGTATGTAGCATCATCTAATGGTTCATTACCAAGATTGTTCAAATCATAGCCCTAAGGTGATAAATGCCCCCGCACCAGGGGTCACTTGTTTTACATAGAGTTATATAGGAAAATGTTTAAAAATCTTCTTCTATGAATCCAGAAGGCCTAGAGATTAGATATTTGGTATGAAGCATCATCTTATGGTTCATTACCAAGATTGTACAAATCATGACCCTATGGTGATAAATGACCCCGCACCATGGGTCACTTGTTTAACATAGAGTTATATAGGAAAAACTTTAAAAATCTTCTTCTATAAATCCATTAGGCCTAGAGCTTAGATATTTGGTATGTAGCATCATCTTATGGTTCATTACCAAGATTGTTCAAATCATAGCCCTATGGGGATAAATGCCCCCGCACCAGGGGTCACTTGTTTAACATAGATTTATATAGGAAAAACTTTAAAAATCTTCTTCTATGAATCCATAAGGCCTAGAGCTTAGATATTTCATATGTAGCATCATCTAATGGTTCATTACCAAGATTGTTCAAATCATAGCCAAACGGTGATAAATGCCCCCGCAATAGGGGTCACTTGTTTTACATAGAGTTATATAGGAAAAGCTTTAAAAATCTTCTTCTATGAATCCATAAGGCCTAGAGATTAGATATTTGGTATGTAGCATCATCTTATGGTTCATTACCAAGATTGTACAAATCATAGCCCTACGATGATAAATGCCCCCGCACCAGGGGTCACTTGTTTTACATAGAGTTATATAGGAAAATGTTTAAAAATCTTCTTCTATGAATCCATAAGGCCTAGAGATTAGATATTTGGTATGAAGCATCATCTTATGGTTCATTACCAAGATTGTACAAATCATGACCCTATGGTGATAAATGACCCCGCACCATGGGTCACTTGTTTTACATAGAGTTTATATAGAAAAAACTTTAAAAATCTTCTTCTATGAATCCATTAGGCCTAGAGCTTAGATATTTGGTATGTAGCATCATCTTATGGGCCATTACCAAGATTGTACAAATCATAGCCCTACGATGATAAATGACCCCGCACCAGTGGTCACTTGTTTTACATAGAGTTATATAGGAAAATCTTTAAAATCTTCTTCTATGAATCCATTAGGCCTAGAGCTTAGATATTTGGTATGTAGCATCATCTTATGGTTCATTACCAAGATTTTCAAAATGGTGGCCCTTTGGAGATAAATGACCCCGCACTAAGTCTTCTCCTCTGAAACCATAAGGCCCAGTGCTTATATATTTGGTGTGTAGTATTGTCAGGGCTAAAATGTTTAAGATTGAGTTATATCAGAATTCTTGTCTGTTTAAAAACCTTGTAATCAGTTGTAGCAATGGTACTCAGGTGAGCGATCCAGGGCCATCATGGCCCTCTTGTTCTTTGTTTTAGGAAGTCTGCTAGCCAATGTAGCATTTTACCCTTAATCCCTATTTTTAGCTCACCTGAGCACAAAGTGCTCAAGGTGAGCTTTTGTGATCGCCTGTTGTCCGTCGTCCATCGTCCGTGCGTCAGTGCGTCCGTGCGTGCGTCCGTCGTCAACTTTTCGTTCAAACGACTTCTCCTCCTAAACCACTGGATGGATTTTGACCAAACTTCACAGGAATCATCCTTATTATGACCTTTATCAAAATTGTTCAAATTATTTTGATTGGATGAATAAGTAGGTCACAGGAGCTAAAAATAGATTTTTAAAATGCAATCTTAGAAAATCTTCTCCTGCAAAACTGTAAGGCCTAGAGCTTTAGTAATTGGTATGTAGAATTGTCTTATAAACATCTACAAAAGTTGTTCAGATCATGACCCTGGGGTCAAAATTGGTCCCGCCCCAGGGGTCATTTTATTTTTCATAGGTTTATATAGTGAAACACTTTAAAAATCTTCTTCTATGAAATGATAAGGCCTAGAGCTAAGATATTTGGCGTGTAGCATTGTCTATTGAATCTCTACAAAAGTTGTTCAAATTATGACCCTGGGGTTAGAATTGGCCCTGCCCCGGGGGTCACTTGTTTTACATAGACTTATATAGAAAAAACTTTAAAAATCTTCTCCTATGAAACCATAAGGCCTAGAGCTAAGCTATTTGGTATGTAGCATCATCTAATGGTTCATTACTAAGATTGTTCAAATCATAGCCCTATGGTGATAAATGACCCCGCACCAGGGGTTACTTGTTTTACATAGAATTATGTAGGAAAATTCTAAAAAAATCTTCTTTTATGAATCCATAAGGCCTAGAGCTAAGATAATTAGCTCACCTGAGCACAACATGCTTATAGTGAGCTTTTATGATTGCCTTTTGTCCGGCGTCTGTCGATATGTCCGTGTGTGCGTGCGTCTTGCGTCAACTTTTTCCATTAAACAACATTTCCTCCTAATCCGCTGAAGGGATTTTGACAAAATTTCACAGGAATCATCCTTGTGATGTCCTCTAACAAAATTGTACAAATGATTATGATTGGTTGAAAAAGTAGGTCACAGGAGCTAAAAATAGATTTTAAAACGCAATCTTAGAAAATCTTCTCCTGCAAAACTGTAAGGCCTACAGCGTGTAGAATTGTCTTATAAACCTTTACAAAAATTGTTCAAATCATGGCCCTAGGGTCAAAATTTGCCCTGCCCCAAGGGTCACTTTATTTTACATAGGAAAAATAGAAAAATCATCTCCTGAAATACTGCAAGGCTTAGAGCTTGGGTATTTGGTATGTAGAATTGTCTTGTGAACTACTACAAAAGTTGTAAAAATAATGACCTCTGGGTCAAAATTGCCCTCGCTCCAGTGGTCATTTTATTTTACAAAGGCTTATATAGGGGAAAACTAGAAAAATCTTCTTATCAGACACCACATGCCCTAGAGCTTAGATATAAGGCTTGTACCATTGTCTAGTGGATCTCTACCAAAGTTGTTCAAATCATGGCCCTTGGGTCCAAATTGGGTCCGCCCCAGGTGTCACTTGATTTTACATAGGCTTATATAGAGGACGAAAAGAAAATCTTCTTCTCAGAAACCACAAGGTCAAGAGTTAAGATATTTAGTGTGTAGCATTATACAGTGCCTTTAGAGCAATGGTACTCAGGTGAGCGATACAGGGCCATCATGGCCCTCTTGTTTTAAGTAGAAAATGGCACCTGTGTTCCACATTTTGTTGAATGCTGACGATAAATCTAGAAATACCGCTATGACGTTTTGGCTTTTTAATTGTGCTTTTCTTATGTCATTTTCTAATTTAACTAACTTGTCTCACAAGAGTGATTTGCTCGGCATCCAGATTGAAAGTCTGATATAAGATTATTCTCTTCTAAAAATTGACATAGTCTGGGCTTTATCATTTTTTGTAAAAGTTTTGTGAAGGTAGATGTCAGGGATATTGGGCGATAAGAGCTAGGTGATTCTTTGGGCTTTTTAGCTCACCTGAGCACTTGTGCTCGGGTGAGCTTTTGTGATCGCCTCTTGTTCGTCGTGCGTCGTCAGTCGTCCGTCGTCAACAATTGCTTGTGAACACTCTAGATGCCACAGTTTTGGCCCAATCTTCATGAAACTTGGTCAGGATGTTTGTTTACATGATATCTCGGATGAGTTCGAAATTGGGTCATGTGGGGTCAAAAACTAGGTCACCAGGTCAAATCTTAGAAAAACCTTGTGAACACTCTAGAGACCACAGTTTTGGCCCAATCTTCATGAAACTTGGTCAGGATGTTTGTCTACATGATATCTCGGATGGGTTTGAAAATTGGTCATGTGAGGTCAAAACTAGGTCACCAGGTAAATTCAGGTAGGATCAAAATGTAGGCCGCTTAGTCAAATGTTAGAAAAACACCTTAGATGCCAGTTTTTTTGTCATTTTGCCTAACACAGCCATCTTAATCAGGTGAGCGACACAGGGCCATCTTGGCCCTCTTGTTTGGTTTTAACAGGGGGATAATAACTGCTTCATTCCATGAATCAAAGGTTTGTTCTGTGTTCCATGAATTGTTTAGTAGTTTAAGGAGAGTTTCTTTGGCAGTTGGAGGTAGGTTTTTAACGGCTGTGTAGTGTATACCGTCCTCCCCTGGGGCTCCATTTTTACAGAGTTTCAGTGCTCGTTCCAGTTCTAGTAGACTAAATTCAGCATTATATGGAATATTAGTGTGTTTTTCATTTTCTGTCAGTTTCATGTAGTTATCAAGAATATTTTTGCTATTGCGTTTTTGTTCGATGAATTCTCTAGTGAACCCTTCATCACTACTAACAGTTTTGAAATGTTGGACTAGGGCCTCAGCTTTTTCCTTAGGATCTGTTATTATTTTGCCATTTACCATGAAGGGGGGTTGCTTGGATTGGGTCTACCTTTGATTTTGCTAATGAATTGCCAAAGTTCTTTAGACTTAGTTTTGCTATTGATGCCTGAGCAGAATTCCTCCCATTTGACTCTCTTGCTATTGATGCCCTAGCAGAATTCCTCCCATTTGACTCTCTTGCTATTGATGCCCTAGCAGAATTCCTCCCATTTGACTCTCTTGCTATTGATGCCCTAGCAGAATTCCTCCCATTGATCTCTTGCTATTGATCCCCCATTTGTCTCTCTTGCTATTGATGCCCTAGCAGAATTCCTCCCATTTGACTCTCTTGCTCTATTTATTATTCTTTTTGCTTCTGTTCTAGCTGTCCTGAAAGTTTCATAATCTAGGGGTCTTTTTTTGTCTTTAAGTCATTTCCTTAGTCTTTCTCTTTTCTTAACTGCTGCTTCACACTCTGCAGTCCACCATGGGACAGGATTGTTTTGTGTGTTTTGTGTGTTTTGTTTTTGGGGATTGTTTTGTCAAGTATGTTTTGAAGGATGTCGTAAAAGTGTGTGAAATTTTAATCTATATCATTTTCTGTTATGTCATAGTGAAGTTTCATTGTAGCCAATTCTTGAAATTGTTTCCAATTTTCAACTGTAGCTTTGTTTAAGTTCCATTTTCCATTTTTTAGATTTTTTTTTTCTGAGTTTTAAATTGAATTGTTAATTCATTTGGTAGATGATCACTACCCATAGAGTTGGCAATGACATAAAATTCTGAGTGGGGTTGGAATTTAGCTGGGATAATGGCTAAGTCTACTGCACTGTCTTTGTGTCCATGTGAAGTTGCATTACGGGTGATATGTCCGTCATTTACTACATTTAAATTTTTTGAGTGTAGAAGATCTAAGAGGGGGTCAGCCTCGCTGTTGCACCTAAAGTCCCCTATGGGGTTCCATATTAGGTTGAAGTCTCCCATAATGATGCTATTGTTGCCTATGTTTTTAAATGTTCTATCATAGTTTTATTTTGAGTTATATTTGGTTTGGGGGTTAAATATATTTTGATGCCACATGTTTCTATTTCGCAATTTGATTCTAGTTTTATTTCTGTGAATTGAAGGCCTGTTCTAACACATATACATACTCCACCCCCATTTGTGCAGTTTGATCTGGGTTTGTTGACAGGAGCTTGGTAACCTTTGAGACTGGGAGCTTTTTGGTTGGGGTGAATTTTTGTTTCTTGAATGCATATTAAATCTATTTTACGGTCTATGTTGTTAAGAAAATGCTGTAGCTCAAAAGCTTTTTAACTCTCATTATCTGTTTTAAAAGAGTTTGCATTCCAGGATATGATGGCGAGGCTGGATTCATTATTTTGCTGTTGGCTTGTCGCCGCCATTATTAATATTAATTATTTATGTGGTGTAATTGTCTGGACTTTTAACCTATCATTGTAAGGTTAGTACCCAAATGGGCGGGGAGGGCCTTGCAGAAGCTGGAAGTGTCCTGGGAATGGGGGAGGGTGGGGTCCATTCCAGAAATGGGTGGGTGGGGGTCTCGGTAGTAGGGGTCTCTTGTGATGTTTATTCCAGTATCTGGGGGGTGGGGGTCTCGTTAGTAGGGGTCTCTTGTGATTTTTATTCCAGTATCTGGGGGGTGGGGGTCCTCAGTGTACTGGTGGTCTGTGTGTGGTGTTCTGAGATGTTTGGTTTGGTTTGTTATGTGTTGGTGTTGTGATGATCTGTTGTTGTTGTTGGTTGGTCTTGGGATGATGCTGTGTTGGCATTTGAATGCAATTCATTGGTCAGAATGTCAGTGATCTCGGTTTCTGTTTTCCCTACTAGTGTTTTGGCTTGTTTTTGTATGTTAAGTGTTTGTTTTAATACCCCCGAAACGAAGTTTGGGGGGGGGGGGGTATATAGGAGTCACCCGGTGGTCGGTCGGTCGGTCGGTCGGTCGGTCCAGCGGTGCGTTGCATTTTCCTTGTCCGGAGCATAACTTGTAAATACGGTTGGAATTCAATACAATTCATCAATGATCAACACATGGAGAGGAAGTGCAGTGCACAAGAACCATAACTCATCTGATATTACAGACTTATTGCCCTTTGTTACTTTTCCTTGTCCGGAGCATAACTTGAAAAGTACAAGTTGGATTTCAAAACAATTTCATACAATTGTCAACCACAATATGAGGAAGTGCAGTGCACAAGAACCATAACTCTATCTATAGGAATGACAGAGTTACTGCCCTTAGTTAATTTTCCTTGTCCAGAGTATAACTTGTAAACTACTGGTTGGATTTCAAAACAATTTTATACAATGGTCAACCACAATATGAGGAAGTGCAGTGCACAAAAAGCATAACTCTATCTAGAGTAATTACAGAGTTATTTCCCTTTGTTACTTTTCCTTGTCCATAGCATAACTTGAAAAGAACTGGTTGGAATTCAAAACAATTTCATACAATTGTCAAGCACAATAAGAGGAAGTGCAGTGCAAAAGAACCATAACTCTATCTATTGTTATTACAGAGTTATTGCCCTTTGTTACTTTTCCTTGTCCGGAGCTTAACTTTAAGACTACTGGTTGGAATTTAAAACAATTTCATACAATGGTCAAGCACAATAAGAGGAAGTGCAATGCACAAGAACCATAACTCTATCTGTAGAATGTATAGAGTTATTGCCCTTGCACTTACATACAATAGTCAAGCGCAATAAGAGGAAGTGAAGTAATCCTAATAACTTCATCATTTCTAAAGCAGTATTGCGGGGGTATTAATCACATTTAGTGATAGTTCTAGTTTGGCTTGTTTTGGATGTTGGACTTGTATTGGGGCGGGGGTTGGTGCTATTCCGGCTCTGTTATGTTCTTCATTGTATTTTCTTTGTAATTCAGTGTTTTTACTGTTGATGTTATTTATGTATAGGGGCTGGTTTTAATGGGGCAACCGGGAAATGATGACCAAATTTCTGACAGTTATTACATCTTAAAGTTTGCATGTATGTGGTTGACGTCTATGTTGTTGATTTTTAATGGGGCAACCTCACTATTAAATGTTACTGCCGTTTTACCATTTTTTGGTTTACCTATGTGTGAAATTCGGTTTGAGTTTAGCAGGTCCTTAGTGAGGCTGTCAATGTTTGCATCTTGTGGAATGGTGATTATGCCTTTTGCTTTGGCTGTACTTTCTTGTTCGATTTTCAGGTCAATGTTGTTGCTATATTGGAAATTTTTGGCCTGTGATATTTGATCATTGCGTAACCTGAATCTCATTTTTAGCTCGACTTTTCGAAGAAAATGAGAGCTTATACTGTCACTCGGGCGTCCGCGTCGGCGTTGCAACACAAGGTTAAAGTTTTTTACAAACATCAATAACTTAAATACTATCAAAGGTATTCCACCCAAACTTAAAATACTTATTCACCATCATCACTTCTACCTTACTTCTAAGGCCCACAACCCTGGCTACCCTGTTTTTGAAGTTATGCCCTTTTCATACTTACAAAACAGCCAAAATCAAGGTTAAAGCTTTTACAAAGTTGTATATCTTCAATACTATCTAAGGTATTCAACTGAAACTTCAAGTACATATTCACCATCATTACCTCTACCTTACTAGCAAGGCCCATAACCCTGGCTGTACTACTTCTTGAATTATGCCCCTTTCATACTTAGAAAACAAAAAATTTTTTTTAGTTGGTGGATGATCGACCACATTCTCAAATTGATTCTGCATACTAATTTCACCAATTACAAATTTCAGATATTACCACTGCAGTTGGTGAATCAGCAGACCACATTCTCAAATTGATTCTGCATGCATATTTGGAGTTGGATTCTCAAATTGATTCTGCATGCTAATTTTACCAATTAAAAATGTCATATTTTTTATTGGAGGTGATAGAATAAGTTCTACTATAACTAGAACATGTATATCATCATTGATATGCACCATACTATTAAAATCCATAAAACTGTGTCTTAGCAACTGAGAAAAGTCGAGCGCGCTGTCTTATGGACAGCTCTTGTTTCTTCCTTTGCTTGCTAAAGGTCTGATTAGGTGTGAGCCAATTTATTTGTTGAGTTTGTCAGCAATATTCTGTCTCAGGCTTTGGGTGACTGTTATGGTGGATATGATTGCCAGCGTTATCGTGACCCACAGTGGTTGTAGTGTGTTCTTTTGTTTTGCTGCAGGAGTTGAGTGGTCTGTGTTGGTGTTTTCTAGGTGGGGTATGGGTGAGGTTGCAGGAGTTGAATGGTTTGTGTTGGTGTTTTCTTGGGGTGTATGGGTGAGGTTGCAGGAGTTGAGTGGTCTGTGTTGTTGTTTCCTGGGTGGGGTATGGGTGAGGTTGCAGGATTGGTCTGTGTTGGTGTGTCCTAGGTGGGGTTGGGTTTGAGGCGATGTTATCTCCTTCGGATTGGTTGGTCGGGGTTGAAGTTAGCCCGGCCACTACTTGAAAATAGGAACGGTTGGGTGGGGTGGGGGTTTTCTCATTTTCTATTTCCGTGACCAGTAGCTTTTAAACAGGGGTGGCAAAGAGCACTGAATGCTTCTCCTCCGACAGGTAGCTCTCATCTATTACTAGTCATTTGCTAAGGGGTGACCCATCGCTGCTTAGACTACTGTCGCTAAGTGCAGACCTGTTTCTTTTAGCAACCATTTTAACTGGGGATAGTGGATTTGAGTGAGAGTTGGGTCAGAAATTATCAGTTTTAAAGGTATTCTTGGTGTTTTACACTGAGAACTGGGTTCATCTCCCAGGAGACTGTTTTTTTTGGACCTAATTTGAGCTCAGATATTGGGATATACATTTTATTGCTGCACTTGACCTACTTTTTGATTTTCATATAGGGGATTTGATTGATAAATTGCAACTGTCCAATCTGGGGGATATGTCAATTTACAATATTTTGATATTTTTATAGATTTGAGCAGATTTTTTGAGTTATAATTCTTAATTAAGAATTTTGAGAGCTATCGGTCGGTCTGAGATAGGAGAATATAAACAATGGGGTAGGTGGAAGATAAAAGAGGTTGAAAGGATATAAAAAAAAATATTGTCAGATTTAGCAGAGAGGAAGGAGAGAGAATGAAGGTATATATACTGATGGGCAAAAGAAACGCCCCAACGGAATTTGGCGTTATTTTCCTCATACCTATTGAAATTTTAATGAAATGTAGTCTGTATACATGTACATTGACCGACAATACAAAGAAAAAAATCGTGCGCTTCTATTCTGTTGCTGGGAGATTTCTAAGAACTGAGTAATGGATGCCATCCTCACCTACGGCACCATTTGTGTGTTTTTTAAAGCTTTTTCAAGTTCTAGCATGGTAAAGTCAGTGTTGTAGGGCAAATCCCATCTTTCTTCTGATTCTGTGAGTTTCAAGTAATTATCTAGTATTATTTTGCTAAGTTGTTTCTGTTTGATGAATTCTGGGGTAAAATCTGAATCACTACTTACATTTTTAAAATGTTGTATTAATGCATTGGCCTTGTCTGAGGGTTCAGTCTATAAAGGGGGAGTTGCTAGTGGGAGGCCTTCCTTTGATTTTGTGGATTAATTGCCAGAGTTTTTTTGAGTTTGTTTTACTAGTTATACCAAAGCAAAATTCCTCCCATTTATCCTTTTGGCTTTGTTTATAATATGTTTAGCTTCATTTCTTGCTTCTTTGTAAGTTTCATAGTCTATAGGATTTTTTTTTGTTTTTAAGCCTTGCCTGCGCCTTTCTCTTTTTCTAATTGCCTTATCGCATTCTTCAGTCCACCATGGTACAGATGGGTTTCTGACTTTCTTAGCTTGTTTCTTTTTCTGCTTTCATTCAGGGTGGATTGGAGTATGTTATAAAATTTGTCAAAGTTGGCTTCTACATCAGTTTCATTTATTGTGTAGTTTAGCTGAGTTTCTGCTAGTTTTTTTTTTTTTTTTAATTTGACCAGTTTTCATGTGTGGCTTTGTGAAAGTTCTATTTTGCATTTAAGTTGATTTTTTCACATTGAACATTGAAGGCTATTTTAGTTTCAGTTGGAAGATGGTCACTGCCTAGTGAGTTGTTGATGGTATAGAATTCAAATTTGGCCTGTAGTTTGGAGGGTACTAGAACCAGATCAACTGCACTGTTTTGATGACCATGAGTGTTGGCTGTCCCAGTGACTTGACCATTAATTATGCTTAAGTTATTGATGTTGGAGAAATTAAGGTGTTGAGCCTCGCCGTCACATTGGAAGTCTCCTTCTGGGTTCCACATAACGTGTTTGAGGTTAAAATCTCCCGTTAGTATTGAGTTTTTACTTATATTTTTGAAAGTTTCTTAATAATTTGATTTTGTGTTGTATCTGGTATGGGGTACATAAACATTTTATATCTCCATAGAGTCATTGTTGCCATATTGTATATCTCCATAGAGTCATTGTGGCCATATAGTTTAATTCCACATATTTCTATTTCATTATTATTTGGCATGTTTATTTCAGTGTATTGAAGATCATTCCTAACATAAATACATACCCCCCCCCCCATTGTTCCCATTTGACCTTATTTTCCTGACTGGGTTCTGATAGCCTTTTAGTTTTGGGACAGTTTGATTGGGGTTGAGTTTGGTTTCCTGAATACAGATGACATCAATTGGATATTTTTTCATGCTTAGAAGGTTTTGGAGCTCAAAAGCTTTTTTGTTTAGTTTGTCAGTTTTGAATGAGTTTGTGTTCCAAGAAATGACGGCGAGGCTGTGGTTTGCTTGAGTTTGTTGGCTAATCGCCACCATTATGATATTAGTCTATATTGTTAAATGACATTTAATATACTTGTCTAGCGAGAAAAGGGTGGGGGTGGGCCAAAGTGGCAGTTTTGTCTGAAAGGATTGAACCTGTAGTGGGGCGGCGGTCTTCTATAATTGTATCTGTACCATGGATGGACATTTCTAGTTGGGATTGGAGGAAAGTAGGGTCCATTGTGACCCGGGAAACGCGGACATCGAGTTTCATTGTTTTGTCTGTTGGGTCTGTGGGTGGGGATATTTGGTCTAGTTTGAGAATGAGAAGGGATTTTTGTCTCCCCCCCCCCCCCTGCTGGCTACCTGTATTGTTTTTTTGGGTGTGTACTTTTTCCTTAGTCTTTAATCTTTAAAACTGAAGTCTTGGGCTACAGCTAATCTGTCTTTCCTTAATTTGAAGTTGAGGGATTTTCCTTTTTTGTGGGTGATTTTGGCACAGTGTCCTCCTCTTTTGGCCATGAAGGCAAAATCTATTTCATAACAGTCAAAATGACTGTTATCCATGTAGCTGGACTAGTTTCAGGTGAACAGGTGGGCTGGTCAGAGATGAGGATGGGATTATTGTCAGACCCTTTTCCTGCTTTTTTGGAGGGTGTGGGGCTTGGCTTCTTTTTCCTTACAGTGGTGAATTCCAATTTATTTTGACCTTTATTGGTGGGTGGGGTGTTGACCAAATGTTGGGGCGGGGATTGGTTTGTCAGGGTATCCGAGTCAGTTTCATCCGTGGTTTCTAAAGGGGTAGGAGTTTCAGGGGTTTTGGGTGGTCTACTGCCCTTTTTTCTTTCGGAGATAGGAAAAAGTACCCTTCTCGTTTTGTTTTCGGGGGTCCCTGTTATCATGGAGTTATCTAATGTTTTGTTTGGGGTTTCCATTATGCCTATTCGTACCGGGATTTTTTCTCTAAACAGTTCTTTTGGTATTTTCAGTGCAATTGATTGTGCTGAAAACTGGGTTCGAATCCCAGGGAACTTGAGAAATTACCCTGAGTTTGAGAATATGGCACAAAGGAAAAGGTACTTAATATTGAAGTTTGATTTTACTTGATTTGTTTAACTCGCAAGTAGCTTTTCGCTTTAACCTATATTTTTTAGATATGTCATTTCTATTTTAATTGTGTTTCTTTTTAAAATTTAAGATTGAAGCATTCCAGTTTTATTGAGAAGCGATTCTCGGCACGTCTTTTGATCAAATATCGAGCCTGAGAATGCTTATTAACCATATGAATTTACGCAATGGACACTTATTAATTTACAGAAAAGCTTGTCAATGTCATTCATATTTGTATGTGAGCCAATATGTCTAAAAGGGTGCTCAAAAAAGAACATTTGAAAATGTGACACAAGTTGCCCAAATTATGTTTTCCAAATCGTACTTTTATAATTAAATGATTAAAAATCAGGTGTGACCGAATCACATTCCACTAGGAAGTTCGACTCATCATATTTATGGGCGCATTCATTGACACAACACACAAGATGCGATACTAAAAAAAAATATAAATAAAAAATGTAAAGTGGAACAAGAGTTTAGCAGTAATTTTTTATGCTGAAACTAATGAGCCTGCTTCGAAAAACGGGTGAGGGCTTCTAGATCGTATTGCCTAATGTTCAGCGTTTTATAGTTGCCAGGTGTCGCCATACCCTCTAATAAATAATTGAAAACTATATATATACAAAGTATATTGTTTTCAAACAATATTGATTTAAGCAATTTTCCTTGTTTCGACTATAACTTTCACATCAATATTGAAAAATGGTGGCCATTGATTGAGAAGTCATTGATTGTAGCAAAATATGGGCGAAGTCATTGAAAAAAATTCAAGTAGTACTTTATAGAGTTTGATTTTTACTTCTGATTTGTATAACTGCAAGTAGCTTTTGCTGGGGTTTAACCTATATTTTTTAGAATGTAGTTTCTATTTCTAGAAGTTGTGGTTCAGTTTTAATTTAGAGATCCTAAGAAGCTGACCAGTTTAATAGAGAGAGCGATCTGGGCACGTCTTCCTTGATCAAATGATCGAGCCTGAATGCTATGATGTGAATGTGTAGAATGGTCACTTATATAAGGGTTTTGAAATGCCTTTAAGCATCCATATATTGGATGTGAGCCAATATGATCTAAGTGTGACACATTGAACGATTTGATTAATGGTGATCATCACTGTGCGCTCAAAAAATGTCTTCCAAACTGTCCCACTTTTTTATAATTAACAGTTAAAAATCAGGTGGGACCCGAATCACATATCACTATGGATATTGCCACTCATCATATTTAATGGGGCACTTGACAGAGAACAGAATGCAAAAAAAAACAACTGCATAATAATAAAATGTCAAATGACAGAGTTATCAGCAATTATATGATTTGATGCTGAAAACCCGAATGACCCTGCCGGGTTTCGAACCAACGCGGTGAGGGGCTGAGTGAGTGCTAAAGTCAGCGACTTTACCCTCTTGGCCACGGAGGTCCCCCTACCCCCCCCCCCCCATAAATAATTGAAACACAAATAAATAATACAAAGCTATATTAGTATTTTCGAACAATATTGATTATCAATTTCACTTAGTTTTGATATAATTAGAAGTCAATCATTGAAAGAGAGGGGTGGGGTGGGGGCCGAGAGAGAAGGGGCTAGAAATAATGAGAGAGGAAATAGGGTGAAGGGGAGAAGAGAGAGAGAGAGAGAGAGAGAGAGCTAGAAAGAGTGAAATTTGAGGTTGTGAAACAGACACAGAGAGAGGGGGAGAGAGAGAGATCGAAGATTTTTCTTAAGAATACTTGTACTAAGACATCGGAGAGAGAGAGAGAGAGATCCTTTGTTTGATTGTATTTCATGTGAGACTAAGGGAAAGACAAAGTGCTAAAACACTAATAGACACATGTAGACATATCTAAGACACTTATAGAAATATAAAGACATGTTCTAGATACATAAAGACAAATGTTATCATCTACCAGCTGATGATGTTTTTATTCTGTGTGTGAATTCTTATTACACATCTACCAGCTGATGATGTTTTTATTCTGTGTGTGAATTCTTATTACAAGTTGCAGAACTTTACAAATGTCTGACTATTTAAACAATCAATTTTGTTGATGTATTGTCTTTATTCGTAATCTGTTAGATCTACCATGCATTCCATTCACTGAAATCCCCTTACCACATTCCTCTTGTTGCAATTCGATTATGAACTAAATATCTGTCTTTGTGTGATTTTACTTCCTTCCGGAACATCCTGGGGAGCATTAAATTTCCAAGCTGTTTTGCACATTTGTCGTATTAATATTTTAAAGTACGTGTAGTTTTCTACAATAAATGTGTAACCCACACGTGTAGAACATGTGATAAATATTGATATTGGTAATCATGAGTTTTAACGTCATAAATCTCCAAGAATGAAACTCAATAATAACTTTTGAAAAGTTAAAAGAATTAGGCCAATGCATTACCTTCACAATTCTATACGATCATCTCTCTCTCTCTCTCTCTCTCTCTCTCTTAATTTTCTCTCTGGGTATGCGTGTTTGTAGAGAAATAGATACTATTCTCTTAATTGGAAAATATCGGAATATGATCATAAAACACTTTCGTTGAGAGATACAAAATGCTTATTATCAAAGTTAAATTTAAACAAGGGAGCTTAAATTATGTTTAATGTTATTTTGCTAAACTTGAATATATATGGAAGCGTCCTATTGCCACCGTCTGTAACATTTTGAAAAATTCATTTAAAAAGAAACTAATTAACTAAGCCCTCATTAGTATACTATAAACTCAGATCAACCTTCAGATAATTGATATTTATGCAACCAGTAACAGCCAAGACCAGCCTGCATGTAAACTAACGTTTATGCAACAAGTATAAGCCTAGGTCATCCTGTAACCTAACTGACTTCTGCAACCAATTTAAACCGAGATCAGCCTGCAAGCAAGCTTGGCTATATAATGGTTGATCATGAGCGGGAAAACTGCGCTTCCAGTATCAACATTGGTACTTTTCTACAGAAAATTCCTCATGCCGTCTTAAAATATAATAAGAACAAGTTTGTGATGTCCAAACGCACAAATAAACAAACTGTTTTAACTATTCAATTAATGCTAACAAGATCCATCTCTTTTAAATAGATGTGTTACCGATAATACAAGTTAACCGTAGTTCTAACTTAGTGGAAAAGTTTACAAAAAAGATCATGTAATGTATTTTCATCTTATTTGTTTATGTGCAAATAATTGTTGATATAATTTGGTTTGAAACAAGTTATTGATAGGACAAACTATTTTTATGGGAAATTTCTATTTTGAAATGTAATTCCTAGCTTAATTTTTACATCGTGGAAGCCGGGTGATTGTCTAAAGCAAAACGTTTTCAACGTGCAATCTAATGAGACAATAACATTTGCGGTCATCATTAATTGTCTTAAAATATATGTTATGTTTATGTGTCCAAATTCAAGGCATATGTTCTATATTTCATTAACGCATTCGCTCAATTTCAAATCTTTAGGCTTAATAATTTAAGTGATAACACCAAAAGATAAATCAGACAATCATTTAATCATTGAATACCAATGACATTTAGGTAAAGCATAGCAGATGTGTTCTGTTTTGATATTTAAAAGGCAATACCTTGGTACAGATTGATTGTGAATGTTCGCATATTTAGAGAGTGTTCTGTATGAGGAAAAAATATTGTCTTCATTTGATTAAAGCGAAATAGTCATTTATATATTTTCCTTCCTTTAATAGATTCCGATAGTTGTGCATGAACAGCTCGTGTAAACCAACAACAATATATTGTTTTATTACTTAAAATGTAATATACGTATTGTCGTCATACTTATTTTAAGATTGAGTTGACTATTTTTCCTTTATATTGTATCTTTTTTTATATGTTTTACTCTCTGTTTAAAATTTGGGCATTTCCTGACTTAGGTTTCTTGGAGGCCATGTCAATTTGTAACCTCTTTCGAGTATTTTACATTTCATTGTAATACATGTTTACAAGTTAATAAGAAATGGTGATTGCAAAAAGTTCTATTTTAGGCAATAACTCAATCAGATATTTATGATGCAAGTAGTATTGCTACTTGTCACGATGTGGCTTTCATTAGAATAGAATCCTCATTAAGGTAGGCCTGGATGTGTTCTGGCGCTTCAGTTTAAATTTGATAATTAGTTTTAAAGCGTATTGTTGAATTGAAATAATGGCATATGTTAGTCGGTACATCCCACTTCTTAACCTCGTAAAATGAATACATAAATAAATAAATCAGAAAATGTGTCTATCGAGAGTGGTAATACATGTACCTACTAACTCTATCTTGATAAATTAATAAATTTATACTGACAAGTCAATACATGTAACTAAACGTATGTTTTGTTGTTGTTTTATTATCACGATTAACCATTTACCACTCTATGTAAATGTACCATGTTGAGCCTTCGAACAGTTGACACAACAATACAACAATAGGATAAGATTCTTTCGGTATGATAATGTGTTTATATCCTTTACCAAGTTTAAAGTTATAAATCAGTACAAAAGAACAAATAAAACTTGGTCGTCTAGATTTAAGACATGTTCTGCGTAGATATAATTTGTTTCCTCTTGTTTTGTGTTCCGAAACTGCATTTGACAAAGGCTTTGATCAAAAGCGCGATGTGAAAGCCATCAAAACAATTGCGCCCCGGATCTTTTCGGGGATTGTTTGTTAAAACGATTGAATCTTCTGTTCACATTTTGTAACTCAAGGAAGATAAAATTCTGTGGAGGACAATTGGCAGGAAGAAAACGCTTAATTTGTTTACAAGTAATGCACGTTACTAGATTTCTACTGGACATGTAGTTCAGTCGAATATCGGCTATTCGAAATACCGGGAACCAGAATCTTATTTGGGAAAAAAGGCTCGTGATTGAAAAATCTAAATCATGACATTTGTTGAATGCTGTATTCGTAATATATCATTTTAAAGGTTGTTGTGATATAGGGATTTAAACGAAATTTTATAACTGAAATTTATTTTAAAACCTACATTTAGTTATAAGTTGACAACATACAACATGCAATAGGAATTTGCTTATAATTCTTTGATGACAAATATGAATGACCTTGTGTTCAACATTAAACTATATCGCATACATATAAAATGGACAAACATTCACTCAGTTAACAACTAATTCAAACTAAAAACGTTGGTCTCCAGATCTTCAAAACATTTCGGTGATTAATAGACGTTCGCGCCCTTTTAAGTCTTTGTTTTAAATTTGGCACCGACTATTAAAATTCTAAAGCTGACATCGAATAATGGTAAGAATAGCCCTAGAAGGTCATGTTTTAGAATATCAAGAATTTGAATAACCAAGGCAGATTTATATACATTAAGAAGGAAATGGATTGGGATACAGAAGTGTTTCTATTAACACAAGTATTTTAGGTTTGTAGTAATTGGGTCCTGTTGTATTTTCTAGTTATATACATATCTGAATGTATCGAATTATCAGGCACATCCCTTTTCTGTATTTATTATGCCACATGCTATATTTCAACAGAATAGCAAACGATGTAGTATACAACTAAGACTAGAAAGCATTTTATTCTCGATAAGGAAGACAGTTGACGGGAATGAGCAGTGACCAGAAAGTATAACTGGCATACAGTTTACACAGTACCGTGCAGTTCATGGTAAAGCAGAAACATAGAACAATTTTATTCGTTCACTCAACTCCTAAGACTGGCCGTATTTATACTGCTTTTTTTCTTTTCAAATAATATCTTGTTTTGTTATTGCATTATTGATTAGTATTAGTATTCATTACTAGAACACTATAATTTATTTTATATTCTTAGTTATATGACACAGGTTATTCAGTTTGCTTTTAGATTTTTACTATTCCTTGTCTATTTTGAAATATCGAGTGTCATCATCATTAACTGTGTATTTATTCCTGAGATCCAATTTCTTTTATTATTTTGTTTTTATAAAATACAGTTAGAATCTAACTCAATATTCTTTTCTTTAAAAACTCACCAATAAATTTTAATCCTGAATCAATCCTTCCAAAATAAATTTGATTACGAATAACAATATAAGATATCACCTTTCTTTGTTTATCTGATTTATTCAAACATATAAAAATCGGAATAGAATCGGACAGTTTACATCAGTAAAATATTTCATTTGGAAGCTTGTGAACAATTTGTGATGCGACATCGATAATTATTACAACAGCAAGGTGTTTCGTTAATGAGAGTCAACCATTTCACTATGTCTTGTTTTCAACATAAGATCATAATTTTCTGAAATGGCATGTGAAACCATTTTACATTTTGAGTTAGAATTGAGTTAAGAACATGAATTTTACCAAACATGTTAGCTTTTTTACACCCATTTCTTGGACATCTTGTACTTACTCACTTTCCTTCTGTCTGTTCCACAATGCACACCGAATGATGTGCTGGTATATTGGAACATTTTTTATATTATTGTGCAGTACCCAGTATATGAGTAAATACTTTATTTGTCCTATTTATAATTACTTAGGTTTGTTTTAATTATGTTACAGCCCAAACACTTTGCCAAAATAATATTTTTTTTTTATAAAGGTGAATCCTTTTCCTTCTTATAGCTATGAAATAATATTATGTCCTTCAATATGCTATTTTGTTGTAACTATTTTTGTCGTTATGTAACAGAAAAACAGTGTATTTTGCTTTTCCTCGTTTCTTTCAATTTTTGAATTTTCCTTGGATAGCACAACAAAAAGGTAAAGAATATATTGTTGAGGAAATAACATCTGAACGTTCAAAAGTAATATTGCAGAACACTCACGCTCTTGCCAGGATTCGAATCATTAACATAACAATACATTGAGAGTTTACATGTGCATGGTTATTATAAGAAATAAATCAATCAAACATTCAGTTTTGTTTCAGAGTTATAATAATGGGGAGACGAACAACAATACTGGTATTTATTAAATGCAGAAATTATTTTTAAAAAAAAAAAAAAAAACCACCCAATTTCTGCAAACAAACCGGTTATGTATTTTAAATAATATTTTAAAGAACGAAGTTTTGAATCTGAATGTGTACTAGAAAAAAAAACGTTAACAGGACATACGTGAGTTATCGTGTTGAAGAAATCATATCTATTTTTATTATTACTTTTATCTGTAGTTTTATTGCTATCTTTTATTAGAAGTTAACATTTGTTGTTAATTTAGGAAAAAAACGTGTTGTTTTTCTTTTCATAAATATTCTGAATCTGATTTATTTGACTGTCAGTTTGACATCCAGATATGAATCAACTACCCACATTATCTCTTTTGCCTTGATTAGACGGATGTTTTTAAAGACATGATTTTTTTGGTGTGTAGGCAGTGTGTCCTGTATATTTGTTACATTTATTTTAGGCAATAATGTTATGACAGGTAGATCTATTCAAATGTATGATTGCTGGGTCAATTGTTTCTACAATGCAAGACCGAACATTAGCATTGTTTTACATTGATTTCAAGTGAAAACGTGTAAGGATATGTTCAGTATTTTCACGTTTTAAATAAACGTGTTTCTATATTTTCATCGCTAAGGGTTGTCTGTTTTATTGTGCTTAACGTACATTTGACATCATAAAACATCTTGTGGTCATCCTTTAAATGAAGCAGATACAGTGTTCTGTTTCTGTACTAGGGTTAAATATCCGGCCAATAATATTTTAATCACGTTCGA
>CM037791.1:42357546-42407546 GCA_021229015.1 Solen grandis
CAGCAGCAGCATGCAAGTAAGTACACGAAAAATAGACATCTGCAGCAGCATTCAAATAAGTACACGAAAGATTAAAAACTGCAGCAACATTCAACTAAGTACACGAAAGATAGACAACTGCAGCAGCATTCAAATAAGTATGCGAAAGATAGACAATCGCAGCAGCGTTCAAATAAGTACACAAAATATAGACAACTTCAGCAGCATTCAACTAAGATTACGAAAGATGGACAACTGCAGCAACATTCAAATAATTACACGAAAGATAGATAACCACAGCAACATTCAAATTAGTACACAAAAGATAGACAACAGCAGCAGCAATCAAATTACTACACAAGAAATAGACAACCGCAGCAGCATTCAGCTAAGTACACAAAAGATAGACAACGGCAGCAGCATTCAAATTAGTACACGAAAGATAGACAACTGCAGCAGCATTCAAATAAGTACACGAAAGATAGACAACTGCAGCAGCATTCAAATAAGTACACGAAAGATAGACAACTGCAGCAGCATTCAAATAAGTATGCAAAAGATAGACAACTGCAGCAGCATTCAAATAAGTATGCGAAAGATAGACAACCGCAGCAGTATTCAACTAAATATACAAAAGATAGACATCTGCAGCAGCGTTCAAATTAGTACACATAATACAGACAACTTTAGCAGCATTCAACCAAGATTACAAAAGATTGACTACCGCAGCAGCATTCAAATAAGTACACGAAAGATAGACAAACGCAGCAGTTTTCAAATTATTAAAAAGGATTGACAACCGCAGCAGCTTTTAAATAAGTACACAATAGATAGACAATTGCAGCAGCATTCAACTAAGTACACAAATGATAGACAATCACAGCAATATTAAACTGAGTACACGTAAGATAAACAACCGCAGCTGTATTCAAATAAGTACACGAAAAATAAACAACTGCAGCAGCATTCAAATAAGTACAAGAAAAAAGACAGACAACTGCAGCAGCATTCAAATAAGTGCACGAAAGATAAACAACTGCATCAACATTCAAATTAGAACACGAAAGGAAGACATCCGCAGCAGCATTTAAACTAGGACACGAAAGATAGACAACCATAGCAGCATTCAACTTAGGACACAAAAGATACACAACCGCAACAGAATTCAAACTAGGACACGAAATATTGACAACCGCAGCAGCATTCAACTTAGGACACGAAAAATAGACAACTGCAGCAACATTCAACTTAGAATATATTCTCACGAACATATTTTGACACGAAGATTTACATAAACAAGAGGGCAATGATTGCCCTGAATCGCTCACCTGATTATAAATATGCAACATATGTTGGATCTTTTTTTTGACCAATTTCGAACATGTCCAAGATTTTATAGAGACAAAAATTCTGACCAAGTTTCATGACGATTGGCCTAAAAATATGAACATATTATTGACAACACACGACAGACGCCGGATGAAGGGAGATCACAAAAGCCTTGATGTGCTCAGGTTAGCTAAAAAACAATGAAAAAAATAAATAAAAAAAAATCCTGGTAATATTCATTTGGTTGCCATGGCAACCAAAGTTATACATGGAGAACAAGTCTCTTTAAATTTTACTATATGCATATAAGGCAGCCACGTTTTTTTACAGTTCGAAAATTTTTTAGCAATCTTGCTTAAACATTTTGAAATCTGGCCAGTAAATTTCTGAAGGAGGTGATTTTTAAAGTTTTCATATTTTTTTCTTTCTCTTTCCATAGCAACCAGAGTTCTATATTGATCAAGTTCATTTTAGCAACTTTGTGAAGATTTACCCAAGGATCATCCCTGCCAAGTTTAATTAAATTCTGTCCAGCAGTTTTAGGGAAGATGTCGTTTAAACTTTTCACTATATACATATTAGGCAAATTATCCCTGCCCCTGGTGAGCATGTTTTTTTCTCGGATTGGAATAATTCTAGCAATCTTGGAAGAGGTTTACCCAAGGAACATCTGCACTAAAACGTTTTGAAATCTGGCCAGTAGTCTTGAAGGAGATGATTTTTAAAGTTTTCATTATTTTCTTTCTTTCCGATGCCATCGCAACCAGTTCTACATTAATCAAGTTTATTTTAGCAACTTTTGTGAAGATTCACCCAAGGATCATTCCTGCCAAGTTTTATCAAATGTTGTCCAGTGGTTTCAGAGGAGATGACGACGGACGACTGACGACGGATGCAGAATAATCACAAAAGCTTACCTTGAGCACATGTGCTCAAGTGATCTAAAAAAATCATGGCTCACTTGGACTCCAACTAAAAGCCTCTGGTACACTCTCAGTGCCTGAAATTTATCCAGTGAGCTTTTGAGCTACCTTCCATCATTAGTTTCAAAGCTATTGTATGTGACTTATAAAGTTGGCGTTTTGCATCCATTTAAACTTGAACTTTTCCATTTTGAAAATATTTAATATCTCTAGTATAATTGAAGTGCACCTGAACAAACTGCATGTACATTCTGCATTTGGTAATTCTTCATTTTTTTCTTAAAAGTCCTTCTTAAAAATCCAAAACCCTTATTTAAGATATTGAACACATTTTGCAAGTTTTAGGGAAATCATCCTGGTAAAATTTACATTCTGTATAATTGAAAATGATCCGGGAAAGTGTATGCGCATAATCATTTAATTACACAACTGAATCGTTTTAGCGGCCACCTGTAGTAATCGGTCAACCTATACAGTGGTCAGTTTTAATATTACCAAACTAGCATTTTGTTTTGTTTAACCTTCCTTTAAGCGGCCGCCTCTGTTTAGTAGTCTCTTTCTCTTATTATGACTGTTTAAGACAGGTTTGACTGTATGTTAAGACATATAATTTATTGAAATGTTTACATAATCAATTGAATTGAAACCAGTTCCTTTGACTGAGTGGTTGCAGCTGTTAAATCCAATCCATGGTTATAAAAAATATAAACTCATTAATTAAAAATAATGTTCCTTAGTTTTATTTAAAACTGGTAGACCCACTGTTAGGGTAATATAATGATAAATAACTGAAATCTTATTATACCACATGTCTTCTGTGATATCACAGTGATGCAGAACCATATAACTGCCTAATGTAAACAAAATCCCTAAATTACCAACATAATGTCAGAGTAAATCCAAGTAAACAAATAGACAAACAATAAGATCACAGGTGACAGTGAAATGACTCTGGATGGACAATTTTGTGCATTGTGCAAATTTTGAATGTTGGCAAATTTACAGGGGAACGGAGAATTCCATTATTAAATGTCTCAACAGTCAACAGGTGTATTGAGGTTAAAACCCAAAATTACCAACATAATGTCAGTGTAAATCCATGTAAACAAATAGACAAACAATTAGATCACAGGTGACATTGAAATGACTCTGGATGGACAATTGTGTGCATTGTGCAAATTTTGAATAATGGCAAATTTACAGGGGAACTCCATAATTAAATGTCTCAACAGTCAACAGGTGTATTGAGGTTTTGTGTTCTTTTTCTATTTCGGGGCCTCCGTGGCCGAGAGGGTAAAGCCGCTGACTTAAGAACTCACTTTCATGTGAGGAAGCCTTCCAGCTGGCTTGCGGTAGGTCGGTGGTTCTACCCGGATGCCTCCGTGAATTCGGGGTCTTCCTCCACCTGTAATTAGCTGGACGTCGTTATATGACTGAAATACTGTCGATGCAACGGTAAACTAAAATAGTCAAGTTAGTCTTTTTCTATTTATCGGATTGAGACCACGGCCCTATAAGGGGGGATAATCATCCATTTTAATAAAATCATATTTGTTTAATTATGTGTTTCATTATCAAAGCAAGAAAGAACTGAAGACTGAGCAGCTTCTTAATTTTTTATTTTTCATTCTGAAATGATGGTTTAATCATGACAATTTTTCTTATTATTTTCTTCATTGTATGTGTTTCTATAGCAACAGTTGGAGATATGGCTTTGAGGAAGAAAGGGAGACACTATTTTCTTAGGCATTTATGGGTGCTATCCCTTTGTTTTGTGACACCTATGTCATACTGATTATAATTATATGTCCCATAGAAATCCCAGAATTAAGTTATTGAGTGGCCCTGGTCATGGTACAGGTACCAAAACTCACAACAGTAGAGGGATAGTATAGATGTAGCTCAGATGGTACTGAGCATTTACCCTTTTAGTAAAAGGTCTGAGGTCTTGTTTTTGAGACACAAACTCAAACATATGTAGCAAACTTATTGCTCCAAATCAGGCTGCACATTTAATATGTACCTGAATGTAATTTTGTGTTTACATATAATATGCAAATAATGTAAAATATTCTATATAAAAACAAACTTTTATTAATTAAAAAAATGCTTACACCATCTTAACATATCAAATGTCCTACTTATGTTTTATACGTTTGCATATATATCTACATTGTTTGTGTATGTATGCGATAAATTTTAAGGTGAACAACAGGATGCTTCCCCGACCTGCTCTCACCAATGACGGGGAAAATAATGGTTTGATATTATATCTATATGTTTTAACAAAATAACGGCTATGCAATTATTAATAATTTTATCATTACGATACGATTTTCTTTACCATTTGATGTAAAAAAACAAACAAACAAAATATAAGGATCTTCACACGCTCTATAGGTGCGATGGACATTTGTTATTTATTATTAATTGTGTTCGTGAAAATTAAGTTGACTCACGCTTACAACATGATGATGCATTTAAAAGTACATGTACCTAAATTGTCGTATTTTTCTATGTTATCTTATTATTATTACTACTACTATTATTATTGAAGAATTTTATTCGAGACTGTTTTGTTTTTTTTTGTTGTTGTTTTTTTTTTGCCTTATGCCTGGAAAATCATTTTTGCATCAGCAGCTAGTAGACCCATTGACCAACCGTTGAACACGATTTTTCGTTGGATCACGCGACCGGAAATACTAATACACGCTGCATTTTTAAGTGAACGAAAAGCAAAACTATAAATTGTGTTTCATGATGCTAATGATTTGGATCACTTTCCACTCTATGAAAATAATTCACGGAAACTTATTTTGTTTCTCTCCATTTCAACGAGTATTCCGTATTTTTTGTTTTATCTATCCATTCACTTTTTAATCTTCCAGACACTTCATAAATATCTTAATTTACTTTCTGTTCGGCCGTTTGCTTTTCCCTCAAAGAAGGTTAGGTGTTAGGGTTAGGGTTAGCTGCAGAGTGTAACTGACCACTTAAGAAATAGTGTTATAATAAACCAGTCAGTATAGCTGTATGCCAATGAACGTAAATGACATTACACCACATGATAATAAATTATGGATTTGTTGCAATAAAATACAAAAAAATTCATAGAGAAATATATTATTTAATTTCATAGGCATCCTTATATATCACGTACACATATCACACTAGAAACGTATATTTGTAAAGCGAAACGCGTTCCGTGATTTCTACACTAGCCTCTTTTTTTCAGTTTACTGCCTTACACGGACTAAGATCACAAAAACTTGCCTTTGGTCAGCCTCTGGTTGAGCAATGCTGAGAAGGGCATTTATTTCTAGAATATTCGAGTAAAATGGTGATCCTTGCTTGGAATTTATAGAATTATTTCTCTTGGAATGATCTAACATGGGTAAGATTAGATGTCATTAGTGCATATGATTGAATAGAATGTATAGTCACATCAAAACAACGGTTGTGTTTCTGGCGTCAGCTGCTTTTAGCCGTAGAGATCCATATGATGTGTTATAATGATCCGCATTCCAGGAGGATTGGCTTTAATTCAAGATTGGAAGATCAAATATCATTGCAAAAATCTAGCAAATATTTCGTAAAGACTCATACACCCTCTATAGATTTTCTTAAAGAGAGGTGTCTTTTAAGAAATTCCAGTCCCATATCCACACCTAGCTTATTTCAGGAACATTGATGGAACCAACGACCTATCGTAAATTAAGGTTCAAAGAGGGGATTGGCTTAGCGAATGTCAGTCAGGGACCTGTGGAGAAGGGAGCCGCAAACATTTATGTAAACCTGAGAAGATGAATAAAACAAAGGTTGCTAAAATATTGCCGTTCTACAGAAACCTCTGCTAAGTCAGTAAGCACCGGCCGATTTATACCAAATGTTCACTTGTCTTTGTGCTCAGACGGAATAACACTCAATTTAGAATCAAGGGAGTCTTCCGAATCTCGTCTCCTTTCCCAGAACGTTTCTCTTCTTGTATGGTTGTCTGGGAACACGTGTATTTTAGGAACGTCATACTTATGATAAAAGGGGGATACAATCTGTCAAAAGTCAGATATAGTAAACGCATAGAAGTTCCATGAATTGCGATTTGGTTTTACAGAATTTCATTTGCTCTACACAATGGTCATATAGCACAATGTCTCACGTAGGAAAAATAACAAAACATTTTGGTAAATTTCTAGAAATACTAATTTTTTACATTGGAAGCTTTTTGTTTTGACACAAGTATGGACATATATAAAACTTATTCTTACCACTGTCTCTCTTGGTCATACAAGTAATACTAAGGACTCTGATGGAAATAAGAGTTTGCTGCTCTTTTTTGTTGTCATCCTTGAAAATGGAAAGCATGTCATAGTTCCCATTATTTCTCCAATTGTTGTATAGGTAAAATTCATTTCTTTTACTTATTTGTATAGTATCTTGTATTGCATACGTATTGAACTTTTCTGTTTTTTTTAAACTAATTTCCGAAATAAATTTATCTATGTGAAAACCTAACCTTGGTCATATACAAAGTACAAACCTTTAAGGTCGAAAAATTATAAAATAATATACAATTTATATGACCTCTCTGTCTTCAACAACAAATTCATTTTGTAGTTTCACTTGAGTGTCATTCCTTATTAAACAAGTTAACACAAACCACGCATTACAACAACCATACAGGCCATACTGCTATAGCGCCACCCCCACCTAAACACACACGCACATACAAAACACATTCTACATACACATAAATATCGTATTGCGGTTTAACTTAAAGAAAGATATTCTCCGTGCGTTTACTGCTTAAACTATGCATACATTTGTTAAGGGGTTGAAGATCGCTTCATCTGCAAAATATTCACGTGATCGTGACTTTTGTATGATCAGTTTTGAACAGACCGCTGAATGACTAACATCAAGCTTCATTTGGATTTAATTGTATAAATTATTCTGGTATTATATGCAGTTTTTATAAATTAGAATTATGTTAATGGGATGTTTGACATTGTTTCGTTTCTCAGAATCTCATGGAATAGCATTTTTTTTCCAATCATTTTTCGTTTGGCTACGAGAACACGTTTTCTCCCCCATTTATTCTTAAACATATTCTGTGTACCCCATGTGTATATATCCCACATGTTGGCCTGTCATTTACATGTACTGTTTGTAGGAATGAGACCGGCTATATACGTAGTTAATATTTTCCCCTGTTATATAGCATTATAATTAAGTAATCTTAAAAGTAACTTTTAAAGTTATTTTTTCATCGAACTTTCATTCCTTTTCATTTACATTTTACAATGTATTTTGCTTTTTACTCATAGCCTTAATCAAAATTTGACGGAGGTAAAAATTAATGTTGGGTTGGGCATCTAGAAACACAACATATTTTTATTTGGCTTTTGAAGAAACAGAAAATAAAATATGCAACTATTTTTCCTTGCAGTGTTAAAGTAAACAACAAACAAATAGTATAAACATCGATGAGCCAGTCTACCTGTATTTAAATTGATGTTGATCACATTCAACACCGTGGAAATAATTCACATACATTTTGTCCGCCATATAACCGAATACACGTACCCCACCCGCATTCCCACCTACACTATTTTCAATATATTAAGTATATAAAGAATGATATGCCTTTTGTACACATATCAATAAAAACGCACAAATTACATTAATTAGAATATATGTTACCTGGACCAGCAGAAACAAAACGGCACTGATTTTAATAAAATCCAGCTCTCCAAAAATGAAAGTACGACGCTTTTGGGGGGATTTCCAAACCAGTAGAATGATTCACCTTTATATGCAATCAACCCGACTTCCTTGTGGGCCAAATGAAAGGAATGAAGATTGTGTTTCGTTTTATTTTTCTCGTTAAGATTATTTATTTCATATCCATGTAGTATTTACTCTCTCTCTCTCTCTCTCTCTCTCTGTCTGTCTTTCTCTCTGTCTGTCTGTCTGTCTCTCTCTCTCTTTGTACCCAAATATATCTATTTAAAACATTCATTCACCTTCGGTATCGCGATTGTATTTTGGAAAAAAAATCAATAACTTTGATTACCTGACATGTCTGAATTTAAAGGTCCCATATACTGATATAACTATGTTACATTTTCTGGGTCAAGAAATGCATTTGGTGACAACCGAATAAAAACAAATATTCAAAACTCAAAAATTAACGGCGTTATTCACCAGTAATCACAAGTGTATTTTACACCGATTCTCCCCCGGCAGGTCTAATCGATAGCCTCGGACATTTCCGCCGCACTCCGTTTGATGAAGTCATAAGAGGTTCCCCACTTACTAAGCGTAGTACGGTAAATACATGATACGTATATAATCAAAAGTGTTCATGTAATTGAAATAATTAATGTCATCATGTTAATTTATTCATGAACAAAATGCATGTTAATAATAGGGAAACAACATGATGGACTCGTAATGCAATTTGTCCTCCAGACAAGGACTGCCGGTGAAGTAAGGTGCCTTTTCATTTTTTATGTGTTTTGAAAAAAGACTACTGACTGGAGCACCAAATGGGCATTTGGGTTATTAAACGTCAAAAACTGTATGTATGTATATATACATCTGGCTAAATATATAAGTAAGCTTTCGCAAACCGGTTCGAGGCAATAATCAAAACATCACCCCTTTCTCTCTCTCTTTCTCTCTCTCCCTCTAAATCTTTCTCTGTTTATGTGAGTGAGAGTGTGTCGCTTTCTCATTCTCTATTTGCTGTAAATAGATTTGGCAGACTTATTTGTTTATAATATAGCATGAACTCCATGTTCAAGTAGCCTAATACAGTTTTAATTATACTAAATCTTCCTATTTGTGGTCCAAGTCCTAACGTGTTTGTCCTCGATAATACCGGTATTTTTAATGTTTTTCTGTTAAAATTAAAATATCCATTTTTTGACTAGGGCAATTTGTATTGTTTAATAGAATGATATTGCATGTCAATTGACCTGCAGTGTATTAAAGCCTTAATTTGAGCAAAGTTAGCATAAAGTATGTGTATATGATTTGTAAAACTATACCCTCACAAAAAATGAATCTTCTTGAGCGATATATAGGTAGGAACAAAAGCGCTCATATTACTTAAAATATTGGGGTGCGTTATGTACATCGAATGTTTCTACAAGTATACATATAACAAAATCTGTTTAAAACAAAGGAATATGTATTAATAGTAGTATACATATTACTAACATCTAGATATACATACAAAGGCATTATTGTTTGATTTGTTCAGTAAAGGAATGATATAAAAATGTAATATGAATAAATACGCATTAGTCCGTATCAGGGCAGTGTGATACACTTGCACAAAAGAAACATCAGATTTGAATTAAATGTCTTCTTGAGCGGTTATAGTTATAAACAAATACATGTATTTTAAACTATAAAGGTCAGTTTTGTAAAGAAGAATATGGACTATTTTGGACAAGATGAGACATTAATTAATCTGATTAATGTGTGTATATGTATTAATATGGCTATACCAGCGACCAAGTTTATTCCAAATCTAAACAACTGGTATACTCCATATATTCCAGATCAAATCTCTCTCTCTCTCTCTCTCTCTCTCTACTTTTAGATATGAATGAATGAATGAATGAATGAATGAATGAATGAATGAATGAATGAATTAATGAATGAATGAATGAATGAATGAATGAATGAATGAATGAATTAATTAATTAATTAATTAATTAATTGAATTTGTTTTGTAATGGAGATGATACCTAAGATGTATGAACAATATAATGATAAAAAAATGTAAATGCATCAAATTATCTCTCTACGACCATGCATTACTCATTTAACCTTTAAAACATATCAACAAGGCTTTCTACATAGTTATTCTATATGGATTTTTAAAGCATAACAAGAAGACGTTGTCAAGCATAATTAATTAAGCATGTTTAATTATCTTATGCTTAATTATCTAAATAGTGTGTTTATATATATCATCGTATTTCAGATTCAAGCATATGTACTCGTATACAAAAATATAATTTTTTTTATTTTGTTGCATAAGGAGTGGCTAGTGGCAGCATCAGATGAATCAACTCCATAAGATTACGTATTTGTCTATGGTTAGAGACTATGCAGATGGCATTTCCCTAAACTTAGCTTAAAATATAATGAAACAATACATGCATTTTCAACTTATTCACAAATTACAATGAACTGTTTTATTTACTCTTTGTTAGAAAAACGGATACCTTTACACACGGAAACAATAAATCCGTATATACGTCTTAAAAAGACACGTACGCATTTATCGCATTCACTATTAAAACAATGAATATGTGTTGAATATTTACAATGGCAAGATTTGTATAAAGTTACTTTACACAGGTACATCGGGACTTTTTGTTTTACACATAGTATTCATAGAGATAAAACTAATAAAATTAGTTAAATTTTGTCCCGAAATGTCACCGGAGGTTGTCTCTTTTTCGTCGAGGAAATGATTTGCATTCGCCGTCTGAAAAAAAGAGGATAAAGGTGATTAAAGCCACAAACTCAGGCTGCTGCAGGCAATGACATCATATTTGTATTGTTTATTTATCTTTTTATCTATAGTTTAATTTTTTACAGATATCTAAGCAAAAACGATTTTTTTTATGAAAAGTAATTTCTTTTACTAAAAGGACCTCAATAACAACAATTACTTCTACTACGACAACTACTTTTGCATCCAACACTGTCATAAAGTTTACCATTGCTGCGATAACTGCTGACACTACAATTATTGCTGCAACTAGTTTTATTTCTGCCATTATCATAAGTACTAATATTACAATAACAACCACGATAAGTACTTTAACTGCTGTTACTTTAACAACCACAAATATTAAGACAGGTACTTGGGGACAGGACCTTCTTTGATGCCCCCCATCCAAATTGTAAAACAATAACTTCGGAATACTCTTACCTTTCCGTTCTGCACATAAACAATCGCAACATCTATTTTTCAAACAGAGTTGTCCTTCTTGCAGCGCTGACCTCATAGATGTCATTCCGGTTCGAGGTTCGACTGGGGTTAAAAACACTAAATCGCCAGACGAAATCTTGACATTTCAGACATTCGACATAATAATATCTGTAATTCTTGTGAACAGTTATGATGAAAAATTATCCGTTGACAGTGGGAACTCGCCAATATTACTAACGGGCACTTTTTTATAGATAATTTGACACTTATGTCCGATGGGGGCCCATTAGCATCCTGCAAACGTTGGTTATCTTGTTGTATTATATAGAGTGATTTTTTTATTTATACAGACATGGATAGTAAACGTTAGATCCATTTGTGTGTGCATATGTTATACATATTCTCTATGTAAATAGCTAATTAAAACTGAAAAAAGAACGCTATAATTAAACTTTGCGAAATGAGCGTTTCGTGTGTGTGTGTGTGTGTGTGTGTGTGTGTGTGTTCAATATGTCAGAAAAGTAACTGTTACAATACATTTATAATTAAAAAATATGCTAAAAATAATTTTGGTTTATATGTAAATAATATTTATAGATTTAAAAAAAAAGATATATGTATTGGTTTTGGTGTTGGCCTTATTTTATTTAAAAACTTTTTCCAGTAATTATTACTTTTATCATTATTAACTCTATCAAACAAAAAAGCATAGTACCTCAATATACATGCGTGATTTTAAATTATCATTAAATGTGAGCTATATACGACTTCACTATCTGCTCAACTTCTAGGAGAAGGTGCGAACCGAGGAGCGAACCCAAAAAACCATGATTCCATGGCGGATGATTTAACCACGCGGACACCGAGATCAGTGTGTGTATGTGTGTATTTAACATGTTTAAATAGTTTATTGCTTAAAACGTGTTTTTTTCCTGATATAATCATAACTTCCTGTTCTGTATGTATATTTTATACAATATCGGTATTTCCAGGAGATGACGTTTTGCGTATATAATTGCTTTAACACTATAAGTCTTCAAGTATTTCAAGTCATATTCAAATGCATGTGTGTGTGTGTGTGTGTGTGTGTGTGTGTGTGTGTGTGACTTAACCTAATAAAATGATCTCAAAGAAAGAATGATTTCTCGCTACGAGATGCTGTAACTTGTAAACATACATGAATATAAGGAAATTTCTATGAGATGGGATTCCACAAAACATTCCCAACAATATGCATTGTTGCGATATCAGCAAATGCATATATATTGTAGCTTACATACCCTATAAAAGTAAGAAAAGTAGTTCCGGCAGACCTATATCATTCTAACTGTGGGATATAGGTTTTACCTCACTCGATAGGACAAAGTACATTTGTATTTCATCAGTTAACATGATATAAAATCAGATATAATTTCACATGCAGCTGTAACGATTGTAGGACACCGAAATACAACACGTTTACATGTTCTCAAACGTTTATGATCAAAAATACTATTTAATATACCCAACAATCTTTAAAAAAAAATCTATGAAGTTTGACTGACAGCTTTAATACTATACATGTATATAAGTTGCTTGTTTTGAGTGAATATGTAGTACATCTCAAAGCGATACATTTTTTACATTCTCACACGCGCTGCGCGCACGTGAAAATATTTGAATTATATCATTTCGTGATAAGGTACATTCCATATCCACTCAAAACACAATCTATAAATAGAGACTGTGACGTCACTAGCTAGCATTCAGACAGGTGTTGACACATTGCTCAAAACAACGGCAGAGAGAACACTATAACAAAGATGGCGACAACAAAATTTATAAAAGAACAAAAAATAAAATAATGACACATAATATACAGGGCTGATGATCCAGATGATGTTTTTCGGGGAATATTTTGTTTTAGTTAGGAAAATATAGCCATACAAACTCCCCCGTAGTAGTTACCTCCCCTTACTTTTAAGGGAGATCACTGTGTGGAGTTTGATAGCAATATTCTTATAAAAGCAAGGCATGGCAGGCACTATCTCGTGCTAGACTTTCTAAAATGTTTAATTGTTAAACCGTAAAAATAATTTCTTACATATTGTTAAATGTGAAAAAAAAATTTGATAACTTAAAGGCTTTAAATAAATACAAGTTACGCCTTGTAAATGTCAGTGCTCAATTTTTTTTTTATTGTAAAAAGGGAGACAAGTCATTGAAAATTTGTATAACTCATGAAAGAGTTGCTTCCCTTATTACAAAAAGAAAGTTAGATTTTTTTTTCAATTGTCTCATTTGTTTCTTTGTTTAATTGTTAGGAGATTATTTTAAGATTTGTAAATGCTAAGGGTTTTTTTTTTTTTTTTTAATTTTTTTGAATATTTTGTATCCTTTCCGTTTATCAAGTCCCGATTTTAAATAAATAAAGTTTTTGTATGTGCAAGACGGTAAACGGCTGGGTAAACGCAACGAATATGAAAACGTAAATTGGCCCCTTGGTCATGGGTAATAAGGTAATTAATGATTGTGTTACATTAGCATACTGTATATATAACTGGAAAATAATAGTGTCTTTGTATGACAGTGCAGTTTCTAGCCTTATTTTGTGAAAGTTGTTGAAGGTAAATTCGCCGCCATTGCTGTGAATGGGAATCGTCAAAGTTTATACATGAATGTTTTCCATTTAAAGTAGGATATAGCTGATATGTTTATTTGATATACTGATAATTGCAAGTGTTTTCACAGGATTCTTTATAGATTTTGGTCGTAATTAAAAATTATGCATTGTTGTTTACACGTGTATGAGGTTATATTTAGTAATGGAAGAGTTGTCGTTCTTGCCAATTATTAAAAGAGTTTATTATGTTAAGCAAATTAAAATGATAGGTTAAAGAACAAAGTGTTTTGTGTATTAATGTTTGTTATTGATATAATGATGTCTTTATTTTTTCTCATTCTTTCAATCAAGCCTTTCTTAACTTTATTTCTTTTTCCTCATTCTTTCATTCTCTTTAGTATATCGGGGTTGATGATGTATTTATTGCAACTTAACAAGTAAGCTAGTAAGAATATATGTATATGCAAGTACTATAACGTGTTATTAACGTTATATTAATGTAACGTAGGCTATATAAGTGCATGTATATTTAACGATTGTTTTGCAATGAATTCATTATGTTCTTGATGTACTATTGTTACAATTTCTTATTATTTGTATCTCTGTATTTTCAGTTTTACGGTTGTAAAGGTAATAAACAAAAGAAACATCAATCAACCCGTCAATTCTAACTTCATTTTGTTTTCTGACGTAACTTCATTTTGTTTTCTGACGCAACTTCATTTTGTTTTCTACCGTAACTTCATTTTAAGGAAGTTATAGGTTCTTTGTATAAGAGTGGCTTCATCTTGTGTTAACGTGTTTTCTAACGTGCTTTATTTATCATATTTATCTAGCTATATGATTTGTAAAGTTCTTTATATAATGTATTTACTTTTATGTGTACACTGTGTGTGTGTGTGTGTGTGTGTGTGTGTGTGTGTGTGTGTGTTGGGTTTAACGTCCCACCGACAGTATTTCAGTCATTTGGAGACGATGTCTGCTTGAGACAGATATATAGTGCTGCCACACTGCAGTATCACGCCTTAGACATGTGGCATGATACCACACCCAGTCACATTATCCTGACACCGGGCCAACCAGTCCTGGGACCATCCTTATACTGAGCGCCAAGTGTCATAGGGTGTATAATATTTATATTTAAATATAACACACGTTATCCCACTTCTGGTTTTAGCCATTTAATAAAACAATAAAGCACATCGAAAACGTCCTTGTTTTATATAATGAATTACCCTTGATAATTTACTTGTAATATTCACGTATTGTAGAGTAGCAAATAGGTATCGTAGTGCTGTCGCAATTAAGATAAATGTAGCGTAATGGAGTTTTCTCCTTTAACCAATCCTTATTTTTGTAATTGTGCTTTCCAACCTTTTCAACCTCTTTAACCTTTTTCAGCACTAGATCGATAACCAATCGCAATCACTTCCGTAATTTATTTGAAAAGATAAACATCGCCATTTTTACATGCTTCAGAAAACCGTGACTTGTTTATATATATTTATATATACAGGTAATAATCGTGTGTAATCTACTGTTGTATTGTCTTTTATCTTGTATTTTCGATTGTTTCGCATATATTTCTTCGTAATTACTTTTAAACTGTATTGTCAGGAAATGCACATGTATCTGAACTTGTACATTCCAGGGAAGAATGGAGTCATATAAACACGATTCTGTCGTATCTTGTGTCGTCCTTTAAACCCACAATCCGACTGAGCTGGTCTGCGACACAAGCAAGGGAGCAGTACCAGTACCATTTTTTACAACTTTGGTATGTCGCGGCCGGGGATCGAACCAATGTTTTGTCTGTTACTGTTTGATGTATATATATTAAAAGAGAGGCATTGACTAAAAAAAACGTTTTGAAGTGTTTTCATCTTCGTCAAAGAATTTTACGTATAAACTTATGTATGTTAAATGTGTTTTAAAAATTACATATCTTTGCTATTTCGTTTTCTATTCCTGCATTTTTACATTTTTCACCTTTTCACCAGTACAGCGATATTTATTTTTTTGTTTGTCAAAAAAAACAAACCTTTTAGCAATGTTACAATGTTGGCAGATAAGTTCTTTTTTAAGAGATCGATTTTGTATAAGAAATATTCGGGATTTAATCATAAAGTCCCGAGATGATCGTTTGTGTCAAATAAAACTAAAACTCTCGACATAAGTTTTGAAGAAGATCGTGAATTATTTCGATTTTTTTGTTGTTGCTATGGATACCCGAGTTCTTCATGGATCTTTTTCATTTTGGCAACTTTCTGAAGGTCCTCCAAATTGGTTGGACCAATATCTGCCAGGTGGCTTACTGCACTCAGTTGGTGACGGACAATGTAATCTCACGGCTGAGTCTGACTTGACTTGACTAGTTGAGTTCACCGTCGCTTCGACAGTATTTCAGCCATATAGCGACGTCCAGCTAATTACAGGTGGAGGAAGACCCCGAAGCACAGAGGCATCCGGGTAGAACCACCGACCTACCGCAAGCCAGCTGGAATCTCATGACTGAAGGAGAGTGATCTTACAACCTACCTTGGACTCCGGTTAATTGTCATTAACCTTTGACCTTTATGCTATTAATATATGTGTATATCAAGAAGGCCAAGATGGTCGTATTTCGTTCACTTGACTACCACTGCTCTTATATTCCTAATGGACTGTTAATAGCCATAAATATTGTCTGCAAATCTCGTCAAAAATGATTAACAAAAGTCATCTGCATTGCGTTCTAGACGAACGTGTTATCATGGCGCTATGGTTTGAAAGCGTATGTGGCCCAGTAATGCTGACTTCAGCACTCGATAGAATGTAAAGCGAATTAAAATGTTCCATCATTCAAGAGTCATAACTCCTGACCTAATGGTGCATCATAAATATAATGTTTGTTTGTTGGGTTTTACGCCCCACTGACAGTATTTCAGTCATTTGGAGACAATATAAATATAATGAAAACAGAGAATATTCAGTTAAATCAATATTTATTAATATCAAATATATCATGGCCGTTAGACATCACAGTTAAAGTTTTGTATACACATTTATAATACATATCTATAACTGTTATATATTACACAGGAATATACACCTGTTATATATTATACAGGAATATACACCTGTTATATATTATAACCTGTTATATATTATACAGGAATATACACCTGTTATATATTATACAGGAATATACACCTGTTATATATTATACAGGAATATACAACTGTTATATATTATACAGGAATATACACCTGTTATATATTATACAGGAATATACAATGCATGCTCTAGATACCCCCATTATCACAGGGATAGAAAAAAAGATGATATATATAATGCCTGTGTATTATAATTCAAGATTTTTTTATTTCACTATGAAATATATTTTGAATATATTTACAAACTGTTGATATTCATTCCATTCAAAACTATCAAAATAAAATTTGAACCCATAGTTTGAGAGAGGCTAATGAAATAAAATAAGATAACCCAAGAAGTAAAACAAATGTCATATCTATTTTTTTATTTACGGCCTTCTTCTCATATTTTATATTCTTTATCTCAAGTGTTTGAACTATATCATAGAGGCCCTTAGTCATGCAGTACTAAATCATTTGACTTGATTTGACAAACTGATCAACTATGGTTTTATTGTCTTACAGGTAATACTTATACATTTAAACCTTATGAATCTTTCAAGGGGTATGAATATTTCATGAATATTTCTCAAAGCATTTAAGAGATATCAAGTATTTGCAAATATATTCAAATCAGTATTATAAATGGACATGTTTTGGTTTTATGTGACTCATGAGAAATATGTTTAATAGGTAAGTTTTTGTTAAGAAAATGAAACACCCCCTGGGGCATTTGATAGCATATAGTATCACACTAGTCCGGAATACTGTTACACAGATAAATCAATGCCTAATTACAACACAATCAAGATATTCTTTAGAAAAAATAGCTACATTTACTGGCAATGTTTTCAAAGTTGAGTTCAGAAAGCTGGCAGTGGGCAAAAGGAGAGGTTCAGGTTTATGATTAAGGATTTAAATCAACAGAAGTGTTCTTAGGAACACATGTGTCACCTGCTGAAGTTTGACAGAAGCTACTGAAAAGATGGACAGACGGACTGACAAAAGACTACAGAAAAGTAATCTCTATGTGTCACCTCTGCTTTCAGCAGGTGACACAAAAACTAAGCATTATAATGAATATGCACTGTTGAACCAGGATAAACATAAACAGAAAAAAAATAATGACAAAACGTAAGTTGAAAGCGTAAAAATTATGAATTATGGGTGTATCTTTAAAAGTAGTCTTACTGTAAAAGTGTAATTTGTAAGTGTAAACTCCACCGTTGAACACCCATGTGTAACTTTTCCCTTGGGCACGTTTCACTAAATTCAAAAAAGTGTTTATGGCAAATACATGTACTCTTTGAGTATTCAAGATACATTAAGACAAAGTAACTGAAAATCGGATATATTTACAAGTACATGAAGTGTGAACCAATATAAAATATGATTTGTATTGTCAATATATCTCATTGCAAAATAATAAATTATACTTGTTTTGATATATTAAGCCTCTACCTGCCATTTTTGTGTCCACTTCACGAAATATAAAACATACAAAGTTATAAGTCTGGTTATATGCTGCCCTTTTTAGGGCATTATTACGTCTAAAATGTTTGACTAACTTGTTATTTTGACATCTTTTTACGCCCCACTGACAATATGTCACTCATTTGGGGACTTTGTCTACACAAGTTGGATATATTGCAGACTCACTGATATATATTGCTGTAGACAAGTGGCATGATACCAAAGCCAGTCACATCCTAACACCAGACCAACCAGTCCTGCGACAATCCTTTTATGTTGAGCGCCAAGAAAGTGCTATATATAATCACCATTTCTATCAATGTTGGAATGTCACAGCCTATGACATACCCCAGATCTCCCAGTTATTCTAACCACCGGCCAACACACCCCGAGTATTTACTCTAAAAATTAATGTTATATTCAAACCAGTACAAATATCCTGACACCCTTTTTTGGAGGCTCAGACTAAATAGACTTACATGTAACATACTATCCAGTATTTACAATGAGAAAATAGGTAGTCAACTGTTGACCTGGTTTACTCAAAGACACCTAATTTTGTATTAATCTTTGTAAGCTATTGAGCTAGCCATAAATAGGAAAGAAGGGGCTTTATTTTTAACAGCTACAAACTGGAAAGTGTCTTGAGACTTGCTTTACAATTAATATTGGCTTTAATATAAAACTGTACTGCGACCAGGTCAATATTTGACTCAAACCAACTAAAGCCCAATCATTTTAAGTAGGAAAAAAACATTTCCTCGAAAAAAAATCTTTAATTGGAATGATTGAACTTATAACTCTTAATTATTCTTAATTGAGTTTTTAACTCTTAATTATTCTTTCTAAGGACACATGTTTAAGTCTTCTTTGTCATCTACAACGATAAAACTTCCAAAAACTTAAAACGCTTAAGGAATCCAGAATTGGACTAATAACTTAAGCCTTGGAAGAAATTTGCCTCCACTGAGGTTCAAACCCACAATCTGTAGATCTAATGTCAACGAACATTACAAACTTGACAATCTACCTAAGGAAAACTGGTTTGAATTATACTTTATGCCTTAAGTATCCTAAGCCTTGGACAAAAGTTATCTCCACTGGGGTTCAAACACACAATCTGTGGATCTTAGGTCAACATATATTACCACTAGACAATACATCTTAAGGAATCCTGTGTTAGATACTACCTTAAGTCATGAACGAAATGTGTCTCCATTGTGGCTCAAACCCTCAACCCGTGTATCTTAAATCAACCTATATGTCTGTATGCTTTAATATAGGTTTACATTAACTGACCAAGTCGAAACCGAAGTGTACACATGGCAGGTACAAGCTAATTTGTCACTAGATGTTTTGGGATTTATTTTTTCATGTTCTAAGCAGATAATCTATTAAGCTGACAAATGATATTTAACAATGTTTGATATCACTGAATATCAAACACAGTGTTTTGACAGAACAAATCCAGATCATACTGATATTGGAATAAACCTCGTGATAATCCAATCATTTCATTTTACCATCAATCCTTTGATTCTTTCAACTTTAACGCAAAAAAGACACATGCAAATATACCTAGCACTCTATAAATATTAAATATTAAACATAATTTGTCAGATGTGCTGATTACTACTATAAATTGTTTATGATCTAGGCCAATTCTCTTTATTTATTCATTTTGCACACCATCCAAAAAAAATGGTATATCAGAGTGAGGTGCACTTAACTTAGTTTGCTTCCTCAAAATAATTTATCCAAAAATACATTGTTATTTCCCCTCTGCATCACATTCATTCATCCCTGAAAATAATCAAAGGATTTACAAATAATATTTAAATTCCAGTATTGAATATGATTTGAAATTAATCTCAGGACCCTGACTGTGTATCCTGAGACATCTAAACCAAGATGCCTCAATTCAAAAATCTGAATTTGTATAACCCCAATTTTCAAATTTTAAAGAAATCATGAGTTTATTTCATAAGTGCTTGCCAAAATAGCATGTATGCTCCATTCTATTCTCCAGGCTCAAATTATGAGTTTTAGACTTTGAACTTGAGTGAGGAAGTCTTGTCTGAGTGCTTTATATTTACAGCTTAGAAAGAATTTAACACAGTCTAGTTTAACACAGGTTTCCAGCATTTGCATTTGAATACAGTATCTGCCAGGCAGAATACAGTATCTTTGAATACAGTATCTGCCAGGATAGAATACAGTATCTTTGAATACAGTATCTGCCAGGATAGAATACAGTATCTTTGAATACAGTACCTGCCAGGCCAGAATACAGTATCTACCGGGATAGAATACATCTGCCAGAAGATAAACTGACTACATGCACTCATGATAGAAATTGTGGAGAGAATTTGTAAAAAAGTGTTTGTTAATGATAATAACCTGAGAAAAAAAAACTTAAGACAGAACAAAAGTAAATTTGTTGAAGTGATATCCCCTGCCATAAGAGTACATCTGTCATACAATGAAAATACTGTACAGGTGTTTTCTTTATATAAAAATTTAGAAATAGTTTAGTCAATGCAAAAACAAAAAACCTCCGCCATTAGCAAGAGGTAAAATAAAGAAAAACATACTTCAATAAAAATATGACAAAATACATTAAACTGACAAAATTAATGTACTATACTACAAATGTAATGTGAAAAACATAAATATAATAAATAAATATAGCAAAACTTTCAGAAAAGTATATCTTCATACTTAAGAATAAATGCAAATATATATGTACAAAAAAGGAAAAAGAATTGAGATATTTGTACATTTTTTACCTAAATAAATAACATGTAAGATAAGCACACACTCAGAAATCCATGTGTACACCGGACGATTGGACGGAAAGTGACCGGTAATTCCGGTCAGGTGTTGAAGTAACCGGAGGTTCATCCGGATGAGGTGATTTACTGTTCTTCGTTCCAACACGTGCCAAATTTTGCATTTTACCGTGCCGGAACTGAATTAATGGCAAGTTTTTGCGTTCTCGAGTGGGTGTTTGCACCGAGGTAGGGGAGGTAACTGTTTCACTGCTGGGACTCGTTACCGTCCCATTTGTCTCCCTTGCTAGCAGTTTGCTATCAAGTTCACTAGAGATTTGATCACTTGTTGGAAAATTATGAAGTGTGAAGTGTTTCCGATGCCGCCGTGGAGTCCGTGTAGGTGTTTCTCCGGCATCCCTTGGAGAAGCAAACTCCATTGAGAAACTTAAATTAGATTCAGATTTACTGTTGCTTAGCGTCTCCTGCAGCGGAGAGAAATTTGGAACAGTTTCATTGAGACTCATATCCTCCCATAACTTGAATTCCTTATTGTCCGAACTGAGGTCTGGAACTGAGGTCGGTCTGGCGAGAGATGAGGATGATGAACCGATGCCACTAAAAAGTGGCGCCACACTACGACTTCGATGATTTGGAACATCCCCGCCCACTGGCCGCGAAAATCGACCAGAATGTATATCCCGCGTAGATATCAAAAGTTTTTTCTTTTTATCAACACTGTTATTACGATCCCTTGAGAAATACTCACTGTCGTAGTCTTGTCTATCGAAATGTTTTTCACGCAGTGAAACGTGAAGCTCTCGTGCTGATTTAGCTGCCGACAAACGACTTTCCTTCACTTCTGTATCACGTAATTCTCTCATAGACTTGGCAGAAACCGGTCTATTTTCGGGTCTTCTTGTATCAAAACTAGAATCCTTTGAAGTATCGAAACTCCAATCACGTGAAAGTCGTAAATCAGGAACATCGTTATTTCTATCACCGCGTCTAGTTACATTAATTTCCCTGGGTGACTTTGCAATAACACGACTCTTTGGACTGCGGGGGTCTTCCAAATTTGACCCATTACTTTTTAACCTTTCACTTCGGGACTCAGTAAAACAGACAGTTCGTTGACCTTTTGGCGATATCCCTGCGTCCCTACCAAAAGTATCTCTAGATGCCGACCTGGACCGCGCTTCACCATCACGATTGTACAGTTCTCTAGTTGCCGATCTGGAGCGGGATGACATCGGTCGATCATCAAGAAGAAATTCTTCCGACATCGGTGTTGTAGACCTTGAACTTTGTGCACTCGAAAGCAAGGCTTCCTTGGCAGCATTCAAACTCACCTCAAGTCGACTCTCAAAATCTGGTCTGTGGAGAAATGAAAAATTTATAGAAGAATATCGGTAAAACCATAGGCTGACCTACAATGTAAGACTATAAAGAAAGGCAAGTGATTGCTACATCATTAAGACAAAATAAGACAATTTCTAATGAATTTTACAACGGACAAATGCATTGACAGAAACACAGGCAGCTGCGACTGAGTAATTTGAAAGTATCTTGCTGAATTAAAAGAAAACAAAGGGCCATAACTCTGTGAAAAATCTTAAAACTGTAAAAATATTTATAATAAATATGCAAGTCTTCTCTAGTGAAGCTTCTAGGAAGGGTTGTAGAGATAAAGTCAAGACAATATGCTGACTGACCAGTCAGCCTCAAACACAGTAGCAAATGTTTAACAGTGTACAATAAATTAATGATATTTATGGATATATATAGGTATTTATCATTTCTCTTTGTAGGGATAACAATATAATTAGGATATTCTAGTTTAAATTGATATGGAAGAAATATTGCAGAGGTCAATGGGGCTGAAGAAACCGACAAAATTAAGAATAAAAGAGATTATCTGACATACGCAAGAGCATCCGAGTCCAGAATCTGTTTAGCGTGTTTTCTGTAGAAATCCTTTATCTGTTCGAATGTTGTTGATCGCTCTTTGTCTATCTCGGTTTTGACTGTCTCTGCTGCCCGCACATTCGTCTTGGTCACATGACGTAAAACGTCATCTGAAAACCAGGGAACCAGTCAGATTTGTTGTTCATGAAAAAATGGTGTCCACAGGGTTTTCAATAAAAAATATAACAAAAGATTTTTTTTAAATAATAACTGATTTGGCTGTGGGGCAAGGGGGATTCAAATATGGCCAAAAAATTTAAGCCGATGACTTTGATCTCCAAGCGGTTAATAATGAAAACCCTGGATGAAGCTATCACATGACCTTGGACAAGTTATTTTTTGCCTAATGAACATCAATGACCAATGTATAAACAAGAAACACAACAAATTATGAGAAAACAGGTTTTCAAGTGTTGCAAAAGGCAAGAAAATCTATTTTAGTAACAATGACCTTGACCATGACCCTATCATCTTAATCCCAAACGTTCTCTTCCCATAAGGTATCTACCTATAAAATATGAAAACTATATCTCTGAAAATCCCGATTTTAGCAATTCTTATATAGTTTTATATAGAATAAAAAGTCATTCAGCAATCTGAAAATCCTGAAATTCAGGAAAATTCCTGGAAACTTTTACCCATGTTCTTATAATTATTTAACCTTGACCTTCAGTGACCTACCTTTGATCTTGGCAACCGTATCCAAGTAGTGTGACCTCAGTTCATTGACTGTGTCATCTATGTCTCCGAACTGCACCCTGGCAACAGGAAAGGTCAAAGTTCAATATCAGTTTAAACCTCAAGGTCAGTTATTTCTTAAACATCAATCAAACAAGACATAGCACTAATCTTTATCAGTAGTTCAAGGGTTGGACCAGTACTTTGTTACTAGACCTTCCCAGTATGGACTTTGTTCATGGTACAGTACCTGATAACTGATCTATGTGTATTTACAAAGTGTTAGGCATGTTGACCTGACAAAGTTTGCGAAGTGCGGAATCTTTTAATGCCCCCTAACACTGAAGTTGAATACTAAAAAAAAACACCTTTTACCAGTAAAACCAGAGAGCGTCAATGATTTAAATGACTTTCATTAGTAGATAGAAACAATGAAAGTCAAAACAGTATGCTGCATTTCACTGGTTTCACAGTTGCCATTTGACCAATCAAAGACATAATCTTTTAAAAACCACACATTGTTTTATTTTTGCCTTCCCAATATGTTCTCGGTACGTACTGAAACTATGAATTAATAAACTGGGTACCGAACCGCAAAACCGTGTTCTGTGATACAGCAGAATGCAGGTCTTGGGAGTTTCATGTGGCTGGTCATTACTATGCATAGTAAACCCCATCAATATAAGATTATAAGATTCAACAATATGCAAAATCTAATGAAGTACAAGAGAACTGTATAGGGATGCCAATACGATGTTTATAGTAGAAAACCGATAAACACACTAATTAAAAATCCATTTGTTTAAGTTTTTCACTGGATTTTTTCTGGTCAAAATGGACTGAAGAGTTATGGCCCTTGATGGAAATGTAGCTCTTGTGAAAGTGAAATTTGATGACAGAAAGTTTTATAAGATAGAAGTTATGGCAAAGTTTAATTTTTTCATGACAATGAAACCAAAGGCAATGACGACACCAGAGTGATGACAATACCTCAACTTTTTTTTACTTTAAAAAAAAAAAAAGTATTTTCTCCATCCTTACAGCATGTGGAGAAGAGACTTTTTCCAGAGTTATCTGCCCCTGTCTTGCGAGGTTCTCCCTATCCTGCGTTCGTCTTCTTCGCTTTGCGATCTGTCTCCAGAGCTGACCTGCAATCATTCAACATGTAAATCACTGTTGTCATCTGTTATGTAAGTTCATTCTTATATATTATTTACTCTGTTTGTTTGTTCATTGGGTTTCAATCATTTCAGTCATTTGGAGACGATGTCTACTTGAGCTGACCTGCAATCATTCAACATGTAAATCACTGTTGATCCAAACAAAAAAAAACTTAACAAGAGCAGTAACTTCAGACCAAGCAAAGGAGCTTCATACCACCTATTTTAACTTTGGTATGGCGCCTGGGCTCCAACACAACCTGATTCGGGCATGTCTAACACTCGCCACATGACCGGTTAATCTCTTGCAGTAATTTACCCTTAGTTGTTGCTTCAATCATGTAGGTATATTACATGTGGATGGTATAAATTTGTCTCTTATACCTTCATATGTTCCACTATACGACAGTATATTTAACATGATTGATCACGAGGGCCTAAGACGCACTCTCTTTCTAATTTCTTTTAACGCCGGAAGAGCAAAATATCAATAAGCTTGATACCAATCTTGGGAAATACACAAACTTTTAATAAACATCACTCACAGAAATTGCAACAAAGTACTGTTCATTTATTTCCAATTGAATAAGCTCCTACAGAAACTTGCAATTAATTCAGGAATCTTCAATCTTTTTCAATTTATATTATAAATTATACTTAATAAAAGAAAAAACTAGAGTTAAGCTTCTCATTAGTGGAGCGACAGATCTCTTTCTGTCGACAATCAACGGTAGTGCGAAATACTGCAGCATTATTCACTCGCAAGTCTAGTGAGTAAAATTATACAATGCAAAATTTGTTTGGGGATTTTTCTGGTTTGGACATCATGCTTAAGTTTGCGGTAGTTCCTGTGCGTTGATTTTATTTGAACACCTTTTATCTTGGCAAATCTTTCTTTTGTATTCTTTCATATATCTTTAAGCTTTCTTAAGTTCTTCAGTAACTTCTAAACTTCCTTTCTCACTAGTTTATTGATTTGGTTATATTTTCAATTTGTCGTAAAACATATTTCTCATTGCTAATCATATTCACCTTTAGTTCAAAATACATTATTGGTCCAATTCTTTATTAATTTTCCATTTTATCATCTCAATGCTCTTGCCTGGACTATGATTCATTATTTATTGGTCATTCCTTTCTCTTATCTCATCATTCAGTTGGGCCAGATCGCTTTATCTCGTAACTTGCTAAGCATTTGATTACTGATCCAGCTGCTCGCACAGACATGTCTTGATGACTCAGTCAACTGCCGATCTCTTAGTATGAACCTTCAACTGCCTAGAAGAGTGCACTCACACAGGCTTGTCCATCTTGGGACTACTTTCTATCTCTTAGCAACACTTCACTAATTGATCCCTCACTTGATTCCGCCGAAATAGTCGTCAATTAATTTCATGTAAAAATGAAAATTACCACAAGACAACTGATTAATTCAAACTGCCCAATGCTCTTTTACTAGTATCCTATAAATTACCATGAACAACTGATGTTTAAATATTTTCTTTAGCTTTCGGCCTAGAATAATTTCTTGAAGAATTTTCATTTTTTTCCTTCATAATTTGTATAGCATTGTTAAACAAGCAAATTTCTTACTGCAATTTTTTCACTTTTGTAAAGTTCTATAGATTCTCCTGCAAGTTCTAGTCGATTCTTTCGTAGTTTCAGACCTCTGTTGATGTCGTCTTCATCTTTGAATTCTTTCAGTAGTCCTTTAGCTTTCTTAAGTTCTTCAGTCACTTTCTCAAATTCTCTCCCTTTCCCTTCACTAGCATTCATCTGATTGGTCAAATCTTTCAATGTCTTTTCGTAACCTTCTTTCTCATTGGCTAACTCAGTATTCACCTTTAGCAACTCCTTACTTTCATTGGTCAAATCTTTTATTTTTTTCTCATATTTATCTGTCTCATTGGCTAATTCCCTGTTGATTTTCTGAAGTTCATTAATTTCATTGGTCAATTCCTTTTCTCTTTTCTCCAATCCATTCACCTGATTGGCCAGATCCTTTATCTCATCAGTAAACTTGCTAATGTCATTTGATTGCTGATCCTTATGCTTGTTCAGCTCAGCACTCAGCCTCTTGATCTCTTCAGTATATCTTGTCATATCTTCTGAGTTATGACCTTTCCAACGATTCAGCTCAGATGTGACCTCACTCAGCTGTTTTTCCATCTGCAGCTTCTCCTTCTGAAGTCTCTCTTGCAACAGCTTCATCTGATTCTGATATCTCTCTTCCATCTCCCCCTGGAATATCACACACATAAATGTCAGCAATATCATGACATAATCTACACAAATGTCAGCAATGATCTATACAAGAGGGCCATAGAGACTCTGAACTGCTAACCTGAGTATAGAGTTACCCATCTGAACATCTGTATTAAAACATTTTGAAATCTGGCCAGTAGTTTTGAAGGAGATGATATGCAAAGTTTTCATAATTCATTTCTTTCCATTGCCATTGCAACCAGTGTCCTACATGGATCAAGTTTATTTTAGCAACTTTTGTAAAGGTTCACCCAAGCATCATCCCTGCCAAGTTTAATCAAATTCTGTCCAGCAGTTTCAGAGGAGATTTTGTTTAAAGCAAATTGTTGATGACGCACAAGGACGGACGCAGGGTGATCCTTAAAGAGCTAATAAAATCACCCCAACCTTGAAAAGTCATTGTTTTCATTTATGCCCATGAGAGGTGTGGGCATTGAGTAAAGTGTATGTGTGTGTTTATGTGTAAGTTTTTACAAACTGGAAAACAGAGGACATTTTTTAGTATTATATATGCCAAATGAGGACACTTCTGTCCTCTGAGTGAGTGTGTGTAAGTCAAGAAGTTATTGCAATAGTTTTGCATCTAGCCCTTGATTTAATCTAATTGATTGCATTATAAATGAAATTGCAACAAGTAAGGTACCTTCTCTTTGGCTTGGTGGTCCCTTGCTGACTTCAGAGCCTTTTCCAGCGTCTCATTTTGCTGTGACATAAACTGCGTATACTCCGCGTCGGTCTCACTGCGTAGCGTGTCTAGAGCCTGACGTCGCTCGTTGTCCTTCTGTAAGATCAGTTCCTTCTTCTCTTTCTGCCAGGCCTCTGTCTTCGTCAACAGCTCTGTCTGCAAACTCTCTATTTCCTGGAAATAAAAACAGTCCATTCTGTTTTAAAGACATCTCACCCTGTTAGCTATTTTCCTGGATATTAAAATAATCTGACCACTCAGACGAGCAACAATATGACAGTAATGACCCACACATAATCATTCCTGGGTGTACGTTCTAGAACTCTTAGAAATTATGTACATTCCAACTTTCCTTGAAATGGGAAAAGCTTCAAAATCACATCTTGCCATGGTTATAAATCACTCATAACAAATGACAAACTTAATGATATACATCTCACTTGCTTTGTAATATTGCCCAATACACAATCATGTGAGATTCTAAAATATACCGCCATTTGAATTTCTTTTATTCCAAACCGTGTGATATTCCCAAAAACACAACATGTGATACTTACTTCTTTAAGTAGTCCCTGTGACACGTGGGCAGTAGACGTGTTCATGGCCATCTTCCTGGTATACTCCCGATGCCAAGAGTCCCTTGCTTCCTGCACCGCCAGGTTAACCTGTACCACATATAGTTACATATAATTGTATGTGTATTTAAAAATGTAATTATATTTATATGTGGTAGAGGACCTACATGTTCTTCACATGCAATGAAAGGTTAATCTGACCACATATGGTTACATATAATTATATGTAGGACTGTAAATATATGAGTGAGATAAAATTTTCTAAAGTGAAGAAAAGTTACACTTAGCAAAATATTAACAAAATTTCATATAACATTATTCTAAAGTGAAGAAAAGTTACACTTAGCAAAATACTGACATAAAAGTTTCATAAAACATTATTCTAAGGTTAAGAAAAACTGAAACCAATTAAGATTAATTACTAAAATCAGCAGAAAAAAGATAGATAAATATAGCACAGCTCTGTTTTAACACAAATGAAAATATGTTGAGCTGTATTTTTACACAAATGAAATAAAAGTGAGCTCCATTTTAACATAAAAGCTGCCCTGTATGTAAAGGAGTATTAAATTTTGTGCCAAAATATTAAAAAAAAAAAAAAATAAATGACACAGACATTCACTACTATTAATACACATTGAGCCTAAAATAGCCAAAAAGGTTCAAGAGAAAGAAATGGTGAACATTAAAACAATCAAAATGACGATATACAGGGTAGATCCATTACACTGTGCTCCACTACAACGCATATGACAATAAAAGTCCAATGTAATCAAGTGCTACATGTCTTGAATTCATTTATAATGTCAGGAAATAACAAGGGAATCGACCAGTGGTTATGGATGCCACATTCAGTGGTATATAAGATCTGCCTAGAGCTAATCACAATATCGTCCATTATAACGCAGACTCTGTGACTGCCTTATAATGGATCTGCCCTGTATTTCAAAACAGATGTTAAATAAGAAAAAATGTTTTATACAAAGCAATACAATCTCCACACAGCTAAACTTGTTAAATGATCTCAAACTGACCCAAACTAAAGGGCTGATAGTGGGCCATTCTAATAGTGAACAGTGAAAGGGAAAGAAGAAAGAACAGTTTCAAGGTTCGCTGTCAGCCTTCTATTAATGGTCAGTGCTTGTAACCGATTAGTAATCATAAAGATATTTTTAATTCAATAGAAAAAACAAGTTTTTTTCACAATCTTAACATATCTTCCAAGAGGGTTCCTACATTGGACCTGTACTTAGAGTCAGGCGAGGTCCAGTAGAGATCTGATCACTTTTCAAAAATACCAAAATATGATCTCAGGCTAAAATTTGATTAGCATGATCACACAAAAAATTTGAGTAGCATAATCTCAGGCTAAAATTTGAGTAGTAAGATCCCTGGCTAAAATTTGAGTAATATGATCTCAGGCCAAAATTTGAATAATATTATCTCAGGCTAAAATCTGATTACTCAAATCTGTATTGAAACTTATGGGCATAGTTTGAGTCTGAGTATGAAAATCATACTTCAGTAACATTTTTATTTTTGAGAACATGAGGTCTGGTCCATTAATACATTTGAGTTTCATGATAATCTTTTTTTCTGGGGTGAAACAAAATTCTATAACTAGTACCTAAGTCCGCAAGGTCTTATGATCTAGGCATTGCTATTCTTGGGTATTTGTAGAACATGAATACAGATTCTCAACCATGACAAACTAGCTAAAGATGTTATCAATTTAATTATTATATTAAATAATAATGCATGGTGCTCCATTGGCATAAAACTTCCATTTGACAATAAAATACTTCACAATTTGACTTTATGTATAACTCAAGATGTCAATTTACCCCATATAAAATGAAAACTCTGCTAAAAGTTTGATGTTAAAAAGAGAATGGCTGAAAAGAAAAGAAAAACAAAAAAAACAACAACAGCAAAACAACGGTTATACAAGAAATAGAAATCCAACTGATGAATACTGACTGATCTACAACTAAAATTATACATTTCCAAATACTATATCTAGGTAAAGAAAGACACTCCAAATATACATGAAAGAAAAACAACATGATACAAAGAAAGGCACACTGCAAATCAAAGGGAAAACTATTATCACTAGAGGTATTGATGACGATGATGATGATGATGATGATGATGATGATGATGAGGATGGTGCTGATGATGATAGTGTTGGTGTTGATATCACTGATGATGCCATCAGGTCAAAATGGATTACATGTATACGGGATGATGAGGAAATGGCTATCTCTGATACTGAAGATGATATAAATGAAGATGATTTTGATATGACTGATGATGCTGACCATGACGAAGAAAAAGAAGATGAATGTCACAATGGGGAAAAAAAAGAAGACATATCCTGTTATATTGAACTAAAGCAAAACTACAGTCAACATATCAGACTAAGTATCCAATGTTTGACAGTGTTAAAATTTATAGTATTTAACAGTATTTAAAATTATGATGGATTAACACTGTACTCATTGTTGAAAAACGCACGTTCGCTCAATACGCTTTGCTCTTAATCAACCATGGGATATTTGATAAGCAAAACTTCGTACTCATGAATTATTGTATTCCATTGGATCCGTGGCAGAGACAGCATGGCAGGGATAATTTGACCAATGAAACGTTGCAGGATTTTGAAAGTTAGCTTCATTCTAGCATGTACAGTGGCGCTATCGTATCAGTTGTCAAAAATACGATTGATATACGATTGAAATACAAACGATATACGATATGCGATATACGATCTGCGATATGCGATGTATTTAACTTTACGATTCGATACGATACGATGCGATGCGTTTGGTTTAATGACATTTTTATACATGTACCTGCAAGCTTGATTTGACTAAAAGTCCAGAATTATGCAAACACTTCATGCTGTTAACAATATTTATCGTTACATATAACTGGTAATCCGTGTGTTCCTCTGAAATAAACATAGCGAGCGATAGGAAATGGGGACATACTAAATTGCGGCCTCCTTGAAAAAGCGAGGGACTCTGCGATCTCCATCGAGACCAATGTTAACGGCACATGTAATGAAAGAAAGTTAAGGTTTTTTTTGTTTTTTTTAATGAAGATTATTTATAAATATATAATTATGATTACGTGTAATAATAACAATCACAATAAAAAAAAATGTTAACAGTACTTTACTGATATCTAGTACTCTGCTACTTGTGTTAATTAACACAATATCTTTTCTTTAAAAAAATATGAATAAAAATGGTCCATGCCCTTTTATATACGATCGCGACCGCTCAATGAGCGCTTGTGAACGAACACATAGAAGTATAGCACATACTAGAGAACTTCTAGTTAACTGTCAAATAGCCGAAAAAATGTAATGATGCATGAGCAACTGCATGCAACCTGCACCTTATATACAGAGAGAAAGATATACCCGTATTGCTGCTTCTTCAAACACTTATTTGATTTAAAAAAAAATGAAGACCGGAAGGCAATCTTGTTCGAAGACAGGTAATTAGTGAAGAGGTCGCCGATTCTGTTGCAGCTTATACATGATGATAGCAGAAAATCTTATTTGCAAACAACTTCTAAATTGATCCCATGCTTTCAACCATAAACACATATAATTTGTTCCTATAAAAGAACTGTTGCTATATTTTACTCGCTGTTTCAACTACAAAAAATATTTTTATTTGTTTTATCAATCATAAGAATACTCTAAGGCTTACTCGTATGTGATTTCTATATTTTTTAAACGTCCATTAGTCTTTAATTTGTATAGAACCCAACCCCCTCGAAAGAAAGAGAGAGAGTGAGAGAGAGAGAGATTTTTTTTATTCTTAATATCATCATCAACAGGATTCGCTATGGAAATATACTGATATATAGAATGTCTTCCTTTTCAGAATATAATATTTCTATGATGACAATTTAATTTTAGAATAATAATGTAATAATGATATACATTAAAAGGAATAAACAATATGAATCAAATTAATTAATGGAAGAAACTTGTAGTGATGTTGTTGCTGTTTAGTAGATTCCTCCGTTTTCTTCGGGACACTCCTTGGTAGGATGAAGAATTTTGAGTTTTCTGTTTTAAGGGTCACACTTCATTATGTACAATCGCAACATTGTGAATATAATTATACTCTAAAACGCGTAGGCGGCAGAGCTTTTAGTCAGACGGTATTAATTTAGTCGGTACAGTTTATATTACGTAAGTGGTCACATACTTATTCTAAGTTACATGTAAATTATTGTATAATATTTATTATAATAGAGGAACAGTTTTTGACTAAGCTACCCAGTGACACTACGTACATAACACCCTGGTTCTTTCTGTGATAATGTTCTCACAATAGGCCTGCGACCATCTTTCATGTTTTCTGTCACGTTAATTAGTTCGGTTATAACATTCATATTGTGTAAAGGTTGATTGTCCCTCCCTTGCGTTGGGGCGGGATTGGGTGGGGGTGAGTGACGGTACATCGGTAATGGCATTACATAAATGTGACATATCCGGTCAAAATTAACACATGCTGTGCCCGCTAATAAGAAGGTATGACACGCGTCTGGTGAAATACAATAACAATGGTTAAATATACACATTCATGCATAAATGTACATACATGAGAAAAAAATCAGATATATTTTAAGCGAACTATACATGTAATAATATGGAATTTATAGATTTTTCCCCATTTAACTTTTATCATGTATTGAATTTGTGTTTTCACGGACAAGGAGAAATCGGTAATTTGACTAAAACCGTATGCCTTTATTCTCAAAGGCAGTACGTTAATCTTCTATTGTAGGGGTCCAGTTTCTTTTTCTTTTTTTTTCTTTCTTTTTTTTGCTGAAAAAAAAAAGCATCGGAAAAGACAGTGGTTGGATACAAGTGAGTCCGGGTGCGATACCCTAACTCATTTCGCGAAAAGACACATTGGTTATTTAACATGTCAGGGGAATAGAACCGACCGATACACGGGAGAGAAGCTCCTGCTTAGAACCAGTACTGAGTTCTCCGAGTTCCTATAGCAACCCCTATTTGCCGAGTGCAAGACAAGGGCAAATCTAGTACAAATTTTATACGTCTTGAAGCTTTCACCGGAGAAATGTACCCCGGTTGGGTTTTGAATCCAAGACCTCCTGATATTATATTGCTTATTCAAACTGAAAGAGAGGGAGAAAAGAAAACGAAATATGTTCTATGCGAATTATGACGTTTGCATATGTGGAGAGAGAGAGAGAGAGAGAGAGTGGGGGTGGGGGTAAATAAAGTAGGAAATAAAAAAATACACATTAGAACTATAATGTAGGTATATGCGTAAGTTACGATCATCTCTTTCAATGTTTAAAATAAGAGCGCGCGAGCGAACACTGCAGAGGAAAAAGGTCCCGGAAAATAAGTTATTCAAAGGAAGCAACATCTTAGACGAAATCGGAGTTTGATTATGCATAATTAGGTCAGATTTAAATTGTTAATTTTCAGACTTGCTAATATCATGAAAATTTTGATCAAACACATCAAATAAACTTATAGGAATGTATGTAGCCCAGCGTTTACTTCAATACCGATTTAATGCTTTCGAATACATATTTTTCACACGTGCATTAAATTGCTTAACGACGCACGGCGTCTGCTGCAGAAAGTCACGTAGGCCACTACACATGTATATACCAGTACATAAAAAGTAAAAAAATGTTATTTTAACTAATTAAATAATAAGAATATACTACATAACATAATTTGTGATAAAAATAATACATATACGCAAAATGTTGAATTTAGAGACACGAAGAAGAATTATTTCCTATAAAAAAATAAATAAAGGGTATCCCGAAACATAGACTGCCAAAAATCTTAGAGTGATTCGATACGATATACGTTATGCGATTTACGATATACGATTTACGATATACCATTGCTTAACGATACGATGCGATAAGATCCTGTTCATTATGTGTAATACGATTGAATGCGATAGGATACGATTCGATACGTTACGATGCGATTGGGTATACTATACGATACGATACGATGCGATACGAACGATATACGCTATTTTGACTACTGATACGTTAGCGCCACTGTAGAGGTTCAGAGGTCAAGCTCCCCGCGTAATAGTTTATCTTGCGGGAACAATGAGTCAGCTTTTGCTTTTGTAAATTTCAGCAAAGAGTATTCAAAATATCTTGCTTGATTTCATTGGTCAGTAAGTAGCTGATAAATATTCCTGAAAACGAAGTTTTGCCTGCTGAATATCCCACGGTATATACAGTAGTGATAACGGAATATATACTGTGGGTTTTCCTCATTACTGATATCTACCCTCTGAAAAAATACAATCCTGCGTTGAATTTACTGCAAACATTTTTTTTAAGGAGAGCCTAGTGTCAACATTCCAACAATTTGTACCTTGACTTGACTATTTGAGTTTACCATCGCTTCGACAGTATTTCAGTCATATAGCAGCGTCCAGCTAATTACAGGTGGAATTTGTACCTTGTCCTTGGAATACCTACCTATACACAGAAACATGGACCCCCAGGGAGACATCCTCCTTAATTTTGCTGATTTTTTTTCTCTCGTTGCTGTTCCTTTGTTAATTTTCTAGCCGCATTTGCTTCCTCGTGTGCCCTTGTTAAAACAGACAATTTCAGAGTTGTAAAGCTTCATTAAAGTGCAGCAAAGAGAACTACTGTTTATGTTTCTTATAGTATATAATGTTGCTTCATTTACAATGCAACATATTGGAAATGACTGCGAAAATGACAATACCGGATTTCCAAATTCAATGCCTTCTAGCGGGCAAGACATATGGGCACTTGTTTGCGTAGGTGGGAAAAATTATCAATGAAAATACTATGAATGAAACTGTGTGACGTAAGCCAGTGAAGAGCAGCAGTTACACACTTCTGGCATGTATCCTTGGTAAATCTAATACGAATTTGGCAAATAAAACTATGAATATGGCAAATAAAACAATGTCGTTCGGCCCTCACAACTACAATAAAGACCTATCTGATGAGAGAAATCAATAAAATGATTCCAATTTGCAAACCACACTTTATCCTTTACTGTTCCAGTTTATGCTTAACGCAACATTAGGACTCTCAATCCTTTAACACCAAGAGCTTTCTCTGAAGACGAATCATTCCCCTATCATAGGAAAGCTTTCAAGAGAGTATACATGTACATGTAATTTTTCAAAATTATATCTTGTTATTTTGTAGAGGCAATTTCTTATGAATTATGAAAATATATAACATATGCTTAAACTAATGTAATTTTTTGTGCAGTTTTACAATATCCAACCTATGAAATTATGATATTTATTCTTGTTGTTCAAAACTGACTACCATTTCTATTGACATAGACAGCTACACACAAATATTATGACGTGACAAAGTAATTCCTGTAGAGGAAAAATCATGCTCCTGGCCGTGATTGATTATTCCTTACGGTACAACAAACCAGATATACATGGGAGTGACTCACTTTTGTCGTTTGGCCATCTGGGCGAGCACGTGGGCCTCGACCTTAGTGGGATCTTGTACAGCCTCCGAACCAAACACCCGCATCAGGTTGGCCATCCGCACTGTAACATATTCATCATGTCATAACCATCATCATCGACATCATCATCGTGTCATAACTTTCCTCATCGACATCATCATCATGTCATAACTTTCAACATCAACATAGACATGGTACGGTCCAAAATGATGAAAGGACAAGTCAAATTCAGAAATTTAGCATGGTAAAGGTTAAATAAAAGGCAATATTCTTCTTTAACCTAAAACAATTACAGATGGTGCACTTTACCTTTGGGTTCCAACGGTGGAGCAAAACCCAGTCGTATTTTTTACAGAATTTCTTTTTGGGCTTCTTGTCGATTTTGCCGGCGGAGTTTTTTTCTTTCTTGTGACGTAAGATAGACTGGAATCACTGTTTCTTTTGTAGGCTCCGCTGTAAATAAACAAGCAAATTGTTGAAAAAAAATGATGTTGTCTCATCTCTAGTTTTTTTTGTTCAGATAAAAATTTACCTCTTTACCTCATGAATATTCATATATCAATTCATGACTTGATGATTATTAATTTGTGAATGATATATGAAACTAGCATTTTTTTTGTCATGCAGATTGTATAGAAGATATAAGAAAACAGAAAAGACTCTGATCAGACAGTTCCTACAAACTGTGGTTATTCTGTTTACCACTGCATCAAAAGGAGTCTATATGGCGTAAATGTTGAGTGGGAGAATCAACCAATCAGAAGCAAGGTAACGTACCTGGAAGTTTCAGTTGAGTGGGATGTTCCAATTGGTACATTTAGACTGATATCAACCAATTAGAAGCAAGGTAACATACCTGGAGGTTTCAGTTGAGTGGGATGTTCCACTTGGTACATTTAGACTGATATCAACCAATCAGAAGCAAGGTAAAATATCTGGAGGTTTCAGTTGAGTGGGATGTTCCAATTGGTACATTTAGACTGATATCAAACAGTCAGAAGCGAAGTAACATACCTGGAGGTTTCAGTTGAGTGGGATGTTCCACTAGGTGGGTGACACCTTCCAAACGAGATTTCAAATCCTCAGCATCTCTGATATCATCATAGCTACAACAAAAACACAAATATGTGACACAGTAATCAATCAGTAACACAACTAAGAAACCCAGAGCTATCAATAAATGTGATAAACATTCCACTCTGACACAGAAAAAGGGCTGTGATTCTTACAAAATCCCTGACATAGTTATCTGCTCTTGTCGGCTGATTGGACTTACCATGTAAATGGTTATTCCAAGGGTAAAGCCATTATCAACAACAGTTACCGACATGATGAGATGTAACAAGCGTGATACCTATATACCCCCACTACAACATGAAGCTGGAGTAAAGAGATGCTATCTTGTTGCAAGTGACCTTTCTAGTGTTTGAATTACAGATGTATACTAACAGACGATATCCAGAACTCAAATAAATGGGGTTTTTTCCATGTAGGTTCAAACAAGGTGTTCATGTTATTGTTGCTGAAAAGCTTGCAGTGCAACATTAATTCTATTATAATTACTTGTGGACCTTTGGTCATATTTAACGGTAAAGATGTGTATTTACCTACATAGACCTTGGAAAAACGACTTTGTATGTTATTCCAGAAAGACCTAGAAAAAAATGTGAAATATTTTATTCAACGAAACTTATTCCAAACTAGAGTAATCTGTGAGTTCCCAGTACACCTCTCAGCATTAATTACGGTGTGTCACATATTTCATACCACTAAATTTATTCAAGCTTTTTTTTGTTAAATGACGACAGTAGAGATACTCACGAGTCAGCATTTTTAATAATCAAACCATCCCACCATTCTATATCAGGTGTCTCTCCTGCGATCTGAAAAAGGAAAATAATGCGGATAAAGATGAGACTAATGATAATGGGGATGATATTGATGTGAGAAAAATCATTGGGATAATAATGAGGAGGATAAAGGTTACGGGGACAATGATGAGGATAATTGTTTATAGGGATAATGATGATAATAATGGTTACAGGGATAATGATGATGAGAGCAATGATGAGGATAATGGTTACAGGGATAATGATGATGAGAATAATGAGGAGCATAATGGTTACAGGGATAATGATGATGAATATAATAATGAGGATAATGGTTACAGGGATAATGATGATGAGAACAATGATGAGGATAATGGTTACAGGGATAATGATGATGAGAACAATGATGAGGATAATGGTAACAGGGATAATGATGATGAGACAATGATGAGGATAATGGTTACAGGGATAATGATGATGAGAACAATGATGAGGATAATGGTTACAGGGATAATGATGATGAGAGCAATGATGAGGATAATGGTTATAGGGATAATGGTAACAAGAACAATGATGAGGATAGTTGTAACAGGGATAATGGTGATGAGAACAATGATGAGGATAATGGTTATAGGGATAATGGTAACAAGAACAATGATGAGGATAATTGTTACAGGGATATTTGTGATGAGAACAATGATGAGGATAATGGTAACAGGGATTATGATGATGAGGACAATGATGAGGATAATGGTTACAGGGATTATGATGATGAGACTAATGATGAGAAATGACGGAGTTAGATATGGATAATGGTACTGAGGGGGATAATGAGGGATAAAGTTTGTTATTAAGATAAGGATAATGCAGATAATGATTAAAGGATAATGATTTTACCAATCTGTCTTCCACCAAGTTTCATGTTCCCAAAAGATATTGAACTTTTTTTAACTGAGACAAGACTTGAAGTGATAGAATGACTAAAAATATCCCCCATTATAAGAGGAAGGAAGAAATATGTCTGAAAAATAACATGATTATCAATTACCAGTTCCTTTTTGGGCGCTATCGTGGCAAGCTTCGCCGCTGATGCAATCCCTGTTTTATTTCGCTGCCTGAGAGATCTCGTTCTGTAACCGGTCCAGCTGGGCCTTTGTCCGGAGTCGTGACGCCAACTGTTCAAACTTTCCCTTCTCATGGAATCTAAAGCCTCGTTTCTGGCGCTGAGCTGTCGGTCCGCTGGAAACAGTACCCACAGATTGGTCAATGAATGCGGTTTCTACCCCCTTATTATCTGATTTTTTTTTTTTTTTTTATAAAATGGAATATATATTTTATTTTCATCAGCAAATGAGAAAGATAAAAAAAATCTAATTTCTGCAGACGACAAATATTTTGTGTAAACTCACGTGACTCTAGGGTCGAAGAATTTTGACGCGCTAATTTCTTCTGGTGGGGCGTCTATTAATCCCTTAAACTGCTCCCTCCTTTTCGCTCTGATGTTAGCCTGGGAACAGAATAAACATGATGTGAAATGATTCAATGAAATCACACTCTATTGGAGATAAGATTTTATCATTTTCACCATGGAAAGTTTCCATTTCTTCTTTTTTTCAAGTTACTTTGCATGTTTTAATGAGGAGAATTTTAAAAATAAGAAAGAAAGATATAAAAAGGAATACCCTGGGCTTGAAAGAATATTTTTTTTATTTGTTTTGTAAGACAGTATTTTTTCACTTCACAGGAAGGGAGCAATCTGATAATAAAATGTACAATCCATTTCAAGGGGGAGATAATCTGATAATCAAAAATACAATTAATTCCAAGGGCAGATAACCTGATAATCAGAATACAATCCATTTCAAGGGAAGATAATTTGATAATCTAAAAACATTCAGAGGGGAGATAATACAAGTACAATCCAATCCAAAGGGAGAAAATCTGAATAAAATCCATTCCAAGGGGAGATAATCTGATAATCGGAATACAATCCATTCCAAAGGCAGATAATTTGGTAATCTAAAAATATTCAAAAGGGAGATAATCTAAGTGCAATTCAATCCAAATGGGGAAAATCTGAATTAAAATCATTCCAAGGGGAGATAATTTGGTAATCTAAAACATTCAAAGGGGATATAATCTCTAAGTACAATCCAATCCTAAGGGAAAATCTGAATAAAATCCATCCTAAAGGGAGATAATTTGATAATATGAATACACTAAAAAGGGGAAAAAATGTGAATACCTTCAGGGTAGGGGCATGATGTGTAAGTGTAACAGCCATTCCAGTTTTTGCATCTATCGTTCGTCCTTCTTCATCAAGAATAAGAGGTGTGGGCCTGAAAATTACCATCAATCTCAGTAACAGACTTGCCATGTGACATACAGATAATTCAGGATTTTTTTCTAGGCTTAAATTTTTTCCGCTGACCTCGTCAAACCAGACATATAAAATTGGTACCAGGTGCTCCTTTGCTTGGCACTCAGCAAACTAGGGTTGCTATGGCAACTTTGGAGTACCCAGTACTGGTTCTACCCAAGAACTTCCATATATCAGTGCTGTACATCTTGCAAGCAAAAGATATTTGTTGAGTTTAACATCCCATCAACAATATTTCAGTCATTTGGAGACTATGTCTACTTGAGACAGATATAGTACTGCAACACTGCAGTATCACCCCACAGACATGTGGCATGATACCACACCCAGTAACATTTATCCTGACACCGGGCCAACCAGTCCTGGAACTACCTTAATATGTTGAGCGCCAAGCAAGGGAGCTATAACTGTACCATTTTTTACCACTTTGGTCTGTCATGGCAAAGGATCGAACACACAACAGGGAAAGTACTGGGGCTTTATAATGGTAACAAAGTATCTTCCATGGTTTTGTTTCTTTCTTTTTTAAGATTTTAGTTTCTTAAGTGTGTACGAAAAAATACTGTGACACATTTTTATGTACTTACTTGGATGCATGAGCTGGTTTCCTGTAATGAAAATGTAAGAGTAGAATTAAATCATCATCAAATAATTCAGATTAACTATTCGAACTATGGTATCTCATTGTGGACGACCAGCATGATACCACAGCTCAGTATCAGACCATACTCTATCAGATGACTCCAACAAATGACGAACCTGACCTAGAACTTCCCCTATATTTCATATTTAATCCCTCAAGTTGCAATATTACATGGTTTGAGTAAGAGAAAATCCAAAGTGAGATAACATTGCAACACTTCATGGTTTCAGAGAGAGAAAATCCAAAGTGAGATAACATTGCAACATTTCATGGTTTGAGAGAGAAAAAATCCAAAGTGAGATAACATTTAGAAAATTTAACTGGAGTTAAAAGTAAAAAGTAATGGTGAGTTTTCATGTATGATCTCTGAGAATGGCCTTGTACCATACTTACGCCTGTGCAGCCTCTGTCCCCCTATCCCCCATGGGTACGGGAGGCATTCCTTTCATGGGTGTTGGCAGACCTGGAGGGAGGGCTGTGGGTAGACCTGATATACTGGACAGCCTGGCCTGAATCTGGGCCTGAAGTTCACTGGCCCGCTTTGCCTTGTCCAGGGCATCATTCATATACTTCTGGGCCTGTAGAATGGTAACATTTGATATTTCACTTAACCTTGTCCAGGGCATCATTCATATACTTTTGCACCCGTAGAATGATAACATTTGATATTTCACTTCACCTTACCCAGGGCATCATTCATTTACTTTTAGCAAGTAGAATTATAGCATTTAATATTTCACTGCTTTTTCAAATGATTTTTTTAATGTGACATTGTATTTGGATCAAAGAGGGTATCATTTTATGACTTAGAATGAAAGAGTAATAAATATCAGTGAAAGATAATCTGATCATTTCATTCTTGCTCAAGAGAAATGATAAGATTTAATATTTCACTGTTTTGTGAGAGATTAAAGAGAGTATTCTTTCATGGTGTTGCTTGAAAGGGAAAGAATTTTTTGTTGAAGATCAAGATACTACATCTGTTCATGATTAAAAAAATTTTTTATACAACTATTTTTTTCAGGTGTAAGCAAAGGCCTGTGTCTAGATTCCCAGCTCTGAATTTGAGATAATTTGACTTTTGAATAGCAGCCACCTGTAGATAAAGGCCAGTTTCTGTTTCCCAGCTCTGAATTTATAGACTCTGAGCAGGTTTGTCTGGGATCATGTTTAACTGTTACCTGGGGACTCTGGGCAGGTTTGTCTGGGATCATATTTAACTGTTACCTGGGGACTCTGGGCAGGTTTGTCTGGGATCATGTTTAAGGCTGGCATCTGTGTCTGTAGCTGAGCTTTCCTCTCCTGGATCATCTTCTGGGCATTCTGCATCATCTCCTTAATCTGTAACAGGACATTTCATTGGCTGATTCTGGAATTTGTGGGTGTTAATTGATGATTATGAAAATTTTGTATCCATTTCTAAATGATTTTCACCAATGACAGTCTTTCAAATTTATAAAAAAATAAACATTTATGATCTTTAAGAAGACATTTCACTAGCTGATTTTCTTGAAGTCAACATTGAACAATCTTAAACGATTTTCTTGAAGTCAATTGAAATCTTAAACCATGATAAAACCAGCTTAACAAATCTTAAACCAGGATAAAACCAGTTAACTAATCTTAAACTATGATAAAAACCAGCTTAACAATCTGAAACCATGATAAAACCAGTTTAACAATCTTAAACCATGATAAAACAAGTTTAAGAATCTAAAACTATGATAAAAACCAGCTTAACAATCTTAAACCATAATAAAACCAGTTTAACAATCTTAAACCATTATAAAAACCAGCTAAACAGTCTGAAACCATGATAAAAACGGTTTAACAATCTAAAACTGATAAAACCAGCTTAACAAATCTTAAACCATGATAAAAACCAGCTTAACAATCTTAAACCATGATAAAACCAGTTTAACAATCTTAAACCATGATAAAAACCAGCTTAATAATCTTAAACCATGATAAAACCAGCTTAATAATCTTAAACCATGATAAAACCAGCTTAACAAATCTTAAACCATGATAAAACCAGTTTAACAAATCTTAAACCATGATAAAACCAGTTTAACAATCTTAAACCATGATAAAACCAGTTTAACAATCTTAAACCATGATAAAAACCAGCTTAACAATCTTAAACCATGATAAAACCAGCTTAATAATCTTAAACCATGATAAAACCAGTTTAACAAATCTTAAACCATGATAAAACCAGTTTAACAATCTTAAACCATGATAAAACCAGCTTAACAAATCTTAAACCATGATAAAACCAGTTTAACAATCTTAAACCATGATAAAACCAGCTTAACAATCTTAAACCATGATAAAACCAGCTTAACAATCTTAAACCATGATAAAACCAGCTTAACAAATCTTAAACCATGATAAAACCAGTTTAATAATCTTAAACCAGGATAAAACCAGCTTAACAAATCTTAAACCATGATAAAACCAGCTTTACAATCTTAAACCAGGATAAAACCAGCTTAACAAATCTTAAACCATGATAAAACCAGTTTAACAATCTTAAACCATGATAAAACCAGCTTAACAAATCTTAAACCAGGATAAAACCAGCTTAACAAATCTTAAACCATGATAAAACCAGCTTAACAATCTTAAACCATGATAAAACCAGCTTAACAATCTTAAACCATGATAAAACCAGCTTTAACAATCTTAAACCATGATAAAACCAGCTTTACAATCTTAAAACACCAGGATAAAAAACCAGCTTTAACACAAATCTTAAAACCATGATAAAACCAGCTTTACAATCTTAAACCAGGATAAAACCAGTTTAACAATCTTAAACCATGATAAAACCAGCTTAATAATCTTAAACCATGATAAAACCAGCTTAACAAATCTTAAACCATGATAAAACCAGCTTTACAATCTTAAACCAGGATAAAACCAGTTTAACAATCTTAAACCATGATAAAACCAGTTTAACAATCTTAAACCATGATAAAAACCAGCTTAACAATCTTAAACCATGATAAAACCAGCTTAACAATCTTAAACCATGATAAAACCAGCTTAACAAATCTTAAACCATGATAAAACCAGTTTAACAATCTTAAACCATGATAAAACCAGTTTTAACAATCTTAAACCAGGATAAAACCAGCTTAATAATCTTAAACCATGATAAAACCAGCTTAACAAATCTTAAACCATGATAAAACCAGCTTTATCAATCTTAAACCATGATAAAACCAGCTTAACAATCTTAAACCATGATAAAACCAGTTTAACAATCTTAAACCATGATAAAACCAGCTTAACAATCTTAAACTGATAAAACCAGCTTAACAAATCTTAAACCATGATAAAACCAGTTTAATAATCTTAAACCATGAAAAAAACCAGCTTAACAAATCTTAAACCATGATGAAACAAATAAGTCTCCTATTGGTGAGGTGCATAATATTTTTGTTTCCATAGCAACCAGAATATTGGTTCTAGAAAGAAACACAAAGTGATGTGCAGAATCTCCACACTGCCATTTATTCATATACCAAGTTTCATAATATTATCTTAAACAGTTTTTAAGTTATCACAGGATCCAGATATCCGGACGAACAGACGGAGGGCAAACCTATAGTCCCCTCTGGTGTAAACACTGGCAGGGGACTAATTATGGATATGACAGTAACTAACATACCTTTCTCCGTTTCCCACGCTGTCCCCTACTACTTCCCCTGTACCCCTCCCACACAACAAACAACTTCTCTGCAAACAATGGGGCCTGCTTCTCATCCAGGATGGCCAGGAGTTTGTCTGAAATGTTAACATCATCATCACCAGCCTTTACCTTGCTATTATCATCATGATCATCACCACCATTGCCGTCATCATCATCACCATCACCCTCAACATTGCTGTCATCATCATCACCCTCAACATTACTGTCATCATCACTATCATCATCATCACCCTCAACATTACTGTCATCATCATCTTATCATCATCATCATCATCATCATCTCAACATTGCATCATCATCATCATCATCATCACCCTCAACATTACTGTCATCATCATCATCATCATCATCATCATCATCATCATCATCATCATCATCATCATCATCAACATCATCATCATCACCCAACCATCATATCATCATCATCATCATCATCATCATCACTTATCCAGTATAATGGTAGAGTTGTTGTTTGCATTACCAATATTTCTTCTTCAGTTGACACTTTTTTTTGGTAATTCTTATTTTTCCATAAATTCACAGGTACCAAATTTTTGGAAAATGACTTTGTTTCTCAATCTTTAGAGGCAAAGAAAACATACAACCACTTAAGGTTACTAACCAGAAGTTTTTTTCTCATCGTAACCTTTGTCTATACAGTTGAGGGCAGCAGTGACCAGGGAAGGTTCACTAAAGCCAAGAAACTTGTGGACCGCAGTGTCCAGGAGTGACTTCAGGTCGTCCCATTCTCTGTCTGTTAGAGACATGGTGCTGGAACAAAACAAAAATAAAGCAAATACAGAAAAAACATTGTAGTCAAAAGAGATCCCACTTAAGGTCTGACTAACATCTGATGTGGTCAGTTCTGACTCCATCATAGGAATATTACAGGGGTTTACTTAAAGATTTGACTTTCACTTGTCCAGGGAAGCAAGTTACTTTGAACATCTACTAGCCCCCAGTAAAAACACTTTTTTTACAGGATGCCAAATCTTAAAATTATTTGGTGTTTGTTAATGTTTAAAACTAAATATGTGTAATATTTAGGTGAATTTTAGTTAATATATATCAAAGACAAGTATTGTACCACTGATATACATTAGAAAGTAAAAAAAAAATGAAAGATTTCATTTATATAAATAAACTTGGCCGCTGGGCTATCTTCTTTGGAAAATCACTTGCCCACAGTGATTTTAAACCAGCGTGGGCAAGTGGGCGTCAACTTAAGAAAATCCCTGTATTAGGATATTTGATCAGGGCTGGCCACAAGGATGACCATATCTTAGACAGTCACGGGATACGTTTCTATTTTTAACATTACTAAAGGTCTCTCACCTACACAACATTGTTTGTGATTTCAAGAAACTTAGGTCACATTGACTGGCTCTCCAGGGTGAACTGAGTAGCTTGGGAAGCCTGAAAATCTCTTTCACTGTAACTAACCTCTATGCATTACCATAATAATGCAGGTCTTTTTCAGATTTTGGGGAAGGGGCTTTAAGATCATAGTATGGGAAAAATATCACCATCTTATTTTCATTGTGGAAAGAAAAATTCTGGAGTATGATGCAAATTTGGGAAAAACTGCATGAGTTTAAAATATTTTTCAAAGGGGAAGGTGCCTTTGAATGGCCCCTGATAAAGAAGGAAAGAAAAGCCATGAACATTAACAAAGAAGACATCTCATTTTTAGATGCAACAGTGCTCTGATAACCAGTGTTGTGCCTAGCTTAGATTTTCCAGAGGACACCAGTGTCCCTCAGACTAATTTTTGGGGGGACATTTTATAATTTTGGGGGACATAAACTAATGTTAACCAAAACATGCATAACTTACCAATTATTATTATTGTCAATCCTCATACAGTACAACGCCGCTATATAACAGTTCTTGGGGTCCAAGCCAAAATACCGCGTAGTAGGTTTGAGAATGCCATATACAATTGTCTTTGTCATAGTTGTAAATTCTTGAAAAACCAAAATATAAAGCAATAAACATTTTTTTTTATAGAGTTATTTAGTTGTTTTAAATAATTCCATAATCATTGATTCTGGGGTTAATTCTTCTTTTTTTGTACTGTAATTACCGAGGATTCAGAGAGTAGTGTGTACAGTATGGTGATGTGAAGTGGTTACATAACTCTTCAGTATATCTCATTATAATAAATTATATGCCGTCCATTGTTTATCAAAACAATATCGGTGTGAAAATTGACATTCCATTACAATTTATCGCAATTTGAAATTAAGATGAGGTATACTTATTATGATGCATTGATATGAGGAGCCTTTTTAATGCTTAAATGAAACAAAATACCAGGTAACGCTAATTGTCTAATTGTCAGTTATTGTTTACTTCCGGTGAAAAGGATTGGCTATTTTCTGGGACTTTTTATTCCATGGTAAGATTATGCACGCTAGCATAATAAACAAAATACCATTATCTAGGTGTATGCAGTGGATTTTAGACAATGTTTGTTTATTTTATCGAGTGTCTGCTTGGTATTAAATGTCCATACCAATTAAATGCTGATAACTGTGGTTGGATTATTATACCGACAAACCTGCATTGTTGTCGATCATAAACACTCAATTGCGTAATCATCAACTGTCTCCAAACACAATAGCTTACCACCTGGGGTGTTTAATTGTTATCACTTCCACGTGTCAGTGCACTAACAGGTTAAATACTGAGCGCAAAACTCTTTTAAATACATATAGATATAGGAGATAGATTAGTTTCGCGGTAAGCCTATGTAAATGATGCAATACATTTTGGGGTCCAGATAAACTGGTCAACGCGATATAGCGGCATTGTACTGTTGAAGCAAAATGATAGGAAATGAACGGCAAGAATGCAAAAACGCGAAAACTGGCTGGATCGACAGAGCACACCCATCGGCCCATGATTGTTCAATTTTAATGGGCCATTGTTAAAAAAATTGCGGGAATCCCGCAATCCCGCGGCCTAGGCACAACACTGTAACAACTAGTCCCATCAATGAGCCGCTCAGCGCGACATGCTATTTTTTATATTGGGTGTCACGCCTCTGCCAAATCGAAAGTAGAACGATATCACAAATTACGGGTACACAAATGTGGACTATGTAACAACATACTAACATGTTTAAGTGGGGTAGCTGACTAGCATGTTAAAACTATTTATAGGGTCTTACACTGACATAATGGACTGCATTGTGCCAATGTGACAAATGACTCTGCCTCTGTGAGTCTGTCCATAGATCAACTATGATTTATTGGTCAATGTGAATTACAGCGAGCAAAATAGCTGTGATATAATGACAACAGGTGTTACAATAAAATGGGAAAATGCTAATATTCAACCTATGATACAATGAGAGAGAATAACTGACTGTACAAAAAGAAGGCCAATTTTAAGAAACTTGTTGGAATGACAAAAGATCAGATTCAGTTCATTTCGAATGACTGGAACATTTATTGAATTTTCAAGATGCCTGTTCGAATGTTATAAAGTTGGGCGTTACAGGGGATTAAACTATATTAAAAATATCAAACCTCTGCTCTATTTTCAATTTACTATGTGAGCTTAGAATCCATGCATTTTTAAGAATTCGCGAAAACACATGATAATAGGATAAGACGACCGTCGATAAGCATTTACGTGCATTATGCGGCATTCTTCGGTGAAGTAACTTGTAGTGAGTTTATCAAAATAATGTAAATGACGTTTTCAATGAATGCCACAATATACTTACACAAATTTTATTCACCAATTTGATATTTCCTACGAATTTTACACCGCATTTAATGTACTTGTAACAAGGATTTTCATTGGTCAATCGTTCCATGCAGTATTTTCCGGGACGCATAGGTACCACAGGTTTTGTTAAAATTTTATTTAATTTTTATTATATAACTGTTTCTTTTATTCTTTTTTTTCCCTACTTATTTTTACATGTAAAACAAATTAAGAGGAAAAACCAAAATAAAAATATCCGTGGTCGAGTTTTAAAGTGTATATAATCCGTCCTCTCGGTTATAACCAAAACCGGATTGCATTATTATATAGTATCCTCAAGTATTGAGTTCTCGCCATATTGGTATTCTCGGGCTATTTACACAAATGCAATATTTGACGTCATGTGTGATATAATTTTACAGAGAAATCATCGGTAATAAACAAAATTGATTGACTCGTATTTCTTTATGAAAATATTCATTTAATAAAGAGGTACCGTTTTTCTACCATTTGTACTGATGCTTCTTTTTATGATTTTTTAAACCACTTGTTAAATCTACCGATAATACTCAGCAAGCAGACGATCACTGATTTATATAAACCAACATATGTTCTTAAAATAGTGTATGTTTGATTATGAATACACTTCTCAACAACAGCATGTACGGAAGTCATTTAGAGCCATAGCTGTTATTAATATGATGGTAAAATAGTTCCTGATAATTTGTAATTCAGCATGCCCATTTATCCTTTGTATAGGTTTTTCATACCCAAAATTGGCCATATTCCCCCAAAATTGTAGGACTCTCAAGATGAAAGTACACAAAGTTAAGGAAAATTGCTGTTGTACCTCCAGTTACAAAACTCGGAGGACACCCTATAATAACATGGACACTTGGAGTGAGATAGTGTTTCTTGTTCTCATTTGGATCATCTTATATTTTACAAATCAATCTGTTCTGTGATGAAGGACACAGAACTTCAATGCAACTGTTGTTTATAGATTTTGTCTCTATATGTGCACCATACTCATGGCAGACTCATGTTCAGTTCATTGTCGAGAACTCCAGACGCCATTTTGGAAATAATATTTTTGACTGTTGTTGGATTTTGACAGTTATTTTTTTAAGTTTGTTTAAATAACCGTTGGAAATTTATTACATCTGAAGGGAAGCTGTTGGGGATATGATGATATATTTAATATACGAGGGCGAGTCAATAAATAACCAGCCTATGACATCTCCGATCAACCGAGACATCCACGATTTTCACGCATTGTTTCAATACATGTACCATACCTGTATACGAAACAACACATGCATACGGTCATTTGTTTGTCAGATATTGAATGTCAAACATGGGTAGTGATGTAAAAGCAAGCTTTTCATCAAAAGTGGAGTACCGTGCTGTAATTCGGTACTTGCATTTAAAAGGTAAAACTGGTAAGTACATACATGCTGAGTTAGATGATGTGTATGGGTCTTCTGCACCATCTTATTCTCAAATTAAATTCTGGGTTGGAGAGTGCAAACGCGGTAGAACGTCCTTAGAAGATGAAGCCAGGTCTGGACGCCCAGTTGATGCCACCGACGAAGAAATGTGTAATAAAGTCAGAGATCTGGTATACTCAGGCGAAGTCAGGTTGAAGAAATAGCATAGGCATTAGGCATTTCACATGGTACCGTTC